>OZ026620.1:37386445-37961445 GCA_964020975.1 Hermodice carunculata
ATACCTACCTCTGGAATTAGAAATTTCCAATTCTACTTTTTTTAAATTAAAACAGAAGCAACGAAGGCATATGGCACACTGTTTCACTCTTAAAAATATACCAGTAGCTTTAAGAAGCTTTCTTCTGTAAGTGGCTAGATATAATGGCATCTTGTAGTTGGTATTTTATGATCTTTCCCTTTTAGATATGATTGTTTCATGCAGCAGGAAAGAAGTTTCAGTGATTTCTATTGGTAGCTTGCCCACAGAGCATTCATCTATTACATACCAAACCTCTCGGAGTTCAAGGCCAACGTCGCGTGGCCGTCGCGTTTGATATAGACATCAAATCTGGAACCCTGTACGAAGGCGGTTCGTGCAAGGCACTTCAATTCCACGTTAGAACACTAACGAAAGCCTTGCGGTGCCAAAGAGTTAGATTACACAATCCAATATTCTAAATTTTGCAAAAACGATCGCTTGTTTTTCTTGTGGATAGAAACGGCATTTTTTTTAAATAAAGATTTGAATTGTAATATTATCGCAAGTGTTCACTTTGTTGTAATCCGTTACTTCAACCCCCCAGGTTACAGAGTTAAACTTTGTACGAAGTAAAGTGCACAATTATATGACTGTCAACAAGATGCCATTTCCACCCTGTTTACTCTCACTGACATCATGTTGTGTCCGCAATTTACCTTGTTGTGACACTGCCGCATAGGCCTCAGGTAAACAAGGTGAAAAAACTTCATCAGCTTCCTGTTAGTTTACACTCTCCTTTTATCCTTCCGCCAAGATTTCCCTTGTTGTCACAAGTTTTCATCTTAGGGTCAGCGGCCGGTCTGATTAGTTTTGACTCGTGATCGCTGAATCGCGCAAAGTAAGAGAAAGCAGAAATGATTGCTTGAATAATCCACTTCCAGAGTCCCAAGACTTAAGGCGTTATACTTCTGTTGTACCGAAGCCATGTAATGCAATCCTGCATATGTATAGTGTCATCTTTGCTGCCGAGAATTTGTGATGAAGGTCGTTTCTGAACGAAATATTAGTCGTTTTCCCGTTTTGCTTTATTGCCATTAAAATTCTTCAAATGGAGAAATGGAGGGGAAAGGAACAGATAACCTTACCAGGAAGGGACGTGGGAGCTTTTTCGTAACATTCCATAGTTAGGAACATGCGGCGTATGTATAGTTGGAACCAGATGGTCACAGTAGGAAGAGACTGGTGTTTGGTCACAGTTTTTTATTTTCGTCCGAGTATTTTTTGATACTCTCATGCTTTACAGAATACGTAATATAGCAGGGGGAATCACCCAGAGCCTCTGTTCAAATGAATCCTGTAATTACTCCGTCCTTTGGCCTCGGGTCTGGACTCTTCCCGGTGGGCCAACAATGTACTCATCGAGAGCTGTCCCACCGTAAGCATGCCACACAATGTACGATGTGCGACAAGTTACAGTGAACCACAGAAATAGGGGGAAAAGGTTGCCAAAAGTCAAGCAGGATAATGATGATGATGATAATAATGATGATGATGATGATGATGATGATGATGATGATGATGATGATGATGATGATGATGATGATGATGATGATGATTTCAAAACTCTTCATGGTTACGCATTGAAGCTGATGTGCCCAAGGGGTGGATCATCGGGCCTCTACATTAATTACTTTACATTAATGATTTTGTTGACAATATAGCATGTGACGTCAGACTTTTTGCTGATGACACCAGCTGTCCAGAAATTATTGACGACCACGAAAGTTGTACAGTTCGCATTACGATTGTAAGCCTGAAGACTTCTCGATTTGTTATTCGATGGCTTTTGGGCAATCCAGTTTTGCGTAATAAATAATGTTTCCATCAAAATACGAAATAGCAAGCAAGCTCGGGGAGGGGGGGAGGTAGTGTCGTTTGAGGATAAGTATTTAGCCAAATATCTCTAAATCAGGTTGTGATATCGATAATTCATGTTGCGATTCGCTAAATAGATATTGGGTGATGGATATGGTGGAATTAGGGCGGCAGATAATCCACGGGAACAGACAAACTTTGAGAGTAATCACCTGGACAACCTGGAAGGCTCTACAGACCGCCAAAAATCACTAGAATATGCAGTTCTAATGTTAGGTTTCATAAAATACACGGTGGGGTCCTCTTGAAAAAAAACATACATGTATCTGGGATTGGGAAGCATATTTGGTGTTATCGCAAACTGATTTAGGAATACGTTGAATTAGGAAGCCATATAAATGCTGTAACTAGCGCTACCACTAAATGATTTAGAGACATCACTGAATGATTTAGTGCAAAATTGCTAAATTTTTTAGTATAACGCTATATATATATATATATATATATATATATATATATATATATTTATATATGTGTGTGAGAGTGTTAAAATGGCTTCTCGCAGTCTTTGCATAACGAGCACATAAACAAGCGGCATATATATATATATATATATATATATATATATATATATATATATATATATATATATATATATATATATATATATATATATATATATATCCTTACTAACTGAGCAAAGTATGTGGACAACCAGGCCCAATCTCCAGCCTTATATTGAAGCCTAACGGAAACCCAATATATATTAAGGAGACCCTTGTTACATTGTCCATGCCAAGGCTTTTGGGGCCATTTTATTGGAGAGTCAAAACAGTTTGGTAAATGGCAAAGTTTACTCAAAGCTGATAATATAAGGTAAATATGCATAACCAGCCACTGCTGCGAACCATATTTTCACGTGAAGAAAATGCTTTTACTTCTGAGGAAGAACTATGTCTACGTCGCCAGAACAAATTTGCGGCAAGAAAAATGTTTTTATATTATAAACTTGTTTTGTTCCTGTGTTGATCACATTGAAGGACAGTCGATTAGGCCTACAGCCTACATCTCGATATCCTCGAACACCGGCATTATATCTTGATGGAAAGGATTGAATGGGAGCGATTTGCACATAAAAACTGTAAACATGTACTATCTCGTGTATGGAGGTGAACGTTAATGTGAAATGACCACCTTTATAAGCGGGTCATGACAAGGTATTCCAGTGGGCATACAGAGGTACAGCCCTTTAGGTTCTCGACCGCACGATTAGCGTGCCCGGGGATGCCTTCCTGGTTCCCCTCTCTCAATGACCTCCCACCCTTTCACTGAAGTCCTCCCGAAAGTGCATGATGAGTGCATTGCGGACGGCCGCGCGCTCATAACCGGCCTGATACACTTTGCGTGTAAAGACCTTCTAAATGTGCAATCATGATGCAATTCGGTGATGTTATGTCCGTCCTTGTTTGCCGTTTGTCAATTCATCTGGCGGGCTTTTTACCAATCTCGTGCCGGCTATCCGCGAGGTCACGGCAAAGTAGGGGGAAGCGAGACAAGGTGCAGGCGGTACAGGCATTGAAGAATGCGCCATTAATGCTCTTGGGGTGAGGGATGTGGCTTCCGTAAGTGCGAGTTCTGGCCCTCGGTAAGTGGTTTATGACGCCGCCTTCCCAAAGCAAATCACGGGAGCAAGCAAGAATGATCAATCTCCTAGAATCCATGCATGTGTATACCCAGCGTGTTTTCTCTCTGCCTGTGGTGGCTTTCTCTAGTTTGCAACCTTTCATTACCTTGAGACACACCTTATAGTTGTGAAATTGATGGCGATACGAACATCAATTGTAATACCGTTGTTCTTTAATACCTAGAAATAGAAACAGACACACACGTGTGTGTCTGTGTCTGTGTGTGCGTGCGTGTGTATATTTTATTTATATCAAATCTGTCTTTATTCCGTATCGTGTTTATCGACCAGAAAAAATATAAAAAACCCACAATCAAACAAAACAAAACAGATAAACAAATCGAAGCACCACTTATAAATCCACATTAATTGTCGCAAACCCTCTGTTTATGCAGCTACTTTTACTCTAAACCGTGAAGCTGCGCCCATCATGAAACGGACCGTAATTGCGCAACTTTGAAAAAAAAAGACGATACAAAACTTTTTTTTCTCAATGCATACAAAAAGTTGCAGTGTTCAGATACCACAACACAATGACAGTTGTCTCTTTCACTGCTAACTGCGACTTAAGTCGAAGTACTTAAGATGACCTTTTATGAATTATCACATGGACAATATAGATTAATAGTCTTTTTAAAAACAGTTTTCTTTCAAGTAACAGCATTTCTGTAGTCCCAATGAATATAATGGTCCAGGTCAACAGCTTTCCTCGGAACGCTTTGGGCGCAATGCCCCAAAGCGCTCCGAGGAAGGCTGTTGACTTGGCACTGAAAGGGTTAAAACACAGTGTACTACAACAGTGTTCCCGGTCAGTTTGCCTTCGAATTAATCATAGTGCATATAGGTCCGACATGCAAAATGGTGCGCTGAATGACAAAAATAGGCTGTCTATTCATTGGCCTACATGCCATTCATACTGTTTAAGGAAGAACTGACTACTTCCCTAGGCTAGCGTGTGCCATTTTTCTATGTAGGGAAATTGAAGGACATGTTACTGAAGCAGACAGTATCTTAGACATACGGGTACTCTTTCCGTTTTGGGAGGGAAATAACGAAAACATTATGTCACCAACTGTTTGGACTTTTTTGTTAATGTTTATGAAACGTTAGACGTATATACTGCACACTTGCGGCAGGCGCGCTCGAGAAACTTAGTAAAGAGAAATAAAATCAACTTATTAAATGTATTTTCAATGAGTCCTACGATTTTTTGTAGAAAGTTCATTTGACGAAGCCAGTGACTAGGCGACAAGTGATTGATGTAGATCATTTCATTGATTTGGATTTCAGCCTTGTATTTATATATATCCTTGTACTCAACGAGGTCTTTACCTTTGACCAATTAACAGCATTTCTTTGGCGCACGGCAGCGTCATGTCCAGAGACCTTTTTCGCGCGAGGTAATGTTGTCCTGATGTGATACATCAAAAAATCAATTCGCTAAATTGGAAAATGGCGTTGAAATCAAGTCTTATATATATGGATATTATGGTCTCTGGTTAACAGTCCATTCAGCATTGAACGAAAGGCTGCTCAAAACAGTAGAATTTGACTATGTCACCATTCCTACAGAACAAGCCTTGTGGTATAGCAACCCTAGATATGACGATGTACATAAACAGTAGAAACCTGAAAAAAGTCGTTCCCAGTGGTGTCAAGAAGAAAATTCAATGCAAACGTTCTTACGCTAATCCCTTAATCGCTCCAGGCAATGCTATTCAACTATATTAAATATTTTTTCTGCTCTCTCTCTCTCTCTCTCTCTCTCTCTCTCTCTCTCTCTCTCTCTCTCTCTCTCTATATATATATATATATATATATATATATATATATATATGGTCAAACCAATAGGCTGCTCCGACTTGGAATAAACAGTACTCAAAATATAATCACACTTTCTTTGGAAATACACAGTTTTGTTATGCGGTTTAGGTTCTACGCAAACTTTACAAGTGTGTCAAAAATGGAGTGGAGCGCGCGCAATCGTTACGAAAACACAAAAGCCTATAGTCTTGGTACCCAAGACAAATAGGAGCAAATATGACGTATGGCACTCAGAAAGAAGCACATTGTTCCTTGTGTGCATGCTAAAACCCCGTCAAGTTTAGAGCTTTTTGCATTTGTTCTTTGCCAATAACAGTGTAGCAATATTGAACTCTGGAATTTTATGAGGAGGAGATCTTAATGGTTCTTTCATGTATTCCGATGTGGATGCAAGGCCAATGACTGGAACGCGAGAAAAAGTCATTTGTCAGCGAGTAGGCGACGAGCAGAACAGTTACCGCGGGATAGAAGAAATGTGGCATTGCAAGTGAGGTTCAGAGAAGACAAATGGTAATCCGCATGCTCGAGTAATTCTGTCGGAAGTGGGGAAAATTCCCGCCAAATGGAGCTGGGTCATCAAACAGCTTAGCTTTCACCTGCAAAACCGAACAAGATTGATCATTGCAATTTTAGGAATATTTACGGAAACAATTTATTCGAAATTTACGTCGCAGAAAGTTGTGGAAAATGCGACTTGCCAGTGAAGCAGAACGCTTTAGTCCATTTAACTTGTGATACCGCTAATCACACCACGGGGCTCGAGGCCGTACCTTGGACAACATGTTCCGAGTATGTGCACTTCCGCACTGGGGACGCCATCATCCGGAAATGGGGACCCCATGCAGGCGACCTGTAAGCCCCTTCGCATAAAAAAAGTTGCAGTTAGCACGTGCTACTTAAAGCAGTGAGTGCGATAGAAAGAGAACACATTTGAATTGCCAACGGTATCTCTGAACACCAGTGGAGACTGGGCGAGGTAAACTTGTACGCGATCAAAGACAATGGAAAGCAAGATGAGACTTGAAATTAATCACAAAAACTTTTAACCCAAATCTGAAGGGAAATCTTAAAGATATTGCTCCGAGATAATCCATATCATTCAATTTTCAGAGCGACCATCAAGATACCACGTTTTCCTGACGGTGCGGTTCCTAATGTCGTTAGCTAGACGGCACTTTGAACAAAAACAGAAAATGGTAAAATAATTGCACCTGTTAACAATCCCCAAGTTACCTGAAATGTTCACAAACAAGGGGAAGAAAATATATTATCCGTGCGGGAAATAAGGGCAAATGCTTCCGTGCTGACAGTCTGTCAATTTAACGAATAATGAACATAATTCTTAGAAAGGGGTAAAATGTCTCTCCAATTATACGATTTAGACTCCAGGTTGGCTTCAGTTTATTAACACAGCAACCTGGCACGCGCACGTGTGCCTAATTCCACGCACACAAGTATTTGTTGAAACTTGATACGACTCCATCTTCCCCAGGGATAAATCTTGAGCTTGTCAAGCTTTGTCACATTGAGTGGAGACAGTACTTTGACGTAAATTCATGACGTCGTTTGAAGAGACTTTGGTCCCGTATATGAGACAATGGGAGTTCCCTTGGGTCCCAAGGCACATGCAAACAGAAACCTGAAGCGCTAACTCTGCTTACAGAATCCCCAAGTACAAAAACTATAGTGCGTGCGATTTCTTCGGCCTGCGACAACTGACAGATTGCACGATGGAGCTCCCGTGTACAATAGTTGCAAAGGTCACTATCATGCAGCCTCCGATGACCTTGGTTCCAAGGAAGACATTGGCCTTCTGTACATAAAAATATAGCACGCATATAATAGAAACTTGCTCGTCGAACCACGTTGATCATTATCGTGTTTAAGATGAACTGTATTAAGCAAGCGCTGCATGCAGAATTCAAAATCTAAAATATCCCAACCAGGACAATCTTCATCCTAAACTGGCGACGAATATGCAGAACTGTTTTTAATTAATGCTAAAATTTAGGCCCAGCTGAACAATACATTATATATAAATATATAACGCAAGCGATGTAATTATCATGTTCTCGATACTTTCGTCTTGAATTTGACTGCGACATTTGTCTACGATAAGATTAAATGGTATACTGTTCTATCTTTGACTTATCCGATACTTGTAAAAGAGATTGAAATCCCCAACAGGACTCACCACCAGTGTATACATAAGACACAATCTTACCTTGAGCGGACGAATTCATCAAGCTCTGTCGGCAACGTAAAATGTAGAAGACTAGTTCAAGAAGAGGTACAACGCTCCAACCTACACTTTCTGACAGATATACAACTAATCATTCTACATTTAACAAATTTACAAAATTAGATTATCTAAATTTCAGGTCGATTATGCCGAAATGTCAAAATCTGTAATACAATTTTCAAACCTCGTCAAGCAAATATTTAAGACTCTAGAAGATCTCTTGTATATGTTACACATCTTTATCGTGTAACTGTGAAAAGTTCAGTCTGCAAGTACATATATAGATAATATGATATACATTCAAATCTATTCGATTCATCAATGCAAAAACAATGCTCGTCTTCGTGTTAGGATTATTTTTCGACTATTTTTGTCTTTTCTTTGCATAAGGATGCGTTCCCTCCATAATTTATTGCAGATTGTATAAGATATTGATTTGCAAGTAACAGAACAGAATGCAGACAATAAGCCGAAATAAGTTTAATACTCAATTAAGATTTAAATACGGATCTTGTTTCCAAACACAGAAAAGGTCACGTGTGAGAGGAAGCGATTGTCATGCGATGCCTTGAATAACATCTGTTATTAACCTCTGATATTTACGCACTCATTTGAGCGCGTCAAAGAAAGTGTGCTCTGCTCTCGTTGTTATATTATTGTCATATAATTACGGAAGAATTGTAGACGGAATTAAGAGGACAGTGGTTATTTCATGCACATTGTTTCGAATTAGCCAGTGACACGTCATTGTGGAACCAACACCGAACAAAATTCAAGGACTATTTTACATCGGTTTTTCGAAGGGAAACTTTTTTTTTTTTTTTTTTTTTTTTTTTTTGTAATTGGTCACTAATAAGCAGTCATATAGAAAACTCGCAAAAAGGTCAGCGATCTTCAATAAGTTATTCCGTGCAGGTCATAGTTGTAATAGATCCTCTTATGACCCCACAGGGCAGCATGTGAGGCTGATCCTTTGCATAGTTTTACTTATTCGCATGTCAACAAATCCATCTGAAGCTTTCGCAAAGCAAAGAGCCAAATTTATGCAAATAAAGACTGTCAAGTGCTGCCATCCAGGGCCATATATTCCACTTTTGTCGTAATGTATGGACAAAGAACGCAGACGACATTTTTGAGATCTTGAATACTGTTGGCTAATATTGGAGTACAGGTCACTGCGATATCATTTAAGTAGACACTTATTGTAGAATTATGATAGGAATCAACTGACTACAACTAAAACTAAAATGATGTTTAGAAAATAGCAATTAGGTGTATCAATAAAAAAATACTATATGAACTGGCATTTATACGTACATATCTTTGTCCGGTTACAAATTGCGTGTACATATCCGTGGAACCAGCAAATGGAACCCTGAAAGATTTGATATTCTGATACAAATCACTTTTGTAGTCTCTTGAGTTCTCGGCACTAGCTTCTGGTTGATAAAACAAAATGAAAAAACATAAGTAGTTATTTTTTAATGGAAGAACTATCAACTATCAGGGGTTTTTTTTAGTATACCAAACAAGTCATGCTCTAGTCACCACGGTGACAGCAGGAGTATGGTATGCTGGCATTTGAGAAAAGCGCTGACCAATGCTTCCTTCACAAAGTCGACATTAAGCAAGTTAAATTACGAACCCTTGTGTGCACTTTTCTTCCGAGACGCGGCGCTGTAAGGCAATGTGTAAATTGCCTGTAATATGAGCAGAGGACAAGTCTGTCTCCTGCCGAGATATACACAGGTAGCGATACATTCAGACTATACATAGAGTAGCGTTAAGAGATTCACGCATCATGTCGGTTGCTGATGTCTAATTGCGCGGAAAATCTTCTGAAGTCAGAGAATATGATAATGGCGCCATTACACATTACCGGATAGGCAGACGTGCGCAAGATGCTGCATACATCTGAGATGCTGTCTCTTGAAGGGCCATCGACAATGTACACCTGACAGAGTAATACTAATTCAGCTTCTGTCTTTTGCACCCTTTGAGACCAAAGTGGGTTATGCATGGAAATGACGTCGATTAAATTTGGGTTGTTAATTCTTTCAGGTCTTCCTGAAATGTCAAGTTTAAAATTGGTCAGGCCAGAAGATTGCTGCCGGGGAAGAAAAGCTTTAGGTTGGTAGAGATTCTCATAGGTGGCTCATCTAACCAGAATGATATACATATTCTACAATTGTTTACTTTAGTTACATTGCCGTATGCTCACCTCGGGTGTAGCTTCAACTTTGAGTGCACTGTACGTCTGTGACGCCCCTTGCTAAATACAGAGTACGGCAAATACCTGAATGGTCAATTTATTTTCAGCGTAACCGGGGAAAAGGACGCGCAAAATACAAACGTTGTATGCTCAATTGCCCTAGTGAAGAATTCGGGTTTTTTTTCAAGCAGTTAAAATTAAAGAATCATGCATTGCAGCTTTTTTTCTTTCTTTCTTTGTGTGTGTGTGTGTGTGTGTGTGTGTGTGTGTGTGTGTGCGCGTGTGTGTTTAGATTTGACTTTGATAGGCTAACTGCCAATCCACGATAAGGTAAACTGGCGGAGTCAGATTCACTGTTGCTGGGTAAGATATACAAAAAACAGAATAAAACTAGAAAAGATGATTTGCTGTATAGCAAATCAGTGTGTGTTTTTTCAAAGCATATTGGTATGGCAATGTGGAACTATTCCATCACACAGGAGCAGAATTTAGAATGGCATCTCTATCCATTATAGCTTTAAAGTTATTCAAGATTGAAAATTTCGAATACTGCTTATTAGCATAGTTTAAATGGCTACAACTTTTGTTTTAGATTCATTATATGCACAGTGGTCAATAAACCCTTAGTAGAAGTTGAAATGACTTCTCTACCTGTAATAGTTTTGAAGATATTCAAGATTTAAAATTTCAAATGCTGCTAATTAGCACAATTTAAATTGCTACAACGTTTTTTATAAATTCATTAGATGCACAATTGCCAATAACCCCCTAGTTGAAGTTGGAATGACAGCTCTATCTATTATACTTTTGAAGATATTCAAGATTTAAAATTTCTCTAATTTGCATAATTTTAAACATTTTCACTCCTTTGTATAAAAAAGCCCAACTCCTTGTATGGAGGTATAATCATGCCAAGTTTGGAATTTCTATGTATAATAGTGTCACAGAAAAGCGTCGGACAAATTCGCTGGTAAAGAAGAAAGAAAGAAAGAAAGAAAGATAAGGAATTTCAGGAAAAACAGAAAAGTGTGTGTTGACACACACGTTAAATAGTCATTGTCGACGGTTCACGTACACGAGACCAATTGCATCTCGCAAACAAATTGGCGTGACACCTTCGATGTAAGAATCAGCCATCTTACCTGCAGGCCTTGCGCAAAACATAATCTTGACAATTCTCATTCGAGAAAGTAAATTAATCTAAGGTAAGTAGAAAGGTCAAGTATGATGTTTAACTTGCTTGATTGTCTTTGAAGTTTTATAAACGTATAATTTGGCCCTGATGTGACATACAATGAGGTCATTAAACACGGTAGAAATATCATGAAATAGCAAGACTATCAGGTATACAGGATATACAATTACGTTGGAGGTTTCAAGTTTGGCAAATGCCAGCGACTGGCGATATTTTCAAAGCTATGTTGTGAAATATCATAAGCAATACTACACTGTTTTATTTAACGGTAAGTCGTGCGAACGAGAGAAGAGGCTCCAATGGGGGCAAGAGGTTCTGTGTTCCTTGTTTCTAGAATTTTATGACCCAAAGTGAAACCAGTGTTCGCTGCACAGACCTATGTCCCCTTTTCTCTTGAACTCGTTTGTTTTCAGTTCCCAGAAAAAAAGATGTTCCTTTCTTCCTGATTCCACAAAACTCCAACAGTAGAACCAGCTATTTACAAATTTTCAAAGTCGATGTTGTAATTACTGTGACGCCAAAGTTGATACCGCGATGCTTAAATTTTATATATGATGTAGACGACATCGTGACAAATATTTGATTAGATTGGTGTTACTGATTTTCAAAAACATTGGAATTGCATCTGTTTAAAGGCTTAGAATCGTCTCCAGTTTCAGTCAATAGTGTTACTTTACCATCTTAGGCCTCATGCAAAACAGAATTATATGTAATATTAAGAGTATTATTTCTAACCGCCAATTTAAATTGATGCTTTAGATTATCACGAGTCTTTCCGTGTTGTATTTGCTGTTTGATTTCAGATGTCTGGCGCGGTTTTATTACTTTCCCACAAAAATCGGTCGACAAGTAACCACAACATCAAATGTCGTCTGCTTTTTTTCTTTTCCTCTAATGTTGTCCTTTCTTTGTTTTTGCGATGAAAGCATGGGGTAAAGCCCATAGTGTGCTCCTATTCCTAATTTTATCCAGCGCGTTCTGGATCCTGAGCCATTGACCAAGTCTGACAACATGACTAGTCAAGCGCTAACGTTGTCAGATAGACCTTTCTGACCATACCAAATTATGCATGGAGTTTCATATTTCCACGGCAAGACCAATGTATGCCTGCTTGGTAGACTATAAGGTCTCTAGGACTTAGGACATAGAATTCCGAAACTCTCTATTCAGCATAAGTATTTTTCTTATATATTTTTGAGGGTGTGGTTTCATACATTTTTAAATATACAAGAAGCACTTATAGGTGTAGTCAGTCATTTTTGCAAGTAAGACTGCCGTAAGAAGAAATATGAAACTTTACAAGAATTGTCCTTGCAATTCGTTTATTACAGTCAAATACAGTACGATGGAGTCTTCGAGGTTATCATTTACTCAATCTCTGTTAGAAAACTGAGATATTTAAGATAAAAGGTAAACAAAATCAGATCTCCAGGCTATATACTATAAGAAGATTATATCTCTAAGGTTTGTCTATAACTATTTTTTTATATCAACTTCCTGTTGCACTGTCGTATGGGTACCCAGAAGGCAACAATAATCGGAAGTACATTATGGTGCCGGAAAGGGGAAATGTCGTGCGTGCCAAATGAATATTATATTTAATTACTCGAAGTCTGTCTCACCTTTTGTAGGATACAATTTTTGCTCTTTATGTCCCTTAAGCCATGTAAAATAATTTAGCATCCCAAAGGAAATCAACCACTAATAGACCTAAATCCCAGGAAGATTTCTCACTCAAGTAGCCTAACTACGACATAGGATGCACAAAGCCCCCATTACTCAATTTGAAAGCCAGCGTAGCCGTTGACTGACTTGCAGGGAACTAGTTTCCCGGCGTCTGCTCTGCTGTAATTTGATGGTTTAATGATAAAAAGATAATAGCATATACGTTCTCGAGTCATTATTCCAGAGTTCACAATTCTGTGACGGAAAGTCTCTCAAGTTTTAATGACTGGATAGAGAAATAGCTTGCAAGATGTCACGAGAAGGACGACTCAGTTTTACCGTGGAAGGCAGACAATTCAAGATATTATGATGCTGTGGCGTAAAATATGTGAATCAATAATACCCATCTCCATAGGTTCAGGTTCATTGCCTGCGTAACTCCCCCTGAATGCACATCGTTTTTTTCCACTAATTATGTCATAATCTACAAAAATATGAGCACCAGCAGCGACTAGGAATAAGCTAAGACAAGAATTCCGTGACCCTATGGCCAGTGGCTTTCTGTCGTCCACTAACTTTTCAGGGATCCTATTTGGAAACTCAGCGGAAGATCATAGAAGTTGGTTTAAACATATTTTACTAAGGCAATTGGAAAACAAGCATAGCCTATAGAAGTTCTGATACCAAAAAATACACGTCTATAGAGCCACACGCATGTATCAATTTTCACACCTAACAATGGTATGATTGCAATTTGATCTGGCGTACTAATGCTTATCACTGTAATGTAACTTTTGCTCATGAAAAATGGAAAACTACAAAAAGAGAAGAGAATGACGTTGAGTATCAAACTGCTTTACTTTCAGATATTTTACAGCAAAATTTCCATTGGTCCATTGTATTTTAATAAAAATGGTTTTATCAGATGATCTTTATGCTAAAGGGTTTTTGACCCTTTAATCCATCCATAACCGTGTTGAACGAAGATAATCTGTGAATAAAAGCTTTTGCCCCAATGGATCAGCCTTAAAAGTCTTTTTACCTGATGACTAGTCTGCAAAAGTTTCATTTTATCAGTCGATCCATACCCATGGAGCTGACTTCTGAATCGAGGTGACACCAAGGCTAAAAGGCTTTTAAGTCCTGTGAATTACATAAAAACTGCTTCATAACGTTTGTATTTACAGCGCAGGTACACATAGTGAACGTAAGGTACATAGCTTCACCCTTTTCCCGCTCAATGCGCCTGGATGTAAATTGTCGTCTGCTTAGATGTATTTCCTTAATTTTGATGACTATAGAAAACATTTTTGCTTAGGATTATCGGCACGACCTATCATGATGGCACTCACCAGATCAATACCTTTCCTGGGTTGTTTGGATTGCGTCCATTCCGCTCCAAGGAAATTTGTTGACTCAGTCATATTCTGATCAAGAAGGGCTTCGGTTTAGCCATTCCTATCACATATGGCTTATCATGTTACCGTAGTTCTAATTCACAGGCCTATTTTACATGTGCTGTTAATTGTTCCTACCGGACAATTATATATTTCCCACATGTTGCGTTGACGACTGAAAGATTCCGAGATATGTTTCAATGATCTGGCAGAATTACTCCTGAGACTTTTAATACGGCAAATATACCACATTGCTGTTTATTTCCTCCATGTTCTTTTGACGTATGAAAATATTTTTTGCCAAGGTCAAGAACCTCAGAAAACTCTCCAGAGGCTACTTTCATAACCAAGATGTGTCAGACTAACCACTTCTGCCTCAAACCGGCCAAACTCGGCCGCTGGTCAAATGTCGTCTGCTTCAGTGTATGGCTGCTTTTAACAGTAATAAATGATAATTTGAATGAAAATTGTAGATGGCATCCATCAACAAAGCTTTGGAAAGCTGTGGATTCAGTCTTAATTCAAGACGGAAAGTTTTCAGCCGTAAAGACAATGTAACAGGGACATAGGGTAGATGTATCTTGAATGTTCTTTGTGCAGATCATGATATTTAGGTATTGTGTATGTTACCAACACTGAAATGTTAAGGGGGTAATGTGATGTTTCTTCTCTAATCTTTTAAGGTAACAACAAATTGCTGGCATACAGTAGCATATTAAAATTTGCTTGTTTTGATATGCCGGTTTCGGTAGGTAATATTTCTATGTGTAATCGCGAAGGTTGACTACAACAGACCACTTGTTATTTAGAAACTGCATCCCGGCATTCAAAATATACAGTGTCCTAAAAATTCCAACCAGCATGTGGTATATGCTATTCATACTTCGTTAACAGCCTGTGATGTGTGGATATCATGGATATAATCATCATACTGTGCTGGAAATTAGCAATTTTCGCATCTGTGACAGGTATACTCTTTCAAAAATTGCAGATTTAATCATATTCTGTATTGCAATTATCATAAAACTAACTTGTTTCTGATATACGGTTCAACATGTAGGCAGTGGCCTTGCAGAAAATATTCCCCTACTCGTCTTTACAATCGTCAGCATCGTCGACGTTGTGGTTTCCTAATTGTACAGCAAAATTTCATTCCGATCATATATTTCAGTAAGGCGTTTTGTTTTAGTCAAGACCTTCGGAACTTTATCGGCACCTGTAAATTCAAGATGAAAGAATAAAAACACTATATAACGTATGTAACGTTGACAATTGTTACATATGTGGTTCATATATATTATACCCAATAATAAGTATCCAGACGACAGTTACTGTGACAAAAATGAACTTTTGTGTGAAATGCAGGTTATGATTCTATCCTGGTCAGAAGGAAACTGAGTGAACAGCTTTACTAGAAAACATTTTGCTGAGACATGTATGTAAGACCATTTATGATGGCACCCCTAGGTCAACAACTCTCCTTGGCGCGGGTAGGGCGCATTGCGCCAACCCTCGCCAAGGTAAGCTACTCACTAAGTCGTACTCTAACCAAGAATGAAAGCGGCTGACCTGGGGCATGCTTCTGTGATAAGACTTACAACAATTTTCATTCAAGATGTTTTCTAATAACTTAACTGAAATGCCATTATATTACTATACCAACTCTGATGGTCCGTTCTCGAAGATTTTTCGTAAACGAAACTTCGCTAACAGTAGCACAAGACATAAGATCCCTTGTAATCGAGCCAAGCCTTTTTTCGGGACTTATATTCTTATCGTGTTTCTATGAATTGTAATCCACAGCACGTAAAAGAGCTAATGAAACTTACTGCCATCGATCGCTTTATTAACAATATGGTCAAGTATGTTTGTACCCTGACTATGACGAACTCTCCTGCGCAGCTCCACTGGAGGCCAAAGGGGGTAGCTTTAATGGTCAGGTCATACGTCAGGTTCAACATGTCGCGATCCAGGTTCGCCATAAAGCAATCTACGGATATGCGTGCGTGGATCTCTACCATGACCCCCGTGCACTTTTCTCTTTTCAGTAAAGGAAAGAACCCAAAGGGTGCAATGGATGAAACGTGACACAAGCCACAAGAATGTGAAAGTGAAACTGCAGTTCATCACGAGAGTTGGTCCGAGAAGTGACGAGCTTACACTCGCAGAGGTCATAAAGCCAAGCCATGAAGGTCAGAAAGACAAGACCGGAGACATGTGCCACCGCCATTCACAATGTTAAGGCCAGCAACTTCATAGATCTGAGAGACCCGCCAAAACAATGGGGTAACTGAAGATCCTGTGTCCTCTTGGTTACACCTTGACCACCGGGGATGCTGTCTCAGTCCCGCATCTTTGACCACAGGCGCTATTTTATCGTGATCGCTCCATGAGATACTTTTGCGTACATAGTGATCAAGATATTGAGCGGAAAGTTAAAATACAACGTCTCTGATTTCTATGGCAGAAAGATGCATACTTTGCATTGAACTCTGTACAGAAACACGCCTGGGTTTGAACTTCGCAGAAACTCATGGTTTAGCTTGAGCATTGTAAAGTACATGTTTTGGCTGGTACTATATAAAGATGCATATTTTGGCTTGCGATATATGCAGATGATTGTTTTGGCTTACTTTCAACAGATGCACGTGTTTGACCTCTATGTACGGATTCGTGCTTTGGTCAAAATTATATACAGATGCATGCCTTCGCTTGAGCTATATGCGGATGCATGCTTTTGCTTGAGCTTTATGCAGTTGCATACATTGGGTTGAGGTATATACGGATACATGCTTTGGCTTGAGCTGTAAAGAGATGCGTGCTCTGCCTTGAGCTATATATACAGAAGCATGCTTTGGCTTTAGCTTTATGCAGTTGCATACATTGGGTTAAGATACATACGGATACACGCTTTGGCTTGATCTATAAACAGATGCATGCTGTGGCTTGAGCTATATATACACAGATGCATGCCTTGGCTTGAGCCATACAGGAAATAGGAAACGCGCAGATCCACAGTTCTAAATCCCCATTCTTATATGTAGATACATGCCTTGGCTTGACCTATATACGGATGCGCGCTTTACTCTAAATTAAAGAGATGCATGCCTTGGCTTGACCTATATACAGATGCGTGCCTGTGTTTGAGCTTTATACAATTGCATACATTTAGTTGTGATATAGACGGATACATGCTTTGGCTTGAGCTGTAAACAGATGTGTGCCCTGCCTTGAGCTACATAAACAGATACATGCTTTTGCTTGAGTTATATTAGGGTTCATAGTTTGCTTTTTGATGATTTAGAGAAATAGTTAGGACTGATCTTCATCTAGGTGTATGGTTAGAATAGGCATAGTTAGGCTTATCAGAATGGGGTGGGTTTGTTAGGCGAGAGTTCTGCTAATAGGTTTGTTCTTCATCAAGACAAAGAGACGTGATCTTTCAACAGGATAAGTTAGGATATATATATATATATATATATATATATATATATATATATATATATATATATATATATATATATATATATATATATATATATATATATGACATAATCATATTAAATAAGAAGCACCTCTGATGCCATTGAAGCGTTTCAATAGATATTTATTGATATCTTAAAATATTAAAAAAACTAGAAATGTCGTCCTATATGGTACGCCATTTTTTGTTTTATTTAGTATTGTGACACATAATTTGTATTCCAGATTTCTGCACGGTGCATTTGACCATCTTAAACAGGTATCTATTCCTGAGCTATGATAAAGTCACAACGGATTTAACTATTTGCTTGTCTCGGGATCTTGAAGATAGAAAATAGCTGAATTTGCACTGTCAGGTCCGTTCCGTTCTGGTCTAGCTTTAAAAAAATCGTTAATTATCTAAGAGTCGCCTAACTGTTATTTAAACATATCACCAAAGCGACTTTCTCTTATGATTTAGGCCATTCAATATTGTGATTAACTGTGTTCGTATTTTAACATACAATTAAATCGATTTGATGATATGAGTAAAAATGCGTTTGAGCAGAATATATCTAAACGTACTGCGTTTAATCATGTCATTAAATTGATTTAATACTATAATACAGTACATTTGATGATATGTTGAAATAGCTTTTATCGTATGATTAAACGTACGAAAAAGTAAAATGTGTTAAAATATATTTCTTCACATGATCAAATCGAATTACTGATATTTTTTAAAAATATCTAATGATATAAAATGTGTTGAATGAAACAAGATATGGAGTTCCATGTTTATATGTGCATGAACGTTATATATATATATAGTGGAGGGGTAGTTTCACCAGAAGTAAAACTCATTGGTTAAAAGGTCAATATGATGTGCCAAACGGTTTTGCAATCTTATGTTTGGGAGTATGAAGCACTCTGTTATTTTCGTTCTTCAATGTATTGAGCTTGGATTCATATTCAGTCTTCCAATCAGTTTTTATTCTGCTCTGGTACACCTCAGGTGTTCAGCTGGAGCATGACGTCCTGTCATGTTTCATCTTGAGTTATTATTGACAATATTTAACACGAATGGGAAATACAAGTAAAAAAAAACACATAACAGATTACATCCAAGCGCTTTGTAGCAATTAGAACGGGAAAGGGTTAAATTATCAACAGAAAACCGTAGAAAGGAGTGTCACAGTAAAGTACAAAATAGCCAGTGCCATCATCCTATATTCTAAAGTCACACGTCGTCAATCTATTCTGGCAAAGTGAGACCAGCGCACCCACTTAGCATCTCAACCTGTAAACTTCCGTCAGACATACCCAAGACATGTCATTAAGTGATATCGCCTCATT
This sequence comes from Hermodice carunculata, assembly GCA_964020975.1. NCBI lineage: Eukaryota > Metazoa > Annelida > Polychaeta > Eunicida > Amphinomidae > Hermodice > Hermodice carunculata. The sequence goes on from OZ026620.1 coordinate 37,405,319, forward strand.
ATCGGACTCTAACTCCTCTTGGATTCTCGCTCTTTCAAAAATGACTTAGATATTTAAATGGCGTGCTTCAGGCACAAAGCTCGTGGGGGAAACTTGTGATAAAAGGTATTTCTTTAAGGTAGGTTTCCTCGACGCTCGCTTGGAGTTCTTTGATAGATTTGGAGCGTTCAGTATATGTAATACTTGGTAGGTGTCGATTCGTGAAACTGGACACACGGGGCAATAAGAGTCAAGATCTGACATCTCGGTTTGATGACAATGACGCGTTTGGTTACAAGACAACGAGACGACGCCAATATTTTCTCAGCCAGGGTTCTACCGGTACATGACAAGCTGAAACAATTGAGCCCAAACTGCCACTTTGGCCGGCCTCTTTCATGTTTGAGCAATTCGTAAGGCTGAACGGTAAATTCGGAATTAAGAAAACAAAATTTTTTTGCGTGTATCAATGGTTACTTTGGCCTTGACTTTTCTGTACACTAACAGTCAGTGTTGGATGCCCAGGTTCGTTTCAGGTGCACTTTTGTTGAATAAGTGATGCTTTTAACATTTGCTCACAAATGTTTCAACCATTAAAACGTTTTGCAGTTGTAACAAGGCTATGTGTTGAGTCCTGATTCTTTTGAAAATATATATCCGGCGTGGTGCAAAATTGTCTATATACAGCTAATCCCACATTCGCACAAAGACACTTAACGCCCCCAGAAAGTCAATGTTTATTTCCATGCACCTCTTAGATTCGGAGCAAGTTTCACAAACATCTATTAAAACTAAATTGATAACGGCTCCCTAAAAATTAATCAGTAAGAACACACACACACACACACACACACATATGTATATATATGTATATATATATTAGAATCTTCCTATTAAGACCACCTATGGGACTGGGAAATGTGGTCTTAATTGGGAAAGGGTCTTAATGAGGATATAATTTTATTAAGGATAAAACAAAAATGGGTCTTTAAATTGGTGGTCTTAATATAGAAATGGTTTCTATGGAGGTGGTCTTAATTGGAGATTCTACTATATATATTTGCCATTTGTCGAGCGAGAAAGAGATAAATATACCTCAAATGTCATGTTTCATTGTCAGCGGGTAATGCCATGGGACACGGTGGCTGAATCAGATGAAATATGAATTTGGCTGACAAGGTATGGCTGAGCTCTTGTTATCAAGGACATATCTAAGGCTCTGCCCTGCAGCATTCTTTTTGGGTTTAAAACACGGATGAACGTGTCCGGGTGCCCCTCCCAAAGTTAAGAGTCTTGAGTCTGGTAAGCTGCTAAAGAGCTCAAGTTAAGTGTCTCTTAGAGAGCATATGGGCGACATTGCATGATATCACACTGGGCCACAAGTTGTACATGACACTGAATGATGTACGACAACTTTCGCTGTTATGTAAGGGTGTATATTTATAACGAGCATACTTTAGACAAACTCACAAATATACGTTCTTTCCCTGTGCTATTCCTATACTTGACTCCGGTAAAAATTGTTCATGAACGTCACCTTAGAACAAGCTGGTTAAAACTGCCATTCAGGAAGCCAAATCTTCATCACGTGATGCAGGAAGCCAACAAAGAAGATAATATCGTGTCATGAAGGAAGCCAAGTAATCATGTCATGCAGGACGCCAAGATATTTTCGTGTTAGGAAGGAAGGCGAGATATTGTAATTGTATGAAGGAAGCCAAGATATCATGTCATGCAGGAAGGCAAGATACCAAGTCATGCTGGAAGTCAAGCTATCATGTCCGGCAACAACCCAAAAGATCACATCAAGAGAAAGCCAAGATATCATGTCTGGCAACAACCGAGAACATAACATCAGGAGGAAGCCATGATATGATGTCTGGCCGCAACCCAAAACACCACATCAGTAGGAAGGCAAGATATCAGCAAAACATGCAGGGCAACAAAACCCTCGTGTTGTGCAGGGAGCCAAAACTCATCATGTTATAAACGAAGCCAAATCTTTACCATATCAAATAAGAAACCAGCACTGCATCATGTTAAGGAGGCATCCCACACTGGGTGATGAGACACAGGAAGCCAAAATTGCTTGACAACATACAGAAGGCTTTCAGTGCACGATATATTAAGTTAAGCAGATACAGCTTGGTAGGAACTCAACTTCCATTGTAAGCAGCTCATAATAATTGTCATATAACTGTCATTTGCGGTCTTTGGGGATTGTCGAGAGCTTTGTAGTTTGTGAAACTGGATGATCTTTAAAGTAATTGTCCAATTTGATCTTAAATGTATAATGTCAAGTGCTGCTACAACGTCCTCTGTCAATGAGTTCCGCCAGCAAACGACTTTATTGCTGAAGAAAAAGTGTCTCTTCTTATTGCCGGCTATAACCTTTTTGATTTTATATTGATGGCCCATTGTCGGTCCGTTCCATCTGATTCAGCTCATACATCCTACCTGCCTGCCTGCTCGATTCCTCTGATATAGTCACATGGACTTACTTGTGTACCAAAGTCAAGACTTCAATATGATAATGCTCGTTCCTCTTCAAATTGTGGACCCGTGTGGTGGAATGTTCTGCCTTGGAACATGAAGAGAGAACCATCCGGAACTGTTTTCAAACAAGTGCTGAAAACACGTCTGCTTGGGTAATGCTTTATAATGAGGTGCAGTGGTACCTGCCCTATGTGGCCACCCCTTCTGCCAAGAAAAAGTGGCCACATACAGCACGTGACCTGTCACTGCAGGTAAATTTACAAAGAAAAAGACTCATATGTTCTAGTCTAGTTGCCATTAAAAGTAATGAGGCTGCTCACAGTAGTGGTTGCATACAGCAGGTACCACTGTATGTTGTGAAACTTTCGGACAAAAAATTTTTAAGCTAAATATGTTTTAAATGTTACTCTGGTCATAAACTATGTTTTATATTTTAATGGCGTTTCTTAACATATTTAATGGATATAGCGTTAGATAAATAAAAGTAATAATAATGATAATAATAATAATAATAATAATAATAATAATAATAATAATAGTAATAATAATAATAACAGTACTACTACTACTAGTGCTAGTAGTAGTAGTAGTAGTAGTAGTAGTAGTAGTAGTAGTAGTAGTAGTAGTAGTAGTAGTAGTAGTAGTAGTAGTAGTAGTAGTAGTAGTAGTAGTACCAATGATAATTGCTGTACTCCAGCAGACAAATTTAGTGAAATATAATTATCAGTGGCAAAGGCTTTTTCCGAGTATGAAAGTATTATATTTTGTGGCGTTAAGCATGCTAGGGATAGGTGATGATGTGTCTCTCCTTGCATCCCTGGTAATTGCAGTCACCTGTAAATCCATACTGTAGACGTTTTGGTGCTAATCTCAGTTCAGAGCAAGGAGAAAAATATGCGGACTTTTGCCGTGCATTCTGTAAAACCTGTACCCAAAGCACACCAAGGAGATAACGAGTACAATAAACAACCACTCTCCCCTGTTCAAAAATGAAATTATATGCAGGCATTTGTTTTTAATTTAACCCTGGTGAAGCAGACCGCATTAATATTTTACTGTTGCTGTCGACCCGTTTGAAAGGATATGTGTTAACTGTTACATCACGAATTATGTAGGCCGATACTTTGTCTGGTCTGCTCACTTTTGCTGGCTGTTAGTGGTCAATTCATTGTGAAGATATTGCATAAACTTTATACTGGAAATGCCCAGTGATGAACCAAATATGCGTGAAAATTGGCGCTCACGATACCCAGAACGTGAGAATTAAAGGTAATCAACCCTGACACTAATTATTCTCATTACACAGGTATAAACGCCTCATTGAAAATGCGCACATTATTCATAAATAGGCGCTATTTTTGCCTGGTAGAATGATATAATGATGATAATATCCATACAGTGAGAATTTGTTGAAATGTGAAAGGATTGACATTGTTACGTACATTTAACCCTTGCACTTGTTAACGTCAAAAATGCTTTACTTCCAACCCCGCTGCACTGGTAGGTACCAAGATTACCTAGTACCAAAAGTAATTTAAACAAATTTTTGTTTCATACCACGTGCCATAGAACATGGACCCACCGTTGTTCAAACTCTTTGACCTGGGATATAATTAACATCTGTAACTATGCTTGTCGTTATAAACGTAAGCCTCTTCACCGTGCGGATTGCACACATACGTGCGCCCATATATATATATATATATATATATATATATATATATATATATATATATATATATATATATATATATATATACATATATATATACATATATATATGTATATATGTATATATATATATATACATATATATGTATATATATGTGTATGTATGTATATATATATATATATATATATATATATATATATATATATATATATATATATATATATACTCCCTCTTAAAACCACCTGCTGGACTGAAAATGTCTTAATAGAGGAGTAGTCTTCACAGGGATTAATTAAGGATATACAAAAATGGAACTGTAAAAGAGTGATCTTCATAAAACAGTCTCTTTAAAGAGGAGGTCTCAGCAGAAGATTCTACTGTACATATACGTATAGACACATTGAGATGCAATGTTTTAGATTTCGTGTTGTGGTGTTATAGCCATTTCGCATTAAAACAATGTTTTATTATGTACAGTGGTTGTGTGAAAGAATTTTCTGCGTGACATTTATCATAAACTTCGAAACTACCCAAAAATTCAAAGTCCTCTTCATATCAAATAAATGGCGTTGTCGCTGTACAGTACATATCATCTGCTATCGTCTTGAATGATGATACTTCGTTGAAACAGTCTTGCATATCTCGAGTGCACGAGCGATCTGCAGGAATGTACCCATTAACCCGACATGGCAATGCTTTTAGCCTGAGTTAATACGTTTTATCCGCGCTTGAGGCGCACTCAGAGTGTACTTCGAAAGCTTGTTAAGAGGGTAAATTATTCTTGTTTTTTTTCTGATACATATAATCCCATTTCAAATGCTGAGTGACATCATTATAACAGAGAAAAACACATGCGATATACCCCTTTAGTACCACCGGGCGATGTCGACCGGTTTGCCCGCGAAAGTGCCAATGTATAAATTGACAGGGACAAGACGTTTCACCTCAGCGCCATACGGGAGGTACAATTATTTATCTTTTGATGTACATAATACGTCGATTTCTCCGCTCACTCAAGACTATCAAATTTCTGAAAACGTAGAAAAATATCTGTCAAAAAACAAAAACAGAGTGATAGCGTTGTCAGCTGTAAAGTTGTCAAAGTTGGTACGTGACACTTCTAATCAAATCTGTCGATCTCTCAGTATTTGATTCATTCTTGTTACCCGGGCCTGAACATTCTTAGGTGAGCACACTGTAGCTATGCACGTGTCATATTACACTTCCAATTATAGAAGGGCATCATAATTACTTTTATTTACTCATCACGTAGACCGGAGTCTTGGCTGAAGCCATTTTAATACTGATGTACCCAGTCATATACAAAGACGTACCACGCAGTAGTTTGCAAAGCAGTATCAATTGTAACATGTGACAATTTCAAACTTGTTATTGCGATGATGACTGGGCTGTAAGAGTCTGATCTAAAATTAACCCTTGCATTGCCAATTTCGACAAAATTCGCTGTGCTCTGAATTGACAAAACGATGGTATATTCATATTTTGCAAACCGACCTTTCATTCACCAACTGTGTGCCTACAATTACCAGCAGAGAGCAGACCCATACGAATGGTGTCTTGAAATGGTTGCAGCCAGAGAATTCCGAGGAAAACTGATAACGTACTGAAAAGTTTGCACTGAAAAAGTTCAAACGTGCAGAAGACTGACATGAGAGCTGCCAAAAGATAATAGCTCTGTCAAGTACCATGTTTATTGGAGGATGTTTGACGTCACGCACCTGCTAAGTAGGCTATAAATGATTTCTAAATTCAAACTCCCAAGTTTCAGTTAATCTCCATGGCAACGTGGTTCTTGTCAAGGGATATAATGTATGTATGTATGTATGTATGTTTACCTCACAACTGCTCTGTAACTTTTAAAGCACTTTCTCCACATCATGAACATTTTGAATGACCATTTTATTCAATCATAATGTGTAGAATTAAATGTCCCCCGCTGTTCCGGATTTGATACATCAGATATTGAGGATGCACAGCTCGTAAACGGCAAGAAAAAAAAACAAAACAAAAAAACTTGTGGTCTAGACGAAGGTTCCGTCCTTCTGCTCATATTTGGAGAGTATACGTCAACCACTCTATCTGACATGTCCATCCGCCAAACTGAAAGAAGTTTTACATATGAAATTTAACTTATAATGGTGTACACTAATGAAGTGAAAAAGTTATCCCCTCAAATTCACGATTTTCGTGACTTTCTGAGCATATCCTAAATTAAAAATTTGGGATTGAATACAAACTATGGGGTGAGCAACTCGTGGAAAGCCAGCCATGTTGTGCGCACATTTTCCTTCTTGCTTCTCTTTTATTTTTTTAATGGCGGCAGGGATAGTATTGCCCATGGGATGCCATGTTATACGTATATTTTGCTTCTTACTTTTATTTGATCTTTTATGGCGCAAGGATAGTATTGCCCAAGCATCTGATCAAGCCTCAAGCGGGTTTTTTTTTTACCAGGGCCCACACTGTAACTGAAATGCCCGTTTACTGCTGATGCGGAGATAGACAAATATTCAAAAAGATGAACTGAGTGTTCCAGGTAGACTTATTAGCATCTTCATTGATTGAGTTATTTTAGAGTTAACTGTGAGTTTGTCTGTTTTTTTTCCCTGATTCTCTCACAGTTTTCCTGAGTTGTTGCAGAGGCACTCTCGTGATATTCTCAATACTCTGTAAAGTGAACATGTTGTCTATTGCGTTCTACAGTTTCAATGTTTTATGTCTGATTTATTGTGTTCTACAATTCACATGTCCACTTGTCAGTTTAGCATATGTCCCATTTCTAATTTATCGCTGTTTAGGTTTGTGGGGACGTCAAGGGTATCCAGCTCTTCTGCCAACTAAATGTTCTTCGGTGTTTGCATCAGAATCGAAAACTGTTAATGTACCTATCTTATACTCATTGTAACGTATATAAATTCCACGTGTTTTTACATTTCAGGCAGTTAAGTTGAATTTCATGATTTTGGATAATCAACGAAATAAATAAAAATCAAAATACAATGAAATTAAGCAAATTTATGGTACACTGAAAATGCGACCTTTTATTTATTAATTGATTGAGTTAGTTAGTTAGTCAGATAGTTAGTTAGTTAGTTAGTCAGTTAGTTAGTTAGTTAGTTAGTTAGTTAGTTAGTTAGTTAAATAGTTAGTTTAGTTAGTTTATTCATTATGTATTGGGGGTCGTTTGCTAATGTCGTCTGGTACAATGAGTTGCTTGCCTATATTGTTTATTTCTCTGTCAAATGTAATAATCTGCATATGTGTATATCAGAGACTGTGCGGTAATTGGAATGGAGCAAGCTTTGTTTCCTCAAACATCATGACCATGTCAAATACATGTTACATTTCTTTTCCTGTGTTTTGAAAGAAACAAAACCAGCTTTGATCTTCCAAAGCATGTAAGAAAAAAATGACAAACCAGTTGAATTAGGCAGGCGATAAATGAAAGGTGAGATGAAGACATCTGTACACTGTACATCAGATTTGTGTAAATATATCTAGTTTTACCATTTTTTTGTAAGCTTGTAATCGAGGTTTTTCTACAGCACCAGAAACTTCAATCACATACGACGAGCCACAAAACCACTAATGAGCATGCGCGCAGGGTGTACTCGTATTCCACTCCGGCGTTAAGAAGATGGAAAATTGCAATAATTACATTTATTGTTGTCTTCTGAAGCTGTCTAACACTTTATTGGTGAAGCCACATAGAGTAGCGGCTTAAAACTTCACAGCCCGCCTGTCGGTGCGGGGTGACCACGCGCTTATTGAGCCACGGGGCGTAAAATGCTCAATTTTATTCCAAAGGCCCTAAACGAGTCTATCAATATTCCAATTAGTGTTGATGAGCTCATTGTGATTTGCATATTTTCCGTTTCATCTTGAGGTCTTTGGTGAAGACCTTCAGTATAGGTTTTCCGCTGTAAAATTAACCCGCTATCTTCCGAATTACCTATCCAATTAATGCCAAATATCGGCTGTGCCATGTTCATATGGAATTAAAGGATAAAAGAAGTTTGATGCGGTATCTCAGATTGAACAAAAACGTCTCGTGACTAAATTAGTTCACTAACTTTATCAAACTTTTCTTGGTCTTTGATTTTGAATAAAAAGAGTATCGTTTGCTTTAAGCATTACTTGAAATATAAATGTAACAACAAATAATGGGAGGTTAACTGTGGAACGTGCTTTGTGGGTGCTGTTGGCATTCTCAGGGTCACACCCAGGTCGTGAGAGGAGAATAGAGAGGCGAGCTGACAGTCGAGACGATCTGAAGACATGTTCACCTTAAAGGAACTGCTTCGTTGGTGCTTCGGCGAGCTATGTGTTGACGAAGTGAATCAATACAAACTTGGAGAATTCTCCAGGTCCGTACACACCTAGAGGAACTGACAAAGCTGGGTCTCTCCATCTCCTATCGTGTGCCCGATGTACAACAAACCCGCTTGCTTCCAAATTAGCTCAATTTTTACGTTGATCTGAGCTCGCACAATCACCTGCTAAGGCATATTGAACGTATTGCCAGAAAGCTCGTCCTAAAAACTAATTCCAGTATTCAATTTACCGAATTACTTACTACACTCGACTTGGTCACAATTAAGCACAATTAAAGATTCGCTCTTCACATTGTTATGCAGCAAATTGGATGGCAATTCACAGAATTGGCTTAATTTCGGCCCGCTGATAGGGAAGGTGCAGAAACGGTAATCTGTGACGGCTCGGGAGCCGGTTGCCAATCTCTAAAGACCAGGATTTCGGACAAAGGCCACTGGACGCAACCTTGCGTGCTGGTGACTGATAATACGTGTCATCAATAGAAGTACACAAGACAAAGAGAGCGACCGCGCACCTTATCTGCACCCCGCATGGTCAGACCAACGCGCCCATCTTAAACTTGTGGCGGCGTGGCCTGGCCCTCTCGCGCCAAATTTGCGTGCTTTCTCGTCCCAGAGAGACGAACCAACAAAGGTTGACGAATGCATTGGGAAAACAATCGTTCGTGTCACAGTGGCCAACATATTCTATTTTGTCTGTTATCTACGGGCCCAGTTTGTAATAAGCCGGCCGGGGGCACTACACGCACTGAGACCAAAATCTCTAGGGGAACGTGTGGGCTTTAGCACGCGCGTTTGTTGTGATCACGTGATTTGATGAGAGATCAATCAAACCAATCAAGTACGCTTGACATTCCATGGTCTGTATCAAAGAAGATGTGAAAGGTATAGCGCTTGTCAGTCTCTTACCTCTGGCCGTTTGCAATTTCAAAGTGTCTCGGGCTCATACGACGGTCAAATAATCACGCACAAACCGAAAGCATAAGTTTTCCAACTTATTATCCCCCTCTTTGAAATTCTAAAGGAGAGATGCACAACCGTAATCTACTGCTAAGAAGTGGAATTTAAGAAAAGACGATTATTTCAACCCGGGACTTAGATAAATCAAAGGAATGGACAGAGGTCACATCAAGAGGGTTCGGTCCAGTTGGGCGCATAGAAATGATATGTCAAAAGCTGCGCTTTCCTCTGAGGAAGATAAGTGGCTGTATCTTGTCCCAAGTCAGACGAAGCTCTGTAGGAGCGCCGCATTTCTCATCGGCGTCGGCTTCCTCAGCGTACTCGCCATATTATACATGGCCGAAGCCCCAAAAAACGCTGGTTGGGAAAGTGAAGGGAAATCAGAGGCAAATTAGTTATCTCTCCGTCCTGATTCAAAGCACCTAGGGCCGCGGAAGATGAGTTGCGGGTGCTTTTATGTGTTTTTGAATATTAGCTTCAAACGTATTCCTCGCAGTTCGTTTTGCAGTCGTCGATTAATTATTTATCTACCTGGTTGATAACAAAGCCTTTGCCAGCAATTAGGAATTTTCTGGCTTCGCTGTTAGCTCAGGGCCATGTGTCAAATATGTATGGCTAGCCTTGGTCAGTTCACCGCCAGTCTTTAGCTGGACACATTGCTCTCATATCTTCACAACGTGGCCATTAACAGCTTGCCGTTGTAGCTACGTTTGTGGACAGCAGAGGCAAAAGAGTTCAACCAGATACTTTTATTGTGGGTCTAACTCTTTTCACTTCAGGAATGAGTCAAGGGCGTAAAGAAATATAAACATGGATGTCAAACCAAGGTGTTGCAATCATGAAGAGTAGACTGATCAAGAGGAAGAAGTTCTTGTGCAAAGCGAATGGCAAAGGCATATTTTGACCTCAAGTATCACGCTATGCTACGCCGAACATCAACAATCAACATTGCTTAAAGTAATATGGGCTTGCAAAATGTACATTTTCTTTAGATTTGTAGGCAAGAATTATTTTGAATCTTTGAACATTTCAATTCACTTTCTTTTAGGGTCTTGACTCATGAAAGGTGGAAGTTCCAACACGCTAACCCGACAAAGATATCCCATTGCACACCTAAGAGACAAAGAGTGGAGATGAATCACAATCGTAGCAGGATACTGTAAATTGCTTTGCTTTTCGTGTGTACAAATTTTGATAGTTTTCTTATTTTTGGCATTTCACCCGCTTCAATTTCACTATTTTGAACATGATTCCTATTCAAACAATGTTAAAATACTCTTTCATTGTGTTTTTATTTTCACGGTTTTATGCCATCAGCGAAATAAGCGAAAATAAGAATACAGCGAAATAAAGTGGGTGAAATAAAGTGACCTTTCCTCCTCTGATAGTATTACCTCGTCTTTTTTTCTTTATGGCATGGTTCTAATAGAATCACCTTGTCTTCATGGCTTCATGACATTGCTCTAATAGGACCATCTCTTCTTGGCTTCATGACATGGCTCTAATAGAATCACCTCTTCCTCTTGGCTTCATGGCATGGCTCTAATAGAATCACCTCTTCCTCTTGGCTTCATGGCATGGCTCTAATAGAATCACCTCTTCCTCTTGGCTTCATGGCATGGCTCTAATAGAATCACCTCTTCCTCTTGGCTTCATGGCATAGCTCTAATAGAGCCCCCCCTTCTTCTGAGTCTTTATGCAATGGCTCTATCAGAGTCACCGTATTATATATATATGCTTTAATGATAAAAACTTTATAAAAAATCCCGAGAAGAGACAATACGTTAAATCACATGCCTCTGGAACATAAACTGCATGGTATTGTTTTAATAACAATATTATCCCAAAAAGGTTTCCATATTTTTGATATCTTGTTTACTTTAGAAAATATAGCTTTGTAAAGTAGAAAAAAATCCGACTTTCTCCTATTTTTCTTTCACAAGGTAGATTTTTCAACATTACAGAGCAATTATTTGATAAATTACACAAGATATCCAAAAAATATAGCAAACCTTTTTGGAAAATATTATTGGGAACCAAACCAAACTATTTTTGTAGTTTTGCTATTTGTTTTAGACGAGAAATAAACATAAACAACATAAACTCAATCATTTCATTGTTACTGTGTTTGTTTAACAATTAGGCCGGGACAAGTGTTGATCTTTGTACCAATCTGTAGTTCATGACCATACCAACCGAAAAATATATGCTTTAGCTACCATTGCATCAATAAGTAGCACTGTAGACAGCTGTACAGTTGTGTTCTTCAAATGTGGTCCCTTGTATTCAGAGTCCTTAAATGAAGCACATTGTTCAATTTGAATTTTACGTCCTCTAAATCATTGCATGCAGCTGGTTTTCCTGCTGACAGTATACTACGTTTACTCAAATAGAAAAGCATCGCTGGTGGTAAAATGGGCATGTTAGGCAAGCCTGTGACCCCCTTGTCTTTTTGAACCTCAGTCTGTTTTAAAGTATTTTTTCCTCGTCGCTAATCCTGGTATTCCGACTGAATAACGTACTCCCGTGATTGTTTTTAGTATTAGCCGTTTTTCACTTTCTATTGGTGTTTCTTCCCTTTTTGTATGCATTGACCGCTATGTTAAGCTGTATATTTTGCCAGATTAATCACTTCCACCACATTTTTCTCTCTTGTCTTTCATACATTTACCGCCATTCATCATCCTACACTTAGATATTCCTGCCTCATTGTCCAGGAGTGAGTTCATCTTAATCAGCTTTCAAGATATCCTAATTTCTAATTTCCTTCGCTCCTAAACCGATTATGTAGGCACAGCATTGCGATGGCATTCACCGCGCAGTCCCTATACATATACGGCAGTGTCCTTGAATCTTGCTCCTAGATGTTTATTTCATCTTACCCTATGTTTCTCTAATTGCATTCCTTCTCAGACGATATATCAGTAACCAGGGGCGGATAGAGAGGGGAAATCAAAGGAATCTTGACGTTCCGCCGTCCAGATTATAATATCTTTATTATAATAATCTTATGATTTGTCCAGAAAGCCGCTAAGTCTTGTTTTTACTGGATTCTAGGGAACAAAATCCACCAGCATGCAGCTTATGAAACCCAGATTTTTGCAAGTGTCTGGACCCACTATCAAGTCCGATTACCATGCTGCCTGTCCCCCTCAGTGAAGCGCCATTGTAGTTTGTGCATATGTCCTCTTGTGCGTACCTAGATGTCTTATTAGATTCATCGTGAAAGAAAACTACAAGTGGCATTAGCCCGGTATCTGATGAGACAATAATTCATCGGTCCTCTGTTGTATTGTTTTGGCTCCTATACCCAACCCATCATTTCTCTTCCCTCTAAATGACCCATGGTTCAAGTTCACGGGTCATGACAAACGAGAAAATATTGGAGCTTGTTGTCCCATTCCGCTGCCATATAGCCAACGTTTCTCTGTGTATATTTCTTAAATTAGTCAGTCCATAAGTAGTTTCAACAGTCTTTCCTTGATATGTCACATGTTCTGAGCAGTCAATTTTGATGTTTTATAGTGAAACACTGGAACATTTTAATTTTCACATCGTCTTTTCTTGACTATCGAAGATTAAGAGGGGGATATGGTGTTCTCAGAAAAGGTCACCTCGATTATTTCAATGACTTATGGGAACAATCATACAATGAGTCGGCAACACAATTTGAGTGACAACAATTTTGATACTTTTTAAGGTACATTACACCCACACTGGCCGACATCCTCTTTCTAATTAAGCGCCTGGCGGCAATTTGAGAATTTGAGACACCTAAAATAAGTTATCCTATCATGATATCAGAGAATATCAGTTAAACTAAAATTCAAATTTTCGCCAATATTACTTTGAGAAATCAATGGAATTTATACAAATAAGATGACACCCTATCTATACCTCGTCAAGTAAAACGATACGATGCAGGCTACTGTGCCGTACACTATACAAAGCAACATACCTAAATACAGGAATTGCCAAGCAAAGAAATATTAAATACAGATAAGCACGTCACCATATGTATTACTACCTTTTTCCTTTTGCTGAAAGGAGCTACTTAAATTGTTGTTTCCACAATGGTGTACATTGTCTTCGCATAGTTCATTTCCAGCTACATTTCAAGTTCTGTGAATCTCTTGCAATATCGTAGACGTTTCAGCGTGATAATGTTAAATGTACATGCTAAAAGTCCCAAATCTGTAGTCGTGAAATATAATGAAAAGTGTGTCTGATACGCCAAATGATCTTTACTTCGTGCCTCACGAAGAAAGTGTGTACAGTTGACACTGGGTTCAGGTAGAAGATAAATTATATGGGGAGTTAATATATATATATATATATATATATATATATATATATATATATATATATATATATATATATATATATATATATATATATATATATATACTTTATAGATATAGATGAAACTTAGTTTTGATACTCTGATAAGTTTTTGATCAGAATAAAAGATAATTTGTGAATACAATTTATCAATTATACCACAATCTGAGTTTAACATGAGCATATATTATAAAGCCTACCACTCTTCTGAGAAGTCTTTCAATCATAAATTTCAAGATAGTTTGTTCTCGTAGAACGTTTCATCATGAATGGCAAGCACGTCATTCTGCTTTGTCAAGGCACAACTTTCAATGACAAGTTGCAAACACGCCGGTGGTCTTAATTCTGGTGCGACGTTTAATCATGAATGGCAAGAGTACCATTCACGATTTGTTCTGGTTCAACGTTAGAGAATGAATGAAGAGCACAACGTTATTGTTTGTTCTGAGACAACATTCAATCATAAATGACAAGCACACCATTGCCGTTTTTTGTCTTGCGGAATGTTCAATCATGAATGGCAAGCATACTAATGTCCTATTTTCTATTGCAACGTGCTATCATAAGCGAAAAAATCATGCTACTATGGTGTTTTAGTACAACATTTAACAACGCACGACAAGCACAGATCTTGGTCTGTTCCTGTTCATAGTGGATCAGGAATGACAAGTATGGCGTTATGCTTTGCTCTTGTACGACGTTCAATCTTCAACGGCAAAAACACAGTTGTGTTTTATTCCGGCACTACGTTTAATTGGAGAACTGTATAATTTTTTTTTCTGCTGGGACAACATTCAACCAGAAGTGGCAAATGTATAGCAATGATATGATATCGGTAATCTTCAATGATAAATTGCAATGAGTTTACTCCGGCAGTTGAGTGCATAATAAGAGACTTATTTACCGCCATCCTTTGCAGTGTTAAAATCTTTGCTCTCACTTATAATTCAATTGAACCATAATCATAACAATTTTGTTCCAGTGCAGAATACACTCCCATTGTCACATGCAGAAATATTTTCAAATTCGGCATTTGCTCTGTGAAATAATAAAGTAAGTCACCTTTTCGGACATTCAGCATTGTTTTCACAGTTGGATTTCTTAATGCTTAGACTAGTGGGACATGTTCTCCCAGATGGCGCCACTGTTCATAAATACCCTTGTTGCTAATACTTTCAGGTGGTGACACCTGAGGGATAAACAAATGAACTCGAACAAAAAATATAAAATATAATTTCATGTTAATATACGTCTTGTCCCTCTTGCTTTCACCGCAAAAATGGTAGCTGTCAACCCTTATGTCCGAGCATTACCTTATGTACAATTCCGTTGGTACGACTTTGCGTTGACACCCAACATACCCCATACGTAAAGTGATAGAATATGACACGTAAGCATTTTCTTTTCACTCCTACATTTTATCAACAGCTTGCGTGTACTTTTCTAATATTTTCCCCACCACGCAATATTTTCGCACTGAAAATTACGCGATTGGGAGACAAGATGTTATTAAAAAGAGCCCTGAAACCTAGACAAAATTATCTAGACGATGCCCAAGATTGATGTCTCCACGGCAGAACATTAGCAATGAGGACTGCCCTTTATAGGTCAACAACCTGTGTCATGATTCAAACGCGTTTTGGACAAAACGGAAAGTTATGAATCAATGTGAAGTATTTCACAGACACTGAATGTTGTGAATAGTAGGATGTGCCGTACATCATTGGAGTTCAGGCTGAGAAACTTGGAATTAATGGAACTGTTCCGCTGAATACCTGTGGAATCGACTCTATCACTGCCGCATGGGGAATGACTCGCAACCTATGTCCTGAACGGTTGCCCAGCCGCGTTGAAATTTCAATGCTTCCTGTACCTTCAGTCCTGTACTACTATTAGCCACAATACCCACAGAAGCGCATCAATTCCATTAAGTATCATCGTGATGTACTACAAGATAACGCACAGTTTTGTTTGTGGCGTAAAATTACCAAACTTGGACAAATACACCGGTCTAGTGCAGATTATTAATATTGAGCGAAAGAAAAATATTCATCATGAATGACAAGCACGTCAAGTTCAGAATCTCTATAAGCTAATGGGCTGGACGCATTGATCGATGTTGTCCAGATTGTGTCATACCATGATAACGTCATGACCCCCAAAATACAAACATTATGACCCCATAAGTCATGTTTAAAACAATAAAAGTCGGAACGATTGCGTGTGGAATCACTGATGATGATATGTTGGAGCTAAAATATATATGACTAATCAAATACTCTGTTTTGCAATAGGGAACAGTAAGAATACAAGGTTCTTGTATCCTTGCTGTGGATTGTACTTCTGTCAGAAAGGACTGCAGTTGTGTATTCGCGCCACTTTCCGTTATAATCTGCAGTTTAAAACTGAGAAACTAATACATGTAGAAAAACACAAAATCTTTTATATTAAATTTATGCATGTAGCTTGAATGATTCGGAAAATCGCATTTCTGAATCTTTAGCCTCAATGGCCATCAGTCAAATTGAGGTTACTTTGACATACAATTTAATGGAAAAACACAAATCGTTAGAGCAAGAATTTTGTGCGTTGGGTTGTATATTCAGTTGAATACTTATAAATTTGCTAATTGTAACCTCTCCTATTCTCCTATCAAGTTGGCAGGCATGTATAACTTATTTATATAATTGAAATACTACTATTCTCACAGCTATCAATGTTGTGCTATCGGTCAGTAAGTTTCTTCTATTGCATGTGTATACATGTATTTAAGCGAGAGGCCTCACGGGCAAGCACCATTACCATCCTCTTACTCTGACATATCGGAATCATACGTCATCGACCACCAGACACGCCCCCCCCCCCCACACACACACCACCACCACCACCACCACCACCTCCACGTTCAAAGCGTCTTGGGTGTAAGTGAAAGTTCTTGCCTCATTTTTTATGGCAACAGGAGGTGGTCTGAAAGCCAGCAAGGCTGACAAATGTGCTAACATGTTAGTTATGTCTCATGCAGAAAAAAAGTTAATATTGAATTGTTCTTCTTGTCGGTCAATGTTGACCCTGCATGGTGTGATTTCAAATAAAAAAAATCGAGTTGCAAGTTGTTTGGGGCAGCAGACTCAACAACTAGTGTCAAACAAATCTTTTATGTAAGTGCTTGAACATTAGGTTTTGTGTGTTGGAATTCTGCGTCATTGCTTTGCATTACAAAAGTAAGTCTGCAATTCTCCATGCGTATTTTTCCAGTATGCAGAGATATGACGTCCGGCTCCCATACGTGTTGGACCACTGACTTTTTCATTGACTTACAGCAGGATTATATATCTCAGTTTCTTTTTGGGTCGGTGTTATTTTATCACTGGCGCCAGTATGGTTTCGAACCAAAATGTAAAGTTAATACCATAAGAGTTTCAGCTCAAGTAAGCAGTACTTAAGACACTTAGAGAATAGACTGAGTAGCTTATTAAGGCCATACTTAACAACTTTTTTGTCAAAATTCGCACTGACTGGATAATTTCTTATAAACGTATCTTACAATTCTTTATGCCAACCATGGATTAATTGAATCCGTAATACACTTGCAGATTCTTGTACACAATTGATCAGCAAAACAAAGCACACATATCTAGCCTGTAAAACCCTCCCATAGCTGGACCTTCATTATTCCGTAGGTGTTTACTTTTTGTACCATTGCCAATTTCAGCGCGCTATGGTAGTGTTCTGACTTTACGAGAAACATACTCTTGGTTGTGTGTAAGCTTCGCTGGCAGAGGTCACGTGACTTCGATGGAAACTATTTAGATGTACGTCTATACTGTTCATTTGCTTAGGTTTTTTGTTCACAGACTTAAAATTGTTATCTCCATAGCGTTTCGAGTGTTCAGTTTACTTATCTGTGTTTGTAAATTGATTGTTCGGTCTGACGATTTCCGTTAATTTGTTGATATGTCTTTTTATCAAAATTTTGAATTTGTAAGTAATCTGGGAGAGATCAGTTCCACAGACAATTATCTCTCTTTCTCTCTCTCTCTCTCTCTCTCTCTCTCTCTCTCTCTCGCTCTCTCTCTCTCCATCCTGCCACCCTGCTCTCTCTCTCTCTCTCTCTCTCTCTCTCTCTCTCTCCTTCTCCATCCTCCAGTAAAATGGATTTGGAAACTTGTTTATTCGCTGTGGGCTTCTCTTTCACTGCATGAAACAGTAAAACGAGATGAAAGGATGACTTACTTCAATGGACAAAAGATAACTCTCACAATCAATCCTAGATACGATAACATATGCCCAATCACATCACAATGCTATTGTTACATGCACGTCATATAACAGTGTTGTTTGTCTTGTATTACAACTATTACCAATCATGGTGTTACATGTCTCCAAATTAGCCTCACAATTTATGTTACAGGATATATATTTGAATATATGTTTTTAATTGCGTGCATCGTGCACCTGCAACGTGCATTCACCAAACAAGAAAAAATGTAGTAACATAAACTTACTAGTAAACTTGCTGGACATAACACGAGCAGATAAGAGCAATTCTACCACCTGTGTCATTTATTGAATACTACAATACGTTGGACGACATTAAATGAGCATAGATACATGCATCCCTGATCACTTAACATTCTGGATTGTGCGAACCACATAAGATCCTGGTGAATGAACGCATGTTTTTTTGCTGCACCTCAGCTCACAAAGATAGGGGCTTTGTGCCAAACACAATACTTGCGTAGTAATTCATTACAACTATACGACACGATGTAATAGAGTATAGGCTATACATTACGTTGGAATATTGTACACAAGAGAGTAAAGTAATGAATGAAAAGGAAAGGAAAGACGATGTTGTGTTCAGAAACTTATATATAGTAAGTTTCTTCACCTCCATTCTGAATATCCGCACAAAGAGTACAAATTTCCAGTAAAATTGACATGTTGTGATAATCATTTATGTGTGTTATGGTAACTATGATATTTCCTCTGTTTTCTCTGTCAACAATGTTTTTAACGATAGCTCTCCAAACTTTCGTGGCTTAACTGTTTGCCAATTGCATAAACTTGTTCAGTTTCATCTGACAATGAAATATTATCGAACTGGCAGTAAATGACTGGGAACCCTATTGCTAGTAAGTAGAGTTACTTCATTTTGTCAGTTTGGCACGCTGTTCCAATTTGAGAATAACTAATTCTTACACTCTTTGCACACACGTAATAGATCACTGTTAGAAGGATTTACCCAAGTAATACTATAATTTATAAAACTTCAAGGTCACCACCTGTTATATCATTTTAAAATAACATCTTTTACATTAGAAATCTTGGTACATGCTAATAAATCACACGCTGTTTTTTCTATTTTTATCCTATCTTATCTTATCTTGTCTCACCTCATCTATTATTATTGTTATTATTATCATCATCATCATCATCATCATATTATTATTATTATTATTATTATTATCATTATTATTATTATTATTATTAGTAGTAGTAGTAGTAGTAGTAGTAGTAGTAGTAGTAGTAGTAGTATGGCAAACAGTTAGTATCCACATCACAGAGGTAATATGTTGGCAAATTAATAGAACATATTGAAAATCTGATGTTCCTAGTGTTGTAATTTTCTGAAAATTATTCTTATTTTCGTGAAATTATCGTAACCCTTTGACATCCATCGCAGGAAGTTATTGAAAATCAACAGTTACCTGTTGACAAGGAGTATGGTAACTTACTTAAAACATAGTTTCCTGATGATAAACCCTGCGGTAACCTACTGAAGTTTATAGTGTACAGTGTATAGCACAATGAAATAGAAGCAATGACTCGCACTTTGTAGGCCCAAGGAGGTTAGAGGTCCTTGGTAGGACGAGACTCCCATAGTCGAAATGTAGACAAGTTACACTGTCCCAAATGTAGACAGGTTAATGCAGTTTTAGTCATAACCACCCACAACAGGAGCAGTAAACATAATAGATTTTGCCATGGGATGATCGCAATAAAAATAAACCACAATTGCAGCTTCGCAATGGTGTTGGAGTATTTGATTGCGATGTGCTTGTACAATGACAGAGGTACATGATGCGACTTGCATTTGAAAGTATGTTTGACTGCAGGAATATTACGCTCTGCAGGCACCATACATCTGTGGCTGCAGGGTAGAGGAGATTCTTATTGAAATTATGAAGAATCTTATCACATGATCTTATCTTCAATTTGTAAAAGTTGGAAGTCCCCGTGAAGTAACGATGCCACCGTGCGCATCAGGGCACGTTTGAAGTCTCCCAGAGAATACCATAGAAAACACAGCTTTACTAGAGATCGTGAGTAGTGTGGGCTCGGTGGATCGCCAACATCACAACATGCCGCTCTGTAGTGGCCTGGGGGAAATTTGCCGTAAGTAGGCCTATATTACACGAGTATATCTAGCTATTTAGGTGCCATTAGCAACTCATGCCTCCGGGGATGCACACAAGGATCATTTTGGCAACTGCACATGACCGTATGTATAGATACAGGGACCGAGGTCGCCACAAACATGGAACCAGCGTCTGTACGTGCCTTGCCATACCCGCATCATTTGGGACAGTAGAATTGGAAGCAAAAGTAAACTATAATCACTTTTTGAGCACGCAAAAACTCGCCATTTGGAGAATGGAGTTTTTAGCCAGCTTTTAATTCGTTAATCGCGTGTCGTTGCCGCCAAAGGCCTTTAACAGTTTGTTGACCCTTAGGGAGGGTGGGCGGTTTGCACTATGGCTTGCTGGCTCTATTATAGCACTATTATCACCTTGAGAAACAACCGGTGTGAACCCATTTCTCTGGATGTATCGGCGTTGCAGCAGCTTGGCGCCAGTTCTTCCAAACAACCAGGCACTTTCATAAAAGGCACACAGCAACCGGGACTGAATTGAACGATCGGTTTCCTACCAAATTTTTATCGGCTTTCTCATACCATTATTCATTTCATTGCCATTGTTATGAAAGCTCGTAAAAGCTTTCTGGCAGACCCAAAACACCGTTGGTGCCAGGTTTACAAGATGTCAAGGGCGAGTAACAATTCATTGTGGGGACAATAAACAGCAAAAGAAAACACCTAATTACTTTGTGTTCTGCCTTTTTCAGACCAAGACGACAGAAAGTCGCCACTCTAGGCGGCAGGAAGAACTTGAACAACTCCATTTTTATTGTTGTATTTTTAAGAGAGTGTCGAATATGTTTTACTACTTGCTTTGATCCCCATACCTGGTAATTGGGCAAGTGTATCCGGTTAAGACATTTGTCCGCGTGCTTTGTTAGAGAATTTGTAAAGCAGTGGTTGCGTTGGGATCTTGCCCGACCTTCTCAATATAGTAAAATTCCTCTTATCTATGGATGTCTAAAATACATTTTGGGGGAACGGTATTAAATGGCAATGCGTACACCGGCCTGTCAATACGTACAGCGGATATTTTTGCGTCAGTTCGTCCTCAGAGTTGGCAAAATCGAACTGCGCGCAAGCGATCCTACTTTTTGTCAGCGTTTATCGTAATTTACATAGCAGACGTGTTAATGTAGTTTTTGCGTGCTGGTCGTTAAGAACAGTGCCAGACCTTACAGTGTGCCCAGTGAATACAATTTTCTTCTAGGTGTTTCTTTACGCCCCCTGTACAAGAAAAAGCATAATACTTTCACGACCCCACGACGCACAGAAAAACTGCCAACACTTTTCTGGCCCCCAGGAGACCAGCAACATGCAGGTATCTTTGGGACATTCAAAGCGGTCAGGCAATATTTTGCCTTGTTGCCCATCTGGACCCCGGTATTTCTAGTCTGACTCACAGAACTAATTTAACAGTTGTTGCTTTCTCAATGTACAATGTCATTTGTATTTTATATATATATATATATATATATATATATATATATATATATATATATATATATATATATATATATACATTATATCCTGTGAGAATTAGAAAAGTATTCTTGGTCACTTGTTCGATATCATGCTGATGATCTGACTAATAGAATTGGGATAAAGTTAGTGGTCACAAAATTATCTGGGTATCTTCGCTTGAAATAACAGTGTAAGTCAACCAAAAGTGCCTTCATTGACAACAAATCATCGTCACGGTTCAGTGTCTTATGCAGTTTGATATAAGACTTCAGCGGAGATGATACCATTGAAAAAGAACAACATCAACAATAAAAATAGCCTCAAAACAACTCAAGATTTAAACAAACCGGCGAGGCAACTACAAGATTAAAAATATGCTACAATAAACACAACATTTTTTTAATCGACGTGACGTGCCCCCATGTAGATTTAACTCACGTTTTTGTCAAAGGGACTGACACCCAGTCTTATGGCCGCAACGTGTTGGTCTGTTCTATCAGTTTGCCAACTGGAACGGGTAAATAATGAGAATTACAAAAAGCTTGGAAAAAGGATGATCCATATTGACATTTTGTCGGACACAATGGCTACCGTTAAACATGTGAAAAGTCGTCGGGTTTGCGTTGTTATTCCTGTTATATTTCTGGGACTTTGTCAATACCGTAAATCCGACCACAGATTGTTGCTTCAATGAAAACGTCCTTTAATTGATTGTGTTGTCAGTTATAAGCAGATAAAAATGACATTTAGGGTTAAATTAAGAATAATAATAAATTCAAATCATTGATGCCCACAGATTAATGGTGATACATTGATAAGAATGATAACATTACAATTTTTTCTTGTGTTCTCTCCTACCAGAGAATTCTCTACATAAAACATTTTGATCAGTTGGCAAACTCCGTTAAATAGATTTCATTCCTCTTTGAACACACTAAATCGTAATTAAGGTACATTTAACTCATTTCGTATTGTGCTGCTCATAAGTTCTTTTCTGGCGAATTTATTGACGCCAATGGATGTATGGGAAAACGGAAGGAAGAGAAAGATATGGAGTGGACGAATGGGCGAATAGACGGACAAGACAGGTAGGTAGGTGGGTAGGTAAGAAGGGAGGTAGATAGATGGGTAGGAAAAAAAGGATAACAGTTTACCTGGTTTTATAAAATGCCTTTTACAATTTGTTGCACCTGCTTGATACAAATTTCCGGTGGATAAGGCAAAACGGCCAATTTTCCTTTCATGCAAATGTTCGTTTCGGCTGTCGGTGTTACATACTTGTGTGTAAGTTATGATAAATTGTGTCGTAATTATACTACAAGCGGGTGTGATGGTGACAGAGACAACTCCAAGGACTGTAGAACTATGCTCCATGCCCTGGTAAGACTCGCTCACACCTGTAATTTGTCCTCGGGTTAATGTGTGGTGTCATCTCATTTTTCATATTTGACAGTTTTGAGAATAAATTAAATGGCCCATTCTTTCCTCTTGGAGAAAAGTGTTGAGCGCTGTCGGTAATGAAAGGATATCGTGGGAAAGAAGTTGACAAAAACTGAGCTGACCTATCAGTACTGCTGTCTGGGCTGGATGTTTTGCAACATTTTTAGCTGGATCTGATAATTTAGATTTCTGTCCCCAGAGCACAGGTACTTTCAATACTTGTATCCTTTCTGCAGTTAGATAGATGAGTTTTCTGTCATGCTGTCCACTCTTTTTTTAAATCTAATTTGTCTTTTCTGTTGTTTCTTGTGCAATGTGAGGGTTACAGTAGCACGATATTGGCACTCCTTGTGACTAAGATTAATCGCTTTTACCTAAAAACAACCGCCTTTTCGCTCCGCAATATCAACATGGAAAATTCAGTCTTTTCGCATTTTGGGGCAAATTTCGCATAAGGACTCCTTCGATTTATGGCTAATGTAGACATGCAAAGTTTGTCGTGTAGACTTTTACATGCTTAAGTTGACAACTTTTTCGTAATTTTGGGACATGTACGTGAGCTGACCTGAATAAGATGGAAAAATATGGATTCAGGTTTCTCATAAAAAGGGCTATATATGTATAGATACATGCATGCATATATATATGTGTATATATATATATATATATATATATATATATATATATATATATATATATATATATAAATATATATATATATATATATATATATATATATATATATATATATATATATATATATATATATATATATATATATATATGATAAACAACAATTTGTGCAGGTCATTGATTTTTTGCAAATATCTCTGTTAAATTTACTATTTCTTTGCACATTTTGAATTAGTCTACAGCTCTCCTTGACGCGCGTTAACGCATTGCTACCAAAGCGCGCCGAGGAAAGCTGTTGACCGGAGCATTCCTGTGCTCTTTGTAACTGTAGGCACGCTGGTACTTGAATGAAAGGTCGGTCAACAAAGAATATGAATCTTGCATATCGTTATGTCAATTCATAGCGCAGCGACTTTTGTCGAATTTGGGACAAAACGAGTTAAGACAGACATTGCACATTCAAATTCTTTCAACTAGAACATTCGTTCAAATACAGACGTGTCGAACTGAAAACGCAAAACCGACTGCAGTAGGCCTTCACCAGGAAGCATGGAACGAGCCTGAGAAATAAGGTGCCCATAAATATGAAATCTTTCGCACTTAAATGTTTGCTAAGAATATGATCAGGGACATACAGGCTACAGTTGTAACGGACTCACATTTATATCGATAATTATTTAACAGAAATTGCACAAATGCTATCTATCTATCTATCTATCTATCTATCTATCTATCTATCTATCTATCTATCTATCTGTCTGTCTGTCTGTCCGTCCGTCTGTCCGTCCGTCCATCCATCCATCCATCCATCCATCTGTCTGTCTGTCTATCTATCTATCTATCTATCTGTCTATCTATCTATCTATCTAGCTATCTGTCTGTCTGTCTGTGTGTCTGTCCGTCTGTCCGTCCATCCATCTATCTATCTATCTATTTATCTATCTATCTATCTATCTATCTATCTATAAACAGAATCTGTGGTCATCTAAGTTTTCAAATTGATTTAAACATTAACATTTTACTTTAACTAGATCAGTCAGAAAACCATGCAGGCAATTTGTTGTTGTGAATTTTATGAACTTAAACAATGAGCTTAAGGTTTAGAACTTAAATAGAGGTAAGATTTCTCAGACCGGCTCAGACTACATCCTACGAGTATATCGGATCACATAGGCCTAAACAAAGCAAGTGCCACTTTCATGGATGTTATCAATTTTTGCCATTTCAATTTGTCCACATAGACTCTAGTACCTTACGAGTGAATAGAAACAAAATTAGATACATAAAACATTAACGAAATACTTTCTTTTCCGTTTGGTGCAGCAGAAGTCTTCATGCAACACTTCCTTACCCAGCAGCCTTCAGAGGTAGGTTATCGGGTCATTGAATTTCATTCCATCACATATGGACACGCCCAAACGTTTGACCTATTTTGGGTTTGATTCCTTCGTCTTACCGCTTCAAATCAGAATCTTCACGGTTAGTTGAGTTATCTGGAAAAAAGCATATCCTGAAATTTGTCAGTGTTGAAATTGACACCATTCTTACTATTTCACATCATACCATTTTTACTATTTTACATCATTTTTACTATTTCATATCATACCATTCTCAACTATGTCATATCAGTCCTCTCTTGAATATCTTTAATAATCAATTTTATGACATTAGAATATAATAATGTCTTAATGTGAGACGCTTCGTTCATCATTGACATATATATATTTATATTTGTATATATATATATATATATATATATATATATATATATATATATATATATATATATATATATATATATATATATATATATATATATGTATACAATATATATACTATATATATATTTATATATGATCACCAGGAACATTTGTTTCTACGCGAGGTTAGACTTGTGTTTCGTTGTAGGCCTATGCTTTGTAGGATACTAAATCATAAAACAGAAACAGGACTAAAGTATAATTAACAGCGTGCATTTTTTTGGTTCAAAATAATTATTCCATTTGGTTTAAAGCTTTACGACGCAAAATCATGTATAATTGCTTGTAACATCTAATATTGTTTCTTCAGTCCTTTTTGAGTTGTGTCTTTCGCGATGTAGGCGATGCGTGCATGCATGCACGCACGCGCATGCGTGCGTTCTAACGTATGTATGTATGTAAATACATACATACATATATATATATATATATAGGTAAGTATAATAACAATATCATAATGCAAGGTTTAGCTTAATATGAAGGTCCCTGGGGGTAAATGTGTGGTTTGGGGTCTTGAGTATATAATAAATATAACTGGAACAAATTGAAAGTTTGCGCAGGGGATCTAGTTCCTTCAGTGCTGATTTGTTTAAAATAGGTGTAGTTTCAACACCTCAATGTTACTGTGGCACAGGAAACGAAGATACTTTTTACTAGTTTTTGGAGTGTTCACAGTATATTGTACAACGAAATTCTTTACATAACACGTAATACATCATGCCTGTTTCACAGCTAAAACCTTGTTACATGGACAAGAAAACTGCAACATGTCTATTAAACTGGAAATTTACCATGCTGTTATTAGGTACATACAAGGAACGAAACGATTTCCATACCAATTGTTTAATTTATTTTTCCATGATAGGGAACCACGAAACTCTAATGTGACTTTGCTATCTGTGTTGTAAAATGTGATGTGAATCTTTTAGATGTTTGTTTTTGTTAATGTATTGTCCTGTGACATGTCCAGTATTTTCACATTTTTATTTTTATTTTTTCACTAGAGGGGTTCACATGGGCATTTCCTGCACCCCAATCGTTTTTTCTTTCAATAAATAAAATAAGTTTAAACCAAAGTTTGCACCTATGCGTTTTCAATTTTACGCGACATTTGAAATCTATTGGGAACAAGCAAGCAATTAAAGTGCTTCCCAGAATAAGATTACCTCATTTTTTATCTTTGAGCTCAAGCTTCTTTGAAATCACTGCAGCTCTCCCTCCCCCTCCAAAAAAAAAAAAGACGATAGTGATATAGACAGACCGACCGACAAACGGACAGACAGACAGACAAGTAGGTAGGTAGGTAGGTAGGTAGGTAGGTAGGTAGGTAGGTAGGTAGATAGATAGATAGATAGATAGATAGATAGATAGATAGATAGATAGATAGATAGATAGATAGATAGATAGATAGATAGATAGATAGATAGATAGATAGATAGATAGATAGATAGATAGATAGATAGATAGATAGATAGATAGATAGATAGATAGATAGATAGATAGATAGATGTGTTGCCCCCAGCTTTTTCAATATGGCAGGGCACATTTCATCTAAAAGTCAGAGCACTTTTAAGCGCTCAATGACAATCAAAAAGGACACCCAAAGGTAGCGGTCCAAAAAACAGGAATTTTGTTGTTGTTTTTAGGGAAATTGTTCTTAATTTGTATTTTATATTCATACTCAATAGATAGATTGATTAGTTATCTTCTCAATTGGTCCAAATAATATGGAATTTTTATGACAAAACGAAGGAATGGTCCAAAATTTGTAAAAACAGAGGAGAACAGGGCAGGGAGTCACAGCAAAAAAAGGACAGGGAGCAATACAAAAGGACAGGGCAAATTCACTTTCTATTTTAAGCTACAGACAACACTAATCGTCGCTGTTGCATCCAGAATGTAACACGTTGTAAGAAAATTGCCTTCTTACTGTCACAAATCGGTCCATACAGAAAAAAAAACAAGATTTAGAATCATTGCACATAACCTAAAAATTGAAAGGGGGAGACATAGGAGACCACAAAAAACACCTTTGGAAGAAAGAGTTTGCGAAATTTGCAATAAAGTTGAAGATGCAATACACGTTATGTTACACTGCAAAACATATGATTATGAAAGAACTGTTTTATTTAATGAGATAACCAATATCTTTCCTACATTTATCACACTTGATGATCAAGAAAAAAATATATTTCTCACGAATTTGGATGATACAGAAAAAATTAAAATAGTAGAAACATATTTTGGGAAGATTCTTAAGAAAAGAGGATCCCTTTAACTTATTTTTAAAATTTGAAATGCAATAGTGACAATGTCATGTAACATAGCTATATATATATATATATATATATATATATATGTTTTTAGTATTGGTTAATTGTAGGGTTTTTTTTTGTTTTTTTATGATTTTGTAAGTGTGTGTTTGAAATATGTGATATGTACGCTTTAGTACTGTATGGTCCGGTTTTGTAACTTTTGTATGTATGTATTGTGTGTTAACAAATTACTACAGTTGTATTTGTGTGGTGCACTTAATAAAGTTTCATTCATTCATTCATCTGTGGGGGAAATCGTGGTGGACGTCGTGTGGATTTGGCGTCTAGCCAAATGAATGGAAACGGTTTGTGGACAACATTGCGGTGGATGCTGTTTGCAATATTGCCTGCTGAACAGATCTTCATGCTTTCTCCACCCCACTCTGCCCCTGTAGCACAGATAATACAGACTCGGCTCTGCTTAGGACGTAAATTTCAACATTTAAGAGTAAACTTTAAAACGATCTTTTCACTGACGCATACGTTCCACCAATATTTTGCGATCTTGTGTTGGGGCGTCTGACTGATTTGCGGCTAAATTATCTTTCTCTTTTGTTGTTTACCTTATTATCGTGATGCTGATTGTACTTGTGTTATTTTCTCTCTCTCTCTCTATCTCTCTCGCTCTCTATCTCGCTCTCTCTCTCTTTCTCTCTCTTGTTGTTTACCTTATGTGTACGTACAGAACTTCATAATGCCATGACTGTAATTGGTGCAGGAATAAAGTTCATTCATTCATTCACGACATACAGACAGGCATACTGCCTCGGTGTCTCCATTAATTGGTAACGGCATGCATTTGATAGTTTACTGATATTATGACCATGCCTATGTGCATATGTTTTTCAACTTAAATATACCTTTAGGACATCCCATATTTGTTTTCACAATCACAGGTCAGGTTACCATCGTTACGTAATGCTTTATCTGTATGTGGTTTTTAGGATCAAGTAAGTGCCTTCCTCCAGTCCCAAACGGCTGTTTTGCACCTCTGCCCCAAGGGGGGTGGGGGGGGGTTAAGTGATTAACCAACATTTTAATGAATGCAAATACAGCTGAAATAGGTTTCTTTTACCCTTACGACACGTGCAAATCTAAGAGCGCAGAAGACTGTTGAGCCCGTATCTTTTTTTGTACGCTTTGAATCCTAATGCCGTCTGACCTAAAGCACAGATTCTTATTTCCGATCATATTTATTTACCAGTTAGATATGCTTGTTGACTTTTTAATTGTGCTTTCATGTGAAATTTAAGTTTGAATGACACTTTTTGCATTGAATGTGTTCTGGCATGGGCTACCTTCCAGAACACAAACCCCAAAGGGTCAGTTCACATCATAATCAATGAACCTTATCAAACTTTGAACCCCGATCCCAGATAATACAGTGATCATATGTGGCAAATTTTGCCATGCTGTTGGTAACTTGTCAGTTACTGTCTGATGAAATCAGTACAAAGGTACTCACAAAATACATGAAGAGAAAATATCATGATTTTCTAAGAAATTATCACACGATGGGGCCCTTGGAAGGGTAATAAAGATATGTATTACGGCTATCACGTCTGCTTTCTGTATCACATTTAGTACCACATTACATTTCTAGAAAATAGACCGATTCATCCGCGAATGGCAGTGTTGGATGGTTATGCTTTTTTATACGTATTTCTGGCTTTTTTGCTTAAAAACTGTCGGATGTTGTCTACTTAAACAGAACATTCCATAGAAATGTTATGGGATAAATAGAAACCATCATTTGCGTGTGTTTCTGGTTGGGACTCAATGATTATGCGAAAGGAAACCACTCGTCGCTTCGTGGCTTGTGGTTTCCTGCCCAAAATTATTTCGTCCCAACCAGAACCACCACTCTTGACAGTTTGTATAATTCTCGCTTAATGTGGCACAAAGGAATTACTGTGTACATCTGTTATTCCCATGGATAAAACATCTATATTGCATTGTACCTATATTGTAAAAAAAATATGCAGTTAACAAAATCCCTTGCCTTTGTTAAACATTAAACACCAATTCAGACAGCACGAAACTGAAATTTTATCATAACCACTTTTCTGTTATGGATTTAAATTCCATGAATTATCATTAAATTTGGCACATGGACATGTAAATATTTACACGACAAATTTGTTGCACCTGTAGTGCAAATTCAATTTGTAAATCTCCCGGCGAGTTAAATATAATTGTGTCGATTTATAAACTTTAGGGTGTATTTTCCACAGATATTAGTTTTGGAAGAGAAGTCATGGGATGTTTATGTAAAACAAAGTTGCAGACAGAGTTTTTCCAAAGACTTAACCCGCTCACTGTCCTGTTATGAAACCGGGTCCACAACTCGAACTCAATTCCATACCACGGTGAAAGGCCTGGTCCGTGCCAAAACCACTGACCGAAGACTATAGGCATGTTGATACCTGACTGAAAGCTCTTTCCGTGAAGAATTTAGATATACAATTGTCATCTTAAATCTATGTAAATATGCGGAAAATCAGGGACTGGTATAGAAAAAGTTGACGTAGTGCCCAGGTAACGCCCTGTAAAGTTGTTGACCAAAAACCAATTAACCCGGTGGACTTCTTTCTGTTCACACATCCATTGAAAGCTCTGATGAAAGTACAAAAACACAAAGCAGACAACATTTGGTGTCCCTGATAATTGTCGACCATTTTGCACGGGAAAGTGTAAAAACCACCTACGTATTGATACAACAAATGAAATACTAACCTCTGTGTCTTCCCTTTAGTGCACAAACTAAGTGCAGAGGCATCGGGAAAAACTCGGTGCGTTGTCTCCTCCAGAGGCATGAAGAAAAAACACTCCACGAAATAGTTACCAAAAAAACCCCATGAAATAAAAAGAAATTACTGGACGTGTTACCTGTGCAACTATCCGAACAGTAACACGTAATACGGCGCGGTGACAGTATGAGTAACGTCGCTGGTAAAATATGATTTCTGGAGGAAGTGTGCACAGTGTGGCAAATACATGAAGAGAAGGAGACCATGTGTGTAAGAAAATAGACATAGTGGTGGGAGCACTCGGCAGGTCGTTTCATCACAGGGTATATATTTTATGTTCGGAACGAGTGGGATTCGAACCTGGAACGTTTGGCACCAGTCACCTAGCTGAAATGGGAAACGCACATATCCACTCGACCAAATCCCCATTCTAGAAAGAATGTTCAATGGAGGTAGTTATGTGCGAGTGCCATATCAACACAGTTATGCAGTATATTTACTGAGTCGGCATTTATTTCCAGAATCGGGGACTTAAATCCACCAGCATTAAGGAAATGCCGAAAATATACATTTTATGTTCGGAACAAGCGAGACTCGAACCTGCAACATTTGGTACCAGTCGCCTAGCTGAAATGGGAAACGCACATATCCACTCGACCAAATCCCCATTCTAGAAAGAATGGTTCAATTTCTTAAGTTTTTCTTCCTTATACGCCCTTTTTTAATTCTTTCAGCGCCAACTGGGAATAAAGTCGAATTGCTTAAAATTAACCGTTCCACGAATTACAATGAAGATGCAAGATTGATGTTCCTTGTGAAAGGACCTTTCATTAAATTAGCTGCATGCCTACAATGACACAGAATATGATAGTCTAGGTTAACAGCTTTCCTCAACGCGCAGTATGGGTGCGTTGCGCCCAAAACGCACATAGAAAAGCTGTGAACTCGATCAAAAATGTGGCACTGAAAGAGTTAAGCCGCTCTCTGTGACACTGCATGCACGTCCAAAACTCGCGTTAAGTAATGAAAGGAAATCGTTGAAATTCCGTATACAATGGAATTTTCTATTAAGACCACCTAAGGGACTCAAAAATGTGGTCTTAATTAGGAGTGGTCTTCGTTGGGGGTATAATTTATGGACAAATAAAAATTTGCACTGTAAGTAGGTGGTCTTTCAATATAGAAGCGTTCTTTTTACGGGGGCATAGTCTTGATTAGAGATTCCGCCTTACTCCCATAAAAGTATATGTAATGGGTTGCCTGCAGTGCAGACCGCGTATTTATTCCACTGTACTTGTGCTGTTGAGATATAAGGAATCCAGTATGGGTAGCCCATCCAGGATAATGTTGGAATCACTCGTTGTTGGATTTTCATGTTTTTGCACGGCTCAGCCTCGCAAAAACATGAAAATCCAACATTATCCCCAATAGCCAACCCATACTGGATGTTCGTTCTCCTATGTCTACAAAGGGCAAATAGGCACCAAATCGAAGTTCTATCGTAGAAATAAGTTTGAAAACGACGTCATTTTGAAAATGCAGATGGGATGAGTCGGTATTTATTAAATGCACCATGGCATCTCTTTGGTTTGTCTACTACTTAAAACCGTTGAGTGACCAACCAAATGGAACATTACAATTAAAACCTTAGCCTTCATACCCACGCAGGATAACGCATTCAGGATAAGCTTCCGACATGGGAGAAAATACGGAGCTAGTTTTATCTGCTTTGGCAGAGATGCCAACGGCTCCTCATCATCAGGGACAATCCCTGAATATATATGTCTGAGAATTTGACCAATTTATGGTGGGTGTCCATCATCGAAAATGAGTATTTGCTGCTATATTCTTTGTTAATTATTTTGTGTCCCTGGTGGTGTTGACAACTTGTCCCTGAAATGACACTTTGAATGTTGGCATCCCTGTTTTGGTGCAGTTGTGATTGGATAAAGCCGAAACATCAAGTGTCTTCAAGTTCCCTCCATTTACATGAAGTGCCCTTAATAATAGCACACTTCTCCCGAAACTCGATAGACAGTTTTTTTTTAGAAACAAGTCCAGATCTTGATACCAAATTAAACGAAAACATTTGTAAAGTTGTGTATACCTTCATTAATGAATCAAGTCATTTTGTTTTCTAGCTCCATGTGTCTTAATCTGTTCAATTTTTAAGAAGAGGTCATCTACTTTTATGTACCTATTTACGTGTTAGGTACAGTCCTGTCCTGTTAGTTTTGTGAATATATCTGCGTGTCCATTATATGTCTAGAGAACTCCTCGATTAGTTTAATGTAACTGTAGGGCTATCAAAGTGAAATGAATCAGTTTACAGTACAAACAGCATAAACTTATATGACATATGTGATTTCAGCTTTAAAATCCATCTCTATATATGATTGAGTGATCAATGTAAAACATATGGGTTTTGCTTTTACTTGAAGTAGGGATGTATTCGTGTTGCGGGTTTTCTATCTTTTGTTTCAGATTTTTTTAAAATTTGTTTTTGCTATGTTTTGTTGTTTTTTTTTCAAATAAACAGGTAAATTGGATTTTGATCCCGCTTTGACTGCTCCGAACGCTAAGTATATTGTCACGTGAGATAGAAATATTGATCGCCTATCTGCTTTCCGCGTTCAGTTGATGAAAACTTCACCCACCTCAACCATTGGGATTTCGATAAAACCGTATACAAGTACATTGTTTTCAGTACATACATATTTTTCAGGATGATTTGAAACTGTAACTTCATCAGCACATTTGTCATAACAATTCGCTACAAACGTTTCAAAGCAATAATTGAAAGTTAACCCGGTTTTACAGCATTAAATCAACAACACTGTACAGCGCCCGGATACGATTGTTGACCCAGGGGTACATTAACCCGATTGGTTTCATAAAACGTTCTCATTCAAAACTTTTGATGGCATTGCAACATTGAAAGGGAAAAGACAAAGCAGACGACATTTTGCACTTGCCGCGCGTTGTCGACCAGTTTGCGCGGGAAAGCCAGACGCCGATTTAACTGTGCTGCATAAACTGACCTCAACAAACATGTGTCCATTTTCAGGAAATGCGGGAAAACAGAGCCGACCAAATGGGATGCCCAAAGTGTCTGAGACTTTCAACACATCGGCACCTATCACCCACCCCCTCCCCGGAGTACAAGTCCTCGTGTCTCGTTCCATACAGCCACTTTATGAAAGCTGTGTCTCGAAATACCATTATAGCTTTTGCTTGCCCCTTCAATTGCCACATTCCGTCTCCAATACTAGTGCAGTATGAACTGTCGTGTGTCTGATGTGGTGCCAGGAAAATAAAATAAGTTTAAACTAAGCGCCGCCATGTCCTTGTGCAAAGTTAAAAACAGTTTTTCTCGTCACAACCTGACAACCAAAAGAGACAGAAATAGAAAACCAACGAGCTCGTCTGTAAGAAATGAACAATCTAGACCTCTTCAGCTTTTTTTGCGTTTTATTCGTCAGACGAACTCTACATTTTCCCATGTGACATATATCGATGCAGAACTCATATGGGAACCCGCAGGGAAAATAAATAGTTGCGTGTATATTCAATGGCATAAAACTACATGACAAATGTGACTTCAGCTTTGAGATCCATTTCGATTAAGAGAGAACAAATGTTTTTTTTAGGGGGGGGGGGTGGACGAATGCAGGGCATCCTCATATTTTTGGTGGTATCCTCTCCCGATAAATCTTAAATCTTCCATTTAAAAAGTATCTGTAACAATTTAAATAAATTTGTAGCAGACGACATCCATCACTTTTTTCCCTGGAGATTTTATAAATATGAGTAAAATGACCAATCCATAAAAGAACGAGTGAGAAATTACATCGAAAACAAAACATAATGTATGCATTAGAAAAACACGAAAACTTTTCATTTTCAATTGTTCAAAATTCACTGTACATGGGATAAGAGTCATAATTTCCGGACAGAACACACAGAGAAAAAAAATGTCATTTGTATATCCCAGACATAAAAAATTATATAATAACGTAATTGCATATAAATGGACGAGGTGATGGTTTGTCTTTTTTTGTGAAATTAGTGTATATGTATTAATCCTATCAAGCAAAAGTTACATTTTGCTGTGATAACGGCTTATTCACCTCCAGGTATATCCACAGTGAAGGTTACATCAGCTGTGACAACCCAAACAAATACGTGTTTTTGTTTTATTATGCGACAACCCCGGTCCTGCCTTTTAGGCCGGTGAAAAATGCAAAGTAGAGGTGTGTTGGTTTGATCCTGAGAACAGTCACAAGCCACAAGAATACGTCTGCACAAATCAAAACAAAACAACTGCGATTATCGGTTTGTTGAATTCAGCAACTGATAGTCACTTCGAAAAGTTTAGATTTTATGTCACATGTCAAACAGTAAGGATCGAAGTCAACAAAGATCTGGTTCTAATTTGTGATAAATCCTGTATTTACTCGAAAAGAGAAATTATTATTAGCCTATGGCTACACTTTCAATCGTCTTTAAATAAATTAAGTTTATTATCTTTATAAATCCTGCAGTATCATGTAAAAATTACTGCACACACTTAGCGTGGTATTTTTTCAATGGAGTACTCGGGAACAAAATGTACATTTTTTATTTTGCATGGTTTGCTTTGTGTTCATATATATATATATATATATATATATAAATATTTTCATAGCAATTTCAAAATAATGAAATGCAGTGCATTTATGCTACATGGCTTGTATTTTACATTGTAATCTCGCTTTCTTACACCATTTATCTGAACCCAGAGGCGAATGAAACTTTTAAAAACAGTCAAGAAGCTCTTTCAACGACGTGCCTCACAAAAGAAAATAGGGCCTCTCTAACATAACACTTTTTTGCTTTGTGTCCTGCGCCTCGCAGTATGCATAGTAATGAGGATTATAATTATGCAGCATGTCATGATGCAGCAGTTAAGCCGTATAATGACGCCAAGACTAATGTCTTTAGCTAGCTTTTTTGTCACTTATATACGCCAGCATTGCATGACGGATGTATCAAGTGCATTCTTGACTATACCACGTTGTCATGCCCTTATATACGTATGTATGTATGTATGCATATATATATATATATATATATATATATATATATATATATATATATATATATATATACTGTGCATGTTCATCCCTCAATTTAATATGTATGTGTATCCATGCATGTATGTATGCATGTATGTATGTATGTATTCATCTGTGCATGTTCATCTGTAAATTTATATGTATGTTTATGTGTGTATATAAGAAACTTTCTTCGGTTAGTTGAGTTATATCTTAGACAAGACCATGCAGTTCCGTCGATGCGTGCTGGACAGATCGACCACCTTCCATGTATTCTCGCCTTCATGCATATAACCAGTGGACTGCAAAACTGAATTCCTCTACATCGACAGGAACCCAAGTCGTCTTCGAGTATGTTCTATTCTTTCACTGCGAAATTATAAGTTACACAATGAAGGAGCAACGTGCGACTGTTTGTCAAATAATGTCGAATTTTGTTTCTTCAGCAGATCTCTATAATCCCTCAGTTGCTTGATTTAGATAAGTAAAACCAAGGACGTGGATTCACGTCACTGGCAAAATCAAAGATTAGATACCAAAATGATGTATGTACGTACGTATGTATGTATGCATGTATACTAATGTTTGTATACTTGTGTATGTATGCATGTATGTGTATGTATGTATGTATGTATGTATGTATGTATGTATACATGCCTGCCTGTATGTCTGTCTGTATGTATGTATTCAAAATAGTCAATGTTCTTGCACCAGTAGAAACCCATCAAATTGGTTAGTTAAACGTTGCCAGCAAAGCAAACTGATAACCAATCGAATCTGTCTGTCCCAAGCAAGAAAAGGAGAGTTGGGCCCGTTTATCAGGCAAACTCAACCAAAGGTGATCAAATATTATGAAGATCCAGCACAATTAATAATATTGCAATATGCTATTTTGAGTTTGTTATAAAACATATCTCTTGAAAATAAAATGGAGTTGAAAGCTACATTTCGTGTGAACAACATATCATGTGTTCAGACACGTCAGTTAATATGAAGCGAGCGATCTAATAAAATTAGATATGTCCGGGTGTCAAACATGTTGATTTAGTCATCAACAACTCCCACGATATTGACTAACAGTAGGTCTCTCTTTGCAATTTGCCGGACTAAAACCACCCGTGTGGTGTCACATACATTTTCAAAGTTTTTGCAGTGAGTGAGAACTCACAGTTGACGATAGATTTTCACAGCTTGCATGACGCGAGAGTATGTGAGAAAGCTAGTGTTATGTCTGATCGTATGCCGACGTACGAATATGCACTGTCCTGAAAAATACCCAGAGTGAAAGACGAAGTATGACAAATTTGCATGTATATACAATGATTTTGCGGCTCAGAGATAACACAATTGGACAACACAGTACCTGCAATAAAGACATAATTGTTTACCAGTTGTTGTTTTGACATGCAATTGGCTCTTGTAACCGAACATACGTTGCATGTGCACACACACACATATATATCTGAGCATACCAACTTGGATGAAACACATGAGCAGATCTTCATTATCGTTGGTGTTTTTACTGCTATAAGGAAAGACGAAAATGGACAGATTTACTTTTTTTCAACAACCATTATGAGTGCGTATTGAGCACTTGGTAGGTTATTGCGGTTGAAATAATTTCGCCAATTGTTCTATTTGACAAATGAAGGGTTAAACGTGTTGCGTCCTATGCCCCAGCACCCCCCCTCCCCACCCTCCCACCCAGCCTGCGTATACACATCCATTATGCACAGCGTTCGGGTTAATTTAACACATTTCCTTAAAAGATAAACTACATGCTTATAAAAATGGTAATTGGCGTGTTGAACACACAGATTTACGCTGGAAGGCAAAGGAAATGCGCAAACTGAATGTGTTAAGGATTGTTGAAATGTTTCAATGTGGTATATATATATATATATATTATTTATTTCATTACTCTTTCTCAAAACACAAACCGAGTCACTCCCAGTTAATAGTATCTTTTAACTTGAAGCAGTGAGGGATGGTCTATCTGCCAAAAAAGATAGCACTGATTGAATGATGTCTTCATAGCCTTTATTTACTTCTTTTGTATCGGGGACGTTTCCATGTACAGCTGCTTCCAGTCTTCTTGTTCAGCACATCCACTAACTGTTTAATCTGTCTTCTAAACTCATTATCACATATGTACAACGTTGACAAATTTTACAATGTAATCCCTTATACTGCTGGCCTGCGTAGGGTTTTTTCTCCGTGTCTCTATGAGTTTCCATCTGGAAGACAAAAACTGCATGGTGTTACTTCAGCAATTCGGTTTTGTGGTTGTTGCTTTCAGAGAGAGTCGGCCCTGAGAGCCGATTCAATGAAGATGGCATTGTGCTTATGAACTGTAAAGCAGGTTTCGCTGACCACAACTATTCTTCTACAGACCCATATACCTCGGACAATACTTGAACATGGAGGAGCCCCAGGGGTATTGAGTCAAATTAAGAGAGCACATTGTGCACCAAGGATGCGTAAGTATGGGGTTCTTTGAGAGGGTGCCCCGAGGTAAACCCATTTCATGTTAAAAGTAACCGAATAAAGGAGAGGGAGGGAATTACTATAGCAAACCACGCACCCTACTCAACAGATCACAATAACACACAAAATGACTTGATGGACTTAAGATATTAATACACTTCCAAAATGAAAGGCATTTGAAGTACTTTACGCAGAGCGCAGGCCAGTTTTTGGCGACGCGACCGTCCATTCTCTTGCAGCATTGCACAGTAGCAAAGTTGCAACCAACGACCGCGTGCACATTCTCAATGAACAATAAACCAGTGATCTGACTCACTTGTAGCTATGTGGCCATATTATATTATTTTCGTGTAGGAACATTTGTAACGATCGTTTTAGATTCATTTCTGTCCAACTGTGGGACATTGCCAATATTTCAACGGACTGTTGGGGTTGTAATTGCTTGTTCGTACGTCCCTGCATGGCGATCTGTGAGAGAATTTGGACGTCCGCCCAACCGCAGAATAACTGTGCATGAACTACTAGGGAAAACAAACAGCTCAACGTGTATCAAACTCTTAGAGGTTTTTGACAAAACCAATCAAGTCCTAGCTAGTAATATGATGGTGGCGCCGAGCAGATTTACTGTAAATATAGTGGAGTGTTTGCGGGTCGTAGTGACACAAAAGACTTTCACACCTCTTGTGTTTTATCCGGTACTTACTAATTATGTTAACACTTTGCTAAGTCAACAGCGATTATGCTCTCGACAATGCGGATGACTCGTGGGCGGAGCTTACAAGTCTTGCACCGTCACTCAGTTGAGCTTTACTCAACCGCTGTCCCGTAACAAGCGCCCGTGAGTGAGCTCATGTCGGCTGAAAGTTCACATTCAGACCTGACAGAGGCGAGAAAGCGGCGTGAGGCACCAGTGTCGCCAGTCAGCCGATAGCTGAAGTGTGATCTTTACACGTCTGTGTTTGCTCGATGGTTCCATAGTCTGGTCCGACTATTCTATTTCAAACACAACGAGATGTGTGTCAAAAAACAACACTGGCACCCTCCATCCTACATAGCCAAACAATAGACGCCATGGCGTACCAAAATATCTCCTTAAAAAAAAAAAAAAGCATGTGACTGAAGCAAATGTATGGACAGGCACAAATCGCGTCGAATATACTCTGAAACACACACAACTGATAATGTAAACAAACAGCAACACAGAAAAAAAAATCAAATTATTTTTGTTTTGTGTCCACTTTGATCATTTTTAGAACTAATAAAAATATTTACTTACAGTCCTGAATTTGAAACGAAAGTTATTAACAAATGCACACTATCTCAACATTAAAATACCCAAACAAACGGTTACACAGTGTTCTCGACAGTAACATAAATACACAACCAAGCTCGCCGATCGGTGGCTGTACTGTACGGTGGCATAAAATTAGATTATTCACGTTCCGGGGCCATCCATATATCTCTTGAATGAAAACTGATGCTAGACATGGTTTTATTGTGCAACGTCACACTCCTGGCGCCAACCGTACTTATGCATTTGCGTCAAAATGGAATGCTAGAATAGCTAATCACGTCTGAAGTGCCGCTTGTCAGCTTGCCGCTCATGGCTATACCACGCCTCCTCGACTCTTTACGACACTCACGCCTCTGAAAACACGTCTAAAACGGAGTGCATCGTTGATAGATACCGGGGGGATATCGATGAAAATACTTAAAATTGGGCAGAGTAAAGGTATACATCTATGTACTGTTTTAATTTTGTACGAAAATGCACCTATTCTGACTGAAGCAAGGTTTAATCGGGTGCTTGCGAGCGGAGGTCCTATTATGGTCTGCCGGGATTTTGACACCTCCGCCCGTCAATCAAGAAGTGGGCGTGTGAAACAAGACAGCGACGAATCGCTTCATAATTAATTTCGTCCTGCTCATTTCATAGTTGTATATTTAATCTGGAATAAAATGTTCGCCAAAATTTGCGATGAGGGGTTAAGAGTTTTGCAGCAGAGGCGCTGGGCAGCAGCAGTGTGTAGCTGGCGGCTCAAGGACACGGACGTGGAGCGTACGGGAGTGTAACAGCGACCGTGGTATAGGAAAGAGCCCTGGCTCTGTTGACATTTTGCCACGTTCGAACAATGAAATCAAAGACACTGGCGGCTTGCGACACCTTTACTGTTGAATGGTTATCGTGCAAACTTGTGAAAAACACGCCTATTTCTCACCCTGATTGGCCCAGCCGGGCCCAGTAGCCAATCACCAGGACCAGCTCATTAGCACAAGACTTGCCGGCCAAAATACACGATCGGCTCCACCGTTCTCACAATTGTAGTAGGACTTACAAACTGAAGCTCGTGGGATCGACTACATGGTATACACAGTAGGTGAACGCGACCACCTAGCCATGGCTTATAACCCTGCTTTCCTACTGCATCGGCCTACGGACTATAGTATGAACTCGCTGCTTGCTCAATCACCTTACATGCAAGGAGTTTTACCGCACCATGCGCTACAGGCGTCAATTTTACCCAAGTTACAACAGACCGTCGCCCGGTCGCCCTTTACTGCTGCCGATGTGTTGGCCCAACAGGCCCACATGCGGCCGCTTCGGAGCTTGGAGCCCCCGGAGAGTGAAGTACAGGACGATCCCAAGGTTGAGTTGGAAGGAATTGAGCTATGGGAAAAATTTCATCGGTTGGAGAGCGAAATGGTTATTACTAAGTCGGGCAGGTAGGCGATGTTTACCTTCTTTATTGTTTATATGTATTGGTGTCATCTGCATTGTGCGTGTCATATATCGGCCATACTGTTACACAAATCGCCAGGAGTCAGCCAACTGACTCCAATATATCAGTTGTTACAACATGCTTGTACACTCAATCCTAATCGCTGCTTAGTGAGGCCCTAACAAAATCAGGCAAATCCATGATACTTCAGTTATTTGGATCTATTCAACTCATATTGGAAGCGCTAACCTACGATGAAATGGGCGCGTTATGTGATCAGACGTTGTGAGGTGCCAATCTATGGCACTTCTGCCCATTATTTGTCAATACGAATAGTTTTATTACCAGGAGATTTGGGGAATTTGGTTGGTTACTTGTCATAATCTAGGTCCGTACTGCATGTAAAGGGAACTGAGCATAGATATATCACATATATGCTGTGCGGGAACAACTATGAATGCAAGGGGTCCAATGAGATGAACAAGTTGCAGGCGTCGCGGGACCTCATAAAGACTCATAAAATACGTGTCTCCAACCTGCCAGCCTCTATCAGTCGACCTACATTAGCCTTCTGTGTCAAAGCTGTGCGATGAAGTTATCAGAAAGATGCAAAACCTCAGTGAACCCACTGTAGCGAGCACCTTTCGTGTCTGTGTTATGGAACCTTAGGCACACTGTATGGTGTAACAATGGAAAGAGGGATATATCTCTAGGGACAGAGACCTACAATGAGAGACCACTAGTGTTACCCTTACCGTTTCAATTTCTATTCGTTATAGATTACTAGGATGGGCAAATTAAATTGAAAAAGTCCTATACATGTGGGGATGCACTATACCATGGTAAAATGGCTTATACGGGGCAGAAGGAACTAGGTTTGCCGGGATGGTCACGCATTACTGCCAACGATTGGGGATGTCACAGGACACCATTACAACATGTCGCGGAAAAAATGTCTCCGGTGTGGCATTATGTAAGGCGACAAGAAGGCCCCACGCATTGAATAAACACAGAAAACACGGAAAACTATATTTACGACACTTTATTTAGCATTTTATGATCCTCACAACTTCAGTGTGTGGATTTATGACAGGGAATAGCACATAGGCCATATGGCCCAAGCGATATTATCGTCGCACCGTGCATAATGCCATACTGCACGCCCAAACCTCTGACCAATCGCCCAAGTAAGCACTAACTCTTGGGAAAACGGAGATAGAGGCTAATTTAATTTAGATTTCATCATCCTTTTCCCTTTGCGAGGAAAAGTATCCAATTGAGTAGCACGATAGTCCACAGAAATGATAGGTAGCAAGAAGATATTTTCAGTCCGTATTAGGATTTTTTATTCGTATGTGTAGACTATGTTCAAAGGGCGATAAAGACAACATCTACGACCTTATCATATTTACATTGAATAAAGAAGACGCATTGATCTTGTGATGATCTATTTCTACGTACCCTAAGTCAAGGCTTGTGGAAATATAGAAACAGGGAAATCAAAGCATGTTGTAACTGAAATTCAGGCATTTAACGCTGACAACCAATAAATTCAAGGAAGCCCAAGTGGTTCTATACTGCATCTTCAGTTGAATATACGCATTGAAAATATTGCTAGCAGTTATCTATATGCACGCTGCCTGTAGGAAACAGGAAGCAGACCTGGGATATACGACACACAGCATTTTGAAGTGTCATTTTCCTTGTTTGCTGACTTAACGAAGGTGCCATGTGTATGTATGGAACGCAGTTGAATTCAGGATACGCTTTATTTGATATTACTTATGTTTAAACCTAACTCGGAAATAAATTATATTGAACTGTACTGAAGTCTTCTCGGGTCCTGACTGAGATATAGTAATACACACGACCTGGGTCAGCTCTTTGTAACGACCTGTCTTGGAGATTAGAATTGTTGTCAAAATAACTAAGAAATATGTTTTTATGCCAATGTAATATATTTTGCTGAAATAATTAAATCTCTTCATAAAAGTTGTGTCGTGGCCCCCAGCCCTTTATCCCCTGGCCTTTCCATATTTTGCTATTTTATCACTGTTGTATCTCTAGAGTGACAGATACATCTAGTTGCTACATAAAAGCGAGCCATTTTACACTGGTAAATAGCACTATTATTTACTAGGTCCTCCAGTCCGAACACAAATATCTCCTTAATTATCTTCATTGTAAGAAAGCTGACAAGAGCCACAGGCTTAATTATATCAAATATTTTCTGAATCTCGAATGACCATACAGAAAAGAAACGCAAACATTTGTTTAGGTTAGAACAAGCTCGAAGGGAAAACAAGGCGGGTTGCCTATATCACTTACTATCGTTGCTGTTGTGGTAAAAGTGTTACTTTCCTTCATGCCGTGAAAGATGTTAGGTCTAAAGACATTCATAGGATATATTGTACATATGATAAAGTTACCTTTGAAACGTGAAACGTCGAAGAAAAAAACGATAGTGAAGAAAGCACACTTCAGTAAACTTACCAAAGGACATATTCTTACCATTCTACCATAAGGGAACGTACATGAAGCTTCAAGTGCATAACAGAGCCATAACTGGTGTTTACATGTGTAGACAAGTATAAATAGTTGGGGGACAGACGAGTTTTAAACGTCACCTGTCATAGTTGTGCACCTAACAGAAGCGGCAGGCAGTCAAATGTGGGGCGAAAAATACTAGTTAAACAGCTTTAAATGGAATCAAATTTTCTAAAGCACACAACTGAAGCGAGAGGACCGTCACGAAAGCGTGATTCAGTGCGAACGGGAAAGTGAAGTGGACTCCTGCTAATATCTTGCGGTGGAAATACGGCCCTCCGTATGAATCCAGACCCGTACATGACTTGTATCAGAGCGAGCAATTAATTTTACCCAAGCACGAAGCACAAAAACACAGCAGGGGCGGGGTGGGGAGACACCTTGATGCGGGGAGAATGCCACTGGAGGCGGGCATCAATGCATGATCTTGCTTATGAGACAGCTGTGCGAAGGGCGCTTCAATGCGGGTGGGGTGGTTGATACCTTCTCTTGAAAACCCTTTACTTCCCCGCGGAACCCTCTGTATGGCTACCGACAGTTGAAATGGCAGCTTCAATGCCAAGCCTGCTCAGATACTCTTTATAATTAGCTCTATCTGGTATACAGTGAAGTCGGGCCTTGTGGGAGTCGATTAGAGATTCTGTGAATGTTTGATAATACATCTACAGCCAAGTATATATTGTCTTCCAAAACAAATATAGTATGATAAAATAGATTTCCTGCTTCTATATCTTAGAATACAAACACACATTTTTGCTGTGGAGAGACTTGTTGCGATGCATTGAAACGTAAAAAGACCACAGTATGGTATCAATTTGAGCTGCGTGAAATAGGAGTCACCTACTATGCATGTACCTGCAGGTGTGTTTGATGTTATTGAGTTAGTTTCCCTCTGATAGAATCATACTATGGCTACAGCATGGAACGAACATGTCGGGTCTCGTGGTCTAAGTGATGTGTTTCTTTTGAGCTCTTCTTTTCATCTGGTGATCTATTTGCACGAATAAAAAGTCCAAGCAAAGATACTACAATAGGAATGCGA
Organism: Hermodice carunculata; assembly: GCA_964020975.1. Lineage (NCBI taxonomy): Eukaryota > Metazoa > Annelida > Polychaeta > Eunicida > Amphinomidae > Hermodice > Hermodice carunculata. The sequence goes on from OZ026620.1 coordinate 37,449,797, forward strand.
AGCATAGAACATGGTTCACCAATAACTTAGTGCAAAAACTCGACTGAGTTCTCTTTCGGGTGCTGGTTCCTTTTGTCTCTTTATTTTTTTATGAGCATTTGTGCTATTTGTTAAACTATTTATTAAACATCTATGCACATTCAAATGTATAAAGACGTTTTGTGCACTTGTACATGAAAGTTATATGAAGAGATCTGGTGAGTGGAAGAAATGACAGTTACTCTCTTTTTCTTTCCAGGCGTATGTTTCCACCTTACAAGGTTAAAATGTCCGGCCTAGACAAGAGAGCAAAATACATACTGTTGATGGATATAGTGGCTGTGGATGACTGTAGGTACAAATTTCACAACAGTCGGTGGATGGTTGCCGGCAAGGCGGACCCAGAGATGCCTAAAAGAATGTATATTCATCCAGATTCACCCAGTACAGGCGAGCAGTGGATGCAGAAAGTGGTGTCATTCCATAAACTGAAGCTGACTAATAACATCTCTGACAAACACGGCTTCGTAAGTAGCTCTAATGTGAGTTTGGTCTACTACAGTTGTGCTTATAATTTGCTACAAATAGCTACACAGTAACATGTAGTCAGTTTTGGGTATTGGTACTTCATACCAAACAGCAATACACACCCAAAGTGAGGGGACATTTCGAGTGGTAAAAAATTTGGTGGTATGTACATTTCACCATTAATTTATTGTCTGAGAAAAATCTGAATTCAAAAGCTGTTGGCATTAAGAGAGTTTCCATAAAACACAAAGAGTTTATCTCCTCAAGTGGCATGTATATTGGTCAAATGGTGGAAAATTGGTGTATCATGCTCTGAGTCCTCTTACTTTGTATTGTTATTTCTGTACACCTGACCTCTTTCAAGGTAGCCTTTCCTGTAATATTTACCTTTATTCCAATAACGAAGAGCTGCAATAATATTAAGATATCTGAAGTGTGTCAACAGAGAGAACAATAGCCCTGGCTTTATTCAAATTCAACGGGGCTTTATCCAAGGGCTGTGGAATCAAATTATTACGTCTCTCATGTTGTGATGGCTCAGTTCTTCTGTATGGTGGTTTATAGAGGGAGGATGATTGAAAGTAAGCGAATCTCGGAGGACTATTATCAAAGGAATGGGAAAGAAAACCTACAAGAGCTTGTCCGCTTAGGAAGTTGCTCATGTATTCTGGCTGTAAAGAGGTCAATATTAGTATGTTGGTTCTGTATCAGGGTGACATTATTTTTGTTGACACTATCCCACATGCTCGTCGGTCAAATACAGACTAAGTCATCACCAATGGTCAGTGCTTGTTGAACAAGCTTTGTCTTAGCTCCCCTGGTAGACAACCTGCCCGCTTCGCCCGATAACTCTTCCAAGTATACGGCATTGGGAAGCTGGTGCAATAAATCATTGGGAACACAAGCTTTATCTGAGAAAAGGTAGCTTTTCTCTATTGACCTGCCACTCGTTCAGTAGTTTTAAGAGTGATAGCCCCCAAGTATGAGACCTAATCTACCCCTCTCCAAATTTGTCCAGTTTTATATGGTTTGTCGCGTGAAAATGATGTTGGTAGAGAATAATTAAAACGTGTAACCCAATCCGTTTCGGGTCCGATGCAGGCAGTGACATCAAATGAGGCTTTACGAACGCAGAATGCTAAGAAAAAGACTTGATTTATATCTATGGTTCCTCTTGTAGTGCCGTCCATGTGTTGTAAAACACGTTAAATGCGGGTATAAATAGGCCCATCTAGCTACATTTCCTCGTACACACACATACTAACCAAAGGGCTCCAAATAAATGTTATCATGGTTAAATTTTCATAAGGCAAAGGGGAAAAACTATCACCACGGCGCCAGACAAAATTATGATTGGTGTGTCGGCCTTAACTCGGTCAATGAAAGCTTGCCTTTGAAGCTGTTTTCCTCTATTCGGCGGCAGTTTCAACATTTGACGACTGCGTTATTTCGTTGGCAACATAGTGACTGTCCATGTGAATTTGCGGGGACATTCGTAAAATTTAGACTTGGAAAATGAAGTCGTCTTACGCGGGGCGGATGAAGACAACACCGCCTTCCAGGGTCAGTTGTCAGCCGCCTTGCTGTGTCACGGTCCGCGGCCTCTGTCGGCGGTTGTTACTTTTAATCGTCCTTTGTATATTCTTTCCAAAAAAAACCCCACAGTTTTTGGTTTCAATTTATTTTCTTTAATGGTAATACAGATATACAATACTCTCTCTCTCTCTCTCTCTCTCTCTCTCTCTCTCTCCCTCTCTCTCTCTCTCTCTCTCTCTCTCTCTCTCTCTCTCTCTCTCTCTCTTTTGTGGGATATTCCCATGGACGAAGCATGTGGGGTTTCAGTTGTCAACACGTCCCTCCGTGCAAGCTGTGGATAAGTATGTAATTATAGAAGCTGTTTAGTGAGAAAAGATAAAGAGGGGGCAAAATTATCGTCCTCATGATCAGCCTATGACCGTAGGGTACTCTTCTTCACCTAAAGTCTACCCAGCACTTTGAAGAACTGATACATGCAATCCTCAGACCAACTGAAGCGCCGTGCACTGTCACTATCTTGTTTTGTTAAATATAGAGGATGGCATCTTGTTGACAGGGCACTGTTCGTGATGGGGTAATCCTTGCGTCGACACCTTTGCCCATTGAAATACCCAGTTTAAGCGTATTACCTATCTTTTATCTAGCATTACTGTGTAATTTAGCCAGGTCCGTGGTGTCGTATGCTCTCACAATATTGTTGCTGCCGCTACATGCGACGCCCTGCCATGTCCTCATTGTAAGTGTTGCCTGTTAATGGAAGGGTAAAACCATGCAAAATGATGACACCCCATTTGAATACACTGCCCACCTGTCTGTGGGGGTAAAACAAAAGGACATGGCGCAGGATGGCTATATCAAAATGTCGTCTGCCCACTGGGCTCGTTGTTCAGCCTGTTCATTTTGTCAGTCTCCAGCAAAACCACAGACATTACGGGAAATTAAACACTTAGCACCTCCAAATCAATATATTCTAGTCTTATTTTAGTATTAAATTTCATATTTCCCATCGTTTATCTGGTGTAAGCCTACGGCCGACCGGGCTACGGTCTGTTTGGCCGGCATGAACAAACAGAGCCAAGCAGGGCTGAACAGAACACAGGCGACCGAGCAAGGAACACTTTAATGTCTGGTTTATTGTCCCACCACAGGAGCCAGAGAACACAGAAAATCACACCTCTCAATACCGGTACGGTGCATTACTAGCAAACCCCGGGGGACAGCAGATCTCTAGCAGACGGTCAAAATTGCAGAGACTGTGAGTCTAATTTCAGGGCAAAATTAATTAGAACAACGCTACGAGTCACTTGAAATCAGCGTGCGAATTGGTTAGTGGACGGGCAGGGTGGAAGGTCCACTTGTGAGGTTTAGTGTAGGTATTACATACTGTCAGTAAGCGTTCTAATGGGAAGCCCTAGAGACCCCATCAGTATACGGTCAGCTGACTCACTACCTATACTGTCCATTGTATCACAGCCTTCGTGGTCAGTTGTCCGCAGAGTGGACATAAAATGATAGTGGTCACTGCAGTGGTGTGTAGTTACAGGGCCTCATTCGATCCATTCACCACCAGAACTTGCAGCATTGTCATCTTCTGTGTGTGTCCTTCAGGGCCCAATGGCATGTCACATAGCTGAATAAACTCGCTTTATTGCGGCTCAGGCGAATGTACCATTCCCAGTTCATTGTTCGACCAACATTCCTCTTTCAGCATGGCAATAATTTTTAGTTCAATGATACAAAAAGAAAAAAAAGAAAAAAAAGAGGGAGAGAGAAGGTATCTTTATGAATAAGGTAACGACATTAAAATAAATTTGGTTTGCCCATTTCACAACGTGATGCCGTATCCCCAACAGTCTCATTTCATTTGGTACAAAGCTAATTGAATTAAATTCATTAACGTTTTATCGAGGCGAAAGTACCAGCTCCCCGCCAGGGCTACGTACAGCTCGCGTTGCAGATCCCTTGCCACATCAAACGGGAACCCTCGATAAAGATGCCCAGAGTTGGATGACTGTGAATTTATATTGCATCTAGTCACATCGATACATTAATATTAGCTAATATTTAAACTGGTGGGTAATAAACTCAGGGTCCTTTTGTAGATCACTGCACCAGATCATGAAGCTGGTGTCGGCGGTGGCCACGCGAATGTGATAAACTGTATCTGTGGACTCAGCAATCATTTTATCGACTCGTGTCAGTCATTAATGTGTATAATCTAACAAAATAATGGTTGAATATTAATTCATACAATTGCAAGAAAACGCGTATTGCAAAGGTAAATAGATTCGTGGAAAGGTCCTTAAAATTGAATTATTTTGAAATAACTAGAAAGCAAAAATCTTGGTTATATTTTGGGGGTATTTGGGCTAAATTCTTTCACAAATTTAATACATTTGGACTCAGCATATTTCATTTCCAAATCTACGTGAGAGCACACAAATATGGCCTGTGTGAACCTTAACAAGTTGTGCTTTACTTTGGTCCAGGTGAATTCATGAGAAGCTCTAGACAAGATTAAAGCATTACAAATCCGGTCGTTTTTCAAATACAGGTAATGATATAGAGATAACAAGGTGGAAAGGATCTTCTGTTGTTGTTTTTCTGCCCATATAACCTGGAATAGATATAACGACTATAAAGAATACGCTGTGTGACTCTTGGTTTCAAATCTCGACTTATCTCAATCGGTGCAATTGTGCCAATTAAGATAGGAGCTATCCCTTAAAAATGACAAAGGCACCAAGACAGACGCACGCGCAGTGAGGTAATTTCAGTTCAGGGTCAATGGTAGATCCATTTGTTATGCAAGCTTGATGCATCCCTGGGATCTGTTCAAATGTGAAAACCAACGTTAGCAGGAACTTGTTATAGTGTGAAGGAATTATTTGCCAAATAATTGCTTGATTGTTTATCTTGCAATTGACAGGTATTCAGCACAATATCTTAGTCCACATACAAAAAAAAAAATCAAAAGTGCTGACGCAAGTATATGTATGTATGTACATATATATATATATATATATATATATATATATATATATATATATATATATATATATATATATATATATATATATATATATATATATAAAGTGAGGTTTTAGCGTCCTCCGACTTGAATTTCTGATACCCATGGTCAATCATGGATACATGTTTCAATATTAAAAAGTCTATAAAATATAGCCATTTAATGTTTTACTTGTTTTGAAAACCTTTTCCTTTTATTTGGACTAGAGACTTGCCTACCAATTATTTACTATTATGTTTACAAACCTGATGCAGGCAACTGGACAGCCGCACAAAAATAAATATGGTATCAAATGAATTTGTACAATTGAAAATAAAAAGGCGAGAACATATTCAAATTTCAATTTAAATCTACAGTTTATCAGCTTTTTAATATCACCGACAATAAAGTGCCATACGCGCACGCGCTAATATGTGAAAAGCTGCCCACAAATAGCATGATTGGTTAATGCTTTATGCTTTTTTTATTATCCTGTCTTGTGTGCTTTCAGAGGAGTAAATCGTGCATTTTGATGCTTTACACTGAAACAATTTGTCGAGAAAACAAACAAGACTGGTTTTGAGGGGAATTGAAACGCGTTTTAAAGTTATATGTGTAAACGTTGCAGGTAGCTAAAGTACTACGTCATACTAAGTGCTGTATATGACTATCAGAAGTTCTCTCGCATTTTTGCGAGGAAAAAAAGGTGGGTGGGTGGGTGGGTTTAAAAAAAATTGAGATTTTTAACCTAGTAACGTTTCAATTTTTTCATGAAAAGTTCTGGCACCAACCAGAGTAACCATACAAACATAAGGACGATTTGAAAGAAAAGTGGATAAATGCAAAGGATATGTAATGCCAACTTTGCATGTTTCATATGAATTAGGAACAAAATGTATAACGATGCGTATAATTATGTTTACGTATGTATTATCAGTGAATGCACACCAAGCCGTGTATGGTTTTTACTACATAAAGTATGCTATATCGTTATGGCAGATAAATATCCACACTTCCAACACCTGTATACTCATATCAGCAAATACTATAATTCGATATCCTCAAAATTGCATGCATAAGCTGTTTAATTCCGACTTTTTTACTTGCTATTATGTATGAACATTATTACTTCAGTTAATTTTATGAACACTGAGAAATAAGGCGTATCCAAAATAACATCACCGAATCAAATGGGACTTATCATTGCTCTAAATACGTAACTAGTTTTGCAAAATCAGCAGAGCCAGTTAATCACGTCGCCATAATTGTGTTTGGGTGATCTTCAAAGATGCGTATGCTAGCTCTTTCAGTGGCAATCACATCTTAAGTCGATCTACTAAAGTAAAACTAGTCTAAATTATCATTAGGATCTCAGATTCGTAATCCTCGTAAAAAGACCTTTCATTCAAGTACCAGCATGCCTTTAGTTCCAGAGAAAAGCTGTTGACTTAGTGCAAAATTTGGCACTTAAAGAGCTAATGTAGCGTAACAGTAGGCAATATGTAGATCTCTATTTTCAACAAATCATGGGTATAGTCAGGTACCTTTTCACAGCCAATCAAAGATATCGACATGCATTTCTCAGACTAAGTATGAAGATATTGTCCAAACAAATGTTTTCTTCAGTGTCTGCAGGACCCATGGATGCCAGCATCAAAAGATAAACACATAGGAGTGGGGTGCCATTTAAATTTATGTCTAGTTACTGGGCATTATAATAATTGAAGGGATGAGTCTCCCATATACATGAAAATCTCAGAAAAATAGTTTTGAATAAACGCTCGCAAAGCTTGTATGAAATGACTTTACCAGCAATTTTCTCATATGAGTTTCTGAAAGCGAATATTATATGAACAGATTTAACATACTCATTCCGTCTTTTATTATTTTTTTCTTTTAATATCGAGCAAACTAACGTATCAGAACAAACTTATGTATGATATACCTAATTCTGTATTCATCTGGCGCCAAGAGGTTTGACGGGACAAAACACTAACAGCACGACCATGGACCGTAACCCTGTCATTGTCAGAAGACTTAATTCAATAGCTTTCCTTAGGGCGACCATGCCCTCGTCAAAAGACTTGATTCAATAGCTTTCCTTGGTGCGACCATGTTTCTTAAACCTGTCCTGAGAAGACTTGATTCAATAGGTTTCCTTGGTGCGACCATGGTTCATAACACTGATCATAACCCTGTCCTCGTCAGACGACTTGATTCAATAGCTTTCCTTGGTGCGACCATGGATCATAACCCTGCCCTCGTCAGAAGACTTGATTCAATAGCTTTCCTTGGTGCAACCATGGATAATAACCCTGTCCGCAGAAGACAGGATTCAATAGCTTTCCTTGGTGCGGTTTGGTCGCTGACCTGGGACATGCCATCGTCATAAGCCTTATCTACAATTCAAATGAAAACATTAAAGCAGACGACAATTTACATTCGGATGGTTGGGGGGGGGGGGGGGATTTGAACGGGAAAAGGTGAATTAATCTTGGTTTAGGAACATTGTCTTGTTGGTGTGCAAGTAAACAGCAAAATAAATTATGAAATCTGACCAATGACATCACATGCAAATGACACTCCAGATACATTAACTAAGTTTTAAAGATGACCTCATACCTTAATATATATATATATATATATATATATATATATATATATATATATATATATATATATATATATACATATATATATTGATAAATATAAATTTTGAAATTGGTAATGTGACACAAGAACCACACGCGCTGTTAATTTACTGTCTCTGTTTCAGTTTTCTATATTAAGCTCTCTTAGGGGTATATATGCTTGCTGCTCCACCAAATACAACCGTGCACGACAGCAGGGAACTTGTGCTATATATACGACAATTTTCTTGAATGTTCCATGTGTTTTGAGCTGTTTTGGTACACGCTGATGAATTTCTGCGCCTTAATGGATGCAGGGCTAATGCCAATGTATAAAATTTTTGGTCTACTTACATATAGAAAAACAAGGTTTCCAGTAAAAGACTATTTATATTTATGTAATGATTCTCCGGTTGCCAACTGGACACATCGGTCAGGTATATCAAACGTACAACATACTGCCAATAAATAGCCAAAGTGTATAGAGTTGCATTCACTTGTTAGCTTGGCCTTTTCGCTTACTTCTTCAATAAACCGTAAAAATAGCTGGAACTACATACTGCCAGACATGGAGAGTATTGGATGTACAGGACGCTAAATCATATTTTTTTCCATACTTTCTTTGTTTTAATTTGTATTTTTAATATTACACATTTGTTATTTCAATCCTTTTCACCATAAGATACATACAACTGAGACAAAAGAGTTGACAAATGGATGTACAACATTCATATTTTGTCAAAACCATGCTTAAATATAGTTGAGAGAGATTGAAATAAAAACACGTGACAACACTGTGTAGAATTCACTTTTTTTCCTTTCTCTGAGCCGCTTTTAATTAACTGAGTAAGAAATATGATCATCGCGGAAAACACAATTACCGTCGTACTTCCACGGTATCTCGCATATCCATAAATTCAACAAAAGCATGGCTGTGATTTATCTGTAAATCAAACAGAATGGAGACTATCGTGTCTCTTGTTCATTGCTCTATGTGTGGAATTTCTTTGTTTTCAAATGTTATTTTGCAACTATGTTGCGTTTTCTTATACTGAATAATCCGCAATACTATCTTCGTAAAGAGACCATTTCTGCATTGAGACCACCTACTTACAATCCCGCTTGTATTTATCCTTATTAAGATTATATCCTCTATTAAGACCACAATTTCTGTCCTATAGGTAGTCTTAATACGGAGATTCCACTGTATGTATTTTACCATATGTCATAGGCTCCATGCAGCAAGATTGTTACCAATAGGGATACTTTTTTAAGTGGACACATTCAACAGTGAACAAAGGTAACGAGTGGTGGTTATTGTATTGTTTAATTACACACAGCACAACCCGGTCATTGTTTCATTTACCTGATTATATTAAGCATTTGCCATGTTTTGTTTAATGTGACAAGGTTCTGTTCAGTCTTTTCTATTTTCGAACACGAGATATGGCTGTGTACAGCTTTGTATATTCTAAACTAAAAATCACGGAATAATACCAAAATTGTTTAATCAGGATGCTGCACTCAGATTTGGAGTCTATATGAAAGATTGAAAACCCAATTGCTGCCTTATTCCGACGCATACAGCCATTTGGTCAATGGAGTTGTGTGGGGGCGTCTGGAAGATACCTTATTTATTTATTTATTTATTATTATTATTATTATTATTATTATTATTATTATTATTATTATTATTATTATTATTATTATTATTATTATTATTATTATTATTATTTGTACATAGGACAATAAATTGTGCTGGATTGCCCAAAAAAAAAAAAAAAGTTGTACAACATGTATATGAGTATTTTTACCTGTCTAGAAATATTCCCAAAATTCAATCAATATATATATATGAGATAAGTCTTTCATTCACCCTGTACCGAAACAAAAGTGCCTGTTTACTTGGAACTTGATTGTATGATTACAAACAGTTTGAAACTTAAATGTCAGATTCACGGCCGGTTATTTCAAAAACTCCATTTCTGTAGGATAATTCAATACAGGACTTCCATTTGTAAACTTTTTTATATATTTTTTTGCTACTGACAGATTTGTTCCGAACTTGTAATTCGCATAAAGACACATCAGCATTGGTACCAAGACGATATCTTTGCAATTGTTTGTCAAAGTGAATAAATGGGATAAATAATATTATATTTAAAGACACGGCATTGAATAAGACGATGGCTTGGCAACTATTATTCAAAACATTAATTCAAGTGAGAAAGGTAAATAAAAAGTTAAAACACAGCATTTAATTTAATTGTAAATTATTAGTGTTGACCGGTTTCGGTGGAAAAGATATATTTTTTATGTAACCGTCATCTCTTCTCAAACAAATATCGGCTAACTTGTTTGACACATATGGACACACATTTAACAATTGACAAGACCTTTTAAATATAAAAAAATGGGAGGTCCCTAATCTGTAGTTATGAGGTAGATATTACAGTGCTACGCTTCATACCCGTCCTGCCACATCCTATTATAGGTCAAGGCTTTCCTAACATGTAAATGGGGCAAGTAAATCGAAATCTATTTCGCTGAAAGAATAAAATAAGGGAAACCTCCCACCAAGTAGTCTGGACGAAATAGCAATACAGGTGCCAGGTTTAGCGGGAGTAGGAGGCTTGGCATCGGTAAGATCAGAGATGAAAAGATAAAAAGTATTGAGATAGGTAGGTTGACAACTCGGAGCACAGCGAGGAGGGGGAATAGGCTGGGAGCTGTGGTGATAGGAACGGCACTGCCTTTGCGCCGCACCACCTTGTTGCCGATCTGCGTCTGTGGCCTGAAGGCTCGTCACCTGTATGGCGAAGCACGTAGTGTGAGGTTCCGTGTGGCCTGGAGAGCAGCATTGAGAGGCTTTCAGATTGGCTATAGCATGTACAATGTATCTAGGTGTCCTCACATACAATTACCTTTCGGCCCACTTTTATCTACCTGTCCTTTCACAGATGCACAACAGACACGCACAAAATTCTCCACAATTATCAATTTTTATATGTGACCGAGTACAGACATGACCGAGGATGAGCTGGGGATGAGAGCCGAGGAGGGCATACCTACAGGCCATGTAAGGTGGTTTATGGAGCTTGTCATTCATCATACCACCCTTCTGTTCATTTTTAAGTCTTTCTGTCGCCAAAGAAGAAATTTGTTTTCTCGAGAACGTCACCCGTTGCCCAGCGACAATCTTTGGAACCTTTGACTTGGTGAGAGAACATGGACAGGTTTTTATGCTGCTCCATGCACTTTCCAGCACCCACAGATATATATTTCTTGAACAGAAATATAGGCGAGTGAATCAACAAACTTTATGCATGCATAGGGCTGAGATATCGTGTGGTGCCCTGACTGCACCAACTAAGAACAGCTTGGGCAGATAGCATGCAGAAAATAAGCACAAAGATACAATATTGTGTCAACAGATTCACACAATTTGATCCCTTCCTGAAAGCCTAAATGGTTTACCTAAGCACTAGACGAATTTCGCCTCATTCATGATGTTAACGGCCAACCCAGATAAGCAATCCGAACTCGTGTGCGTGAATACCAGGAAAGCAAAATGATACAGAGAAGCAAAATACTTGTGCTGTCCAGCAATTGTGGCTCTGTAAGGAACAAGGCATCACTGAGAGAAGCGCGGCTTCGATTTTTAACCGATGATGCGTGTGACTTGACCACACAAAGATGTCCATGAGCCTCATTTTGTGTACCACCTAATATAAATGTGGCCTTGTGCTTTAGGTTGACCCTGCCTGCCTACTTAGTAACCCTGCCGTGTGAGTAAGCCACGCGCGCCGTATCAAGGACTATTGACCACGCCCAAGCGATTCTTCTCTGAGTGTCCTGCCTCCCACCCCGGCCCCAATTTATTTCTCTGGTCCTTGTCATGGCCATTTGATTCGGAAACCATGTGAAGGCGTCCATTGCCGGCGATAGCAACTAATTAACAAAGACAATTATGTACTCCAGTTTATCACCTGACGTTGCTTTGCGTCTTCTTATTTTCTGATTACCAGTAACTTTTAACCAGTACTATTGTGTTGTATCAAAGGTTTATTCTAATATAGCACAGCCTTTCCAGAGATCTTTATTAAACATTTAATTAAAATTTGACCCCCCCCAAATGAATGAATACTAAATAAATAAATAAATAAATTAGTGAATTAAATTAATAAAATAAAATAAATAAATTAAATAAATTAAATAAATTAAATAAATAAATAAATGAACAGATAAACAAATAAATAAATAAATAAATAAATAAATAAAACGAAATAAATGAACATAAAAACAATGGAGAACACATTTCCATTGGCTAGTTGATGTGGATCACCCTGCAGAGAAGGGGTCACTGAGACGCCATGCCTCCCTACTCGAGTGAACCGAATCGTGTCTTGTGGAAATTGATACGCACTTTTTCATGCTTATTTTGCGTAGATCAAGTTTTGTTCACACATATCATATGTGTTGTCTATTAATTGAATAATTATGCAGCTTTATTTGAGATTTCGCATGGATGTGCTTCAGTTGAGTCACCTTGGCATGTGTTATGTATATGATCGGGAATATACTAGAACTTATTAAAGGAAATTGTTTTCAGATCGTTTTTCATGATATGCAAGAATAAAATAAATACATAAAAATTTGGTATCGAATGGTAAACTGCTAGAACCTGAAATGAATCAGGCTCATGGCATTTTGTGTCAGCTTCATGCATTTTTGGGGGAGTGATCCCATGTATGTAACGACACACAGAGTAGCTTGGCAGAGTAATGAGATTGATTTTTTTAAGAACAAGAAGTTTTTATACATCACATTTTTGTATAGAATCTGGTGTGATAAGAACAAGTTGAGACATGGATGACGGTATTATTTCTTTATTTTTCCTGCACCAACTTCACTCACAGATGCATTGCAAGGTAGATATGTAACATATGTATATATATATATGTATTGTAAATCATACCAAAGCAGATCTACTTTACACAGTCCTAGTATCAGTTCACTCTCCGTGCTGCATTGATATCTGCTTTCGTAATATACTAGTGTACAGATTGAATAGTTAAACGTATCAGTAAACACAGTTTCATCATATTGAAGTGAAGCAGATGCAGTCATTTCTAAATCATAAATTACTTTGCACGTGTATGTATTTTTTATCATCATCATCATCATCATCATCATCATCATCATCATCATCATCATCATCATCATCAATTTTATCTGCTGTTATCGCAAGTAACCTGCATTAATTCCGAAACAGAGATATACATGGAAAGCACGCCAGTCACGGTGTCATTTTAAGAATATTTGACAAGCTGATCCCCTAAAGGACTTTTTTCACAATCCACCTACTTTGCGCCTGTAAAATCTTTGAATACAGAGAGAAAAAGCACAATTTGAAGTATAGTCAGCGCTTTTAGATTTTAACATTGCTCAATATAGTTGTTCTTGTTTCCTAGTAAAACAAAACTATACGATTCGTCCAAATCTCTCTATAACAATGACTTACTTAACGTTAGCTTCAAATGGCTGAAATAGTTTATGTAAAGTAGTGGCAGTAAGAAGGAAAAGTGACTCCAATATATATATATATATATATATATATATATGCATTTATATAGATACATATAAATATATATATTCATACACACACACACACACACACACATATATATATATATATATATATATATATATATATATATATATATTGAAGTCACCTTTCCTTCTTACTGCCACTACGTCAGATAAACTGTTTCAGCTATTAAAACTGACGTTAAGTAAGTCATTAATTGTTATACAGAGATTTGGACGAATAAAAGTTGATTGAATTTGTTTTTGTAGTATAGTTTTTATCATTATTTATAGAACATGCTAGAAGGCAAATTATTTTTTTTAATAATCATATTCATATAAAAAAAGTTGTAACTGTTCAACATTGTGACATAAAATTGTATTCTATTGCAATTCATTCAGTTCAGAAAAATACCTGCGGCACAAATACAATTACGATTACTGTCATCATAAAGATTCATATGCTATTTGGAAGATTTTAAAGCTTTAGGGACAACATGTCCGCCTTTACTAGAATCTGACGTAGAGGGGCACGTTACCTTGCTTTTAAGGGAAGATGTAAACTTGAGGGAAAAAGATAGTCCTTTTTGACAGGCGATCTGAGGCATACGTATTTCGTCATCACAAATGGAATCAATTTATCAGTAGTTTGATCAGATAAACTATTTGTATATACTGTTATCGTCTGAAACTGACATTGTCTATTCATAGACATTCAGATGAAAAAATTACGTCAATAGGTTAAACATATTTGATGTCTCTTCATTGTCTTAAAATGCATACATATGTAAGTATATGTATGCATGGGGGAGAGAGAGAGAGAGAGAGAGAGAGAGAGAGAGAGAGAGAGAGAGAGAGAGAGAGAGAGAGAGAGAGAGAGAGAGAGAGAGAGAGAGAGAGAGAGAGAGAGAGAGAGAGAGAGAGAGAGAGAGAGAGAGAGAGAGAGAGAGTTATTGATATTCAAGACAATATATGACGGCACGAAAAGTTCTATTGAAATCGACGGCGAATAAAAGAGGACGGTAAATCTATTGACTTCCTCGTTGAATAAAGAGTGAGTGTCTACTTGAAGTCAGTATAGCTTGTAGCAGCCGTGTATATATATATATATATATATATATATATATATATATATATATATATATATATATATATATATATGTATGTATATATATCTATATCTGTGTAACTATACACATATATGTATAGTTTCACAGCTCAAAGATAACCTCTGGCTAAGGTCGACGTACCATGTTTACTTACAAAGACAGAGGGCATCACAGAGAAGGTCAAATCATAGGAAATGTCGCCATGTTCAGATTAGCCATGGGTGGGTGTGTGTTTGTGTGTGTAATACTGTATTGATGATTTATGTCGTCAGTTTTTTTACTAAGCATTTTTTATTATGTTACAGACGATCCTGAACTCCATGCACAAGTATCAGCCTCGTTTTCATCTGGTGCGGGCGAACGACATTTTGAAACTGCCATACAGTGCTTTCCGGACTTATGTATTTAAGGAGACGGAGTTCATAGCGGTCACTGCTTACCAAAACGAAAAGGTCAGCCCCTGATGGCGGTCTCACGCCATTTTTCTGCAGTCTGCTCACCCTAATGACTCTCTACAGCTCTTCCATTCTGCCCCATTGAATCACAATTTTCTTTCTTACTGCTTCTTGAGTCTCTGTCAAAACTTTCAAATTTCACTTTTATCACTGCATTTATCTTTCTGAGTGCACGAACTGAATGTCAAAAGTCGGTTATGCCCTAATGTTTCCCCGCACCGTAAGTTATTCCATGAAATTAATATTTTGTTCAATCAACTTAAAAGTAATAAAGTGGAAATATGCAGTTCAATGGTCAAAATGATTTCATAGAAATTGGATGGGATATTAATGTGGCCGTGATACTCCTGAAGCCATGCTCGGACAAGCAGACGAGACAAGTTTGCAAGATAGCCTATTGAATAACTAACATGGCATTAGAGCGATTCGTTGCCAGTCAGAAACCCATCGTCTACATTTGTGATAGTTTGACGGCTAGAAATCCCAGTAATGACAAGCGCGGGTTCGGTCATGCCTGCTTTGGCGGCAAATTAATGTTGCAAAAGCCAGCCTGACGAGTCTTTTCATAGCTGTATAGCACAACAGGGCTTTGATGAAGGCATTCTTAATGGGAAATATTTTAAAGAGCCAGCACAAATCAGGTCATTTTCGTGTCCATCTTAATTCGGCCACGCTGACACTTTTATTCTCTCCACAGCCCAATTGTCAATGTTCTAATGCCAGAAAATTTTGCCTCTGTTCCTTTCTAAACAGATTACCCAACTCAAGATAGACCACAACCCGTTTGCTAAAGGTTTCAGGGACGCAGGCGGTGGCAAAAGGGAGAAAAAGTGAGTGAAAATTACACAGGATCTAATTCTTGTAATCGCATCTTGTCCACAATGCAGCAAGGACTTAAGCACCCAGAAATATCATTATTACTTTTCTTCCTACTAATATTTTTATGTCGTGAACGAGACAGACTCTGAATTCGCCTTAATTTCTTCTGTAAGCGGTAGAGAATTCAATTGATGATGATGCATTATATCCGTGTGACATGCCTCACACCCAGCGAGCCATTAAGGCCAGACATTTCAAGCAAGGTTCAAATTTGAAGTTGCTGGATGCACATGCATTGAAAGCAGACATCTTGGGGAGGGGGTGGGGGTGGGGGTGATGAGTGCACTGAGGCTGAGCACGGGAAAAGTGAGAGGTGGCGTAATATGGTGTTTATGCAGCCGGGAAGTATGGCCTGGTCTCTTTCTTTGTCAGACATGTTCTGTATTTCCTCTTAGCGTTAAGGACAGGCTTAACATAGAAAGTACTTTTGTTACCAATGTCTCTGATGCCTGCTAATCTGTTTGCCTCGTCTTATCAGTCAATTTAACTTTGAAGTTTTACCGTGATTTGGCGAAGGGATTTGACGCGTTTTGTGTGCACTTCTGCTCAAGTTAAAATTGTAGGGGTCTTTGGGTGGCGACGGTATGCTGTTGGGATAGAGCCTGGCAGGAGTCTAGCAAGATTGATAATAGTTTCTTACATGCGGGATTTTGCAGGCGCCTTCTCCTACAACAGAGTCAAGGCATGCTGAATCAGTCGTGTCGAGAGGGAGAAAACTGTCCGACTGATGACCCCCACTCTCAGGGCCAGGACAGTGACGCCGAGGACCTCGAAAATATGGAGATCTGCGTTGATGACACCCCTACTGACACGCCTCAACTCCTGACACGACCCCCAGAGCCAGGTAAAGATATACCCGGCAGCCTTTACACGTCCCCGCCAGTCCTTGTTGACTCTGTCGTTGATACGTCTCTGCCAGTGCTCTCGCCTTTATTTCCCGAACAAAGCCACGGCACTTGAATATCAAATGCCATTAAATAAACCGCTTACGGTACAGCTCGTTTGTCTTTTGTGCCTACAGAACGATTACATTTGTTCAGAGCTGTGTGAATTTACTTTACTTCTATTAATTTTTCAAAACGGATAACAATACTCTAGAACGACCCCACAACTTAATTTTCCAGTAATTTTCGTAGCCGTACTTCGATAACAATAAAACGCTAGAAAGGCGGTCTAATTTTATCGGGCTAAATTACGGTGTATTCATTCTGTCTTTATTCTGTGTATTTTCAGAAAATCTGGACGTCGACAGTGCCAAAATTGTAGAGGATTCCAATAACAACAAGGAGGAGGTGGCGAGGGAAAGTGATGACCCGGAGAGAACGTCAGACACGGCGTGTTCGCCTGGCCCCTCACGTATAGAGCACAACACACACAGGACACATAGACACAGTGAATCGTCAAGTACGATTACTGAAGAACACCCAAAAGCGAAAAGTGATAGCCCAAGGGAAGAAAAAAGGGCTAATAGTGACGATGAAGTGACCAAAGATCACTCTCTACCTTCTGTTGACTCAAATAACAGCAGTAAATCATTAAAAGAACATTCTAGTCCACCTAATGTCACCGTTATTCAGCCCTCTGTCAGCCACCCCATGTTCTCTTATTTATACCCCTCAGGGGGGTTGTACCCCACCACAACTCATTCTTTACCCCTACATATGGGACACATGTTACTAAGTAATAGTATGATGCCGCATCATCCGGGTTCCAGCCTGCCCTTGCCTCTCATGCCATCAAGCTTGTCAAGTGACTTGGGTCACCTGTCTCATGGTGCCGCAACGGCAGCGGCAGCTGCCGCAGCAGGGCTACCAGTTAACCCTAGTATGGTGCTCAATAGCCAACTACAAGCAGCTCTAGCTGCCGGGGTACATCCAATGTGGCACCAAGGCTTTACCGCATTTAACCCTGCCTCAATGGACAGTGCAATGAACGGGGGCCAGTTGCATGGCAGTCACATGGGACCATTGTTTGGGCATCGGCCTAATCACAGGTATAACCCATACGCCCTGCCTCTGACTAAGACCACAATGGTGACTACATCAACTCCCTTGACTGCCACAGGGACCGGGGTGGCCTCTGCCATGGGCGAGCCTGTGTCCCCACACACAACTACAAGAAGTCCCGTTGGTTCACCGAGGCATCGGTCTCCGTCTCCAGTGAGGAGTCCCGTGGCGCAGAGACCCGCTGCTTCCGCCGCAGCCAGCAATGAGCTTAAAAACATTGAAAGAATGGTTAATGGTTTGGAAAGGAGGCAGGAACAAATAGCTGCCGAATCATTAGCTAAACTGACAGACAAATGAAAAGAGCTTAATCTCAGTGTCCTGGTTGATTGTGCAAGCGAGACCCAAGCGGAGTGATACATTTGTGAAAAAGACGGCTATTATTTGGGAGCGACACGCAGTGAAATGTGGACTCCTTTCTCGCACAGCCTAAAATGCCACAAGAATCTCGCTTTGTCCAACTACAACTACTTACAGAAGTAACAAGACCTCAGTGGTGATCGTAACTGACAAGTTGCTGGTTGGTAAATGCCACAAAGTGATGTGTGCCAAGTACAGTGTCATGAAATATAGTATTAATCCAAAAGATGCAGTTAGACACAAGTTCTGCAACACTCGAAGCAGTGAGGCGCCAAATTGGGGGACAATCTCAGAAGTTTTAAACAGCCGGTATCCCACATGAAGTGGGACACAAACTCTCGCACATAATTTTGCGAGCGAGATGATGTCTCGTGCACTCGCTTGGGGGGAGGGCATCCAATCACACGCTGCACTGACTATGTTGAACTCTAGCATATACCAGTCAAACCATTTGTCTCTCATTATCATGAAGGATATTATCGCGAGGTTTCTAACGAAACGGGTGACAATGTATGTGACAGAGCTACTTGTGTGTATGTGTGAGGGGAAAAAGTATTATAAAATGTCATGGAAACTTGTAGTTGTGCTGTATACAAGTTACGAGCCAAGTCAGTTCGTGCAGGTGCTGACCGACTGAATCTTAACAGTGACTAGTCAAACATTTGGCAGGTTTCTCAGAGTAAACATTATCCATAACTGAATTCCTGATCTGATAGAATCCAGGATGTATGGAGACTTACTACGTCTATATCCCACAATTACAGAGCAGTTGAGTGTGGCCAATAGTTCACGTTCTTAGAATCAATGGATTCCTGTAGCAACTGTGTGAACTGGCCTATACATTTAGTCTGTTGATACGGACAAATCTTGGGCCTTTTTCGCTCCTGTAGATTTAAATGGTTCTATTTCCTCTGATTGTGAAAGAGCGGACAGTTCACGTGTAATGAGATATAATACTGACAGAACTAGTTTTTGCGAAAGCGCATCATTGTAAGTACACTGATCAGAACTTCGTACATCTATAAGCTTTCGGGTCAACCGAATGTCATGTACCAGACCTAAAGACTATGACCTCTTCCTTTTCTTCGGATCTGTGTGAATACAAGGCACATGTATAGACACTCAATAGGTAATCATATCTAAATTTTGTCGAGTTCCGCACTTACACTTCGAAAACCTCGGCAGACGGGCAGGTTTGTCAAAGCTGACCAGTCCAATCATTACAACAGTTACATGCAATCTACCTACCTGTTCGAACCGAAGTCGCAGCATTTCATATCATCCCTACCCAGAGTCTTTTGATGAGTCGGCGGATCCATCTCAACCTTTCATCGTTTTGGTGCTGTTGTATTTATAAACTTCTAGTATATGTATTTTGTGAGTCATTTTTTTTGTAAAAGTAGAGAAGGATTAGTAGACTTTTTTGTCTGTGAGATTAATGGCAAAAGAATGAAACAGAACAAGTTCGGATGCTGCGAAGGTTGAGCTGAATAAAGATGTGTACAGGCCATTTGACAGGGTCCAGTTCTCACTGACTCCACGTAAATATTAATATTAGGAGTACTGGGACAGTTAGCATCCGCGTGAGGGAAAGGGGGACAGGGAACACGGCAAAAATGTGTATACCGAAAAAAACCCTTCATTCCATGACATCTATTTATTCAACATGGTGTATTTATTTCTGTATTATTTGTGTAATATATTGTTGTCTTGTACAAAGTTACAGTCGGCTTAATGACATAAATTAAAGCAATAAAATTACGAGTCTCAACACCCTGACGTGTCATTGTGTCTCTAAATGTGACGTTTGAAGGCTGTCTAAATGGTGAAAATTGTCATGACCTCCAGCGAGAGACTATTAAAAGGTTTCATCGCTCGCGGTCTCTCTCGCGCCCCGGTTGGCCACAGAACAGACATAAAGTCTGTAGTGTTGTCATTACAGGGGACTTGACAATAGCCGCTTCAGGCTTTACCAGTTAAAACTTATGAACGGCGGCACATTGACGGCTTTCTTACTTCCGGTTCCTTTCATGTATTGTTCTGTCGCGACAAAGTTAACCCCCTTGTGAGTTGTGAATAGAATATTACCTTCAATTTCTGTGTTTTAGTAAACATGCTTCAACTGGCTAAATTGAATGAAAAATGTCCGGAGAGCTTGGAGTTCAAAGGACCATGACTGAACTAGTTTATCGACCAATTAATGGTAAATCAATATTCAATCAAACTAGAAACGGTCGTGTTCAATGTTGCATCGAAATTTTGACCAAATCAAATTGATTCTGAACATGGGTCACGGTATTTGTTGATACGACAGATTGCCCAGTATTACAAGCAAATTACAGCCCCATATAAAACACCAGTGTGCTTTTGGGTGTTCATGCCAATGGTCAACTGTTTCGCCCCTACATTTGGAAAAACCTTCGAACTCGGATTAGGAAGTGGCCCGGCTGGTTCGAATGTATTGAGGTATGGAAAAAAATATGTGTGCCTGAATAATTTATATGCTTGTTCTGCTCGTCGACCAACACAAATTGTGGGGAAAGTGAAAGTGGGATCCAGACCATAAAACAGATGTGGGTGAAATGGTGACTTAAGAATGAGGACACGTTTCTTTTTTAATTTTCTCTTTCTTAAATGTGCGCTTACGACTTGGAGGAGTTCACTTCGTGTCAGTTTACCTGTTGTCTCCCAGAGTATACAAAGTTGCCCTGGTGTTTCCTAACGATCAGCTAGTCAACTTTGGCATGGTTGTATGAAGTGGGCGCCTGGTATGTTAGCTGGTCTGCTCAAAGACTTACGATTAACAGAAAAATGATAAAACAGCAGGCAAGTGGAAATAACTGCGCCTTCAGACAGCTTGAAACGGACAATTGTACAGTAAAACCTCCCTATACCGAACACCCTTGGGACCGGAAAAAAGTTCGGTATAAGGAGGTTTGCTTGCATTGGAAGTGTATATTTGGGACCGAGAAATGGTGTTCAGTACAGAGAGGTGTTCGGTATACGGAGGTGTTCGGTTAGAGAGGTTTTACTGTATTTGTTAAACTTCCGAGACGAACCATCAGTATTCAGAGAAAGATCAAACTTGTATATAATAATATTCATCAAATATTTTGTTTTTATTTGCGTTTCCATGCCCCCCCCTGTGGCAGGAGGCATTTAGTATGCATCTTGTTCGTCCTTACGTCAGGGCGTTTATGAAGGTGGTTGGGGGGAGGGGACTCCCAGTAAGCCGGCAGAGCTAATAATGTTGCCACAGTAACAGGTATGTAAAATACAATTAAAAATTAAGGGCCAGCACGGAAAATATAGTGGCTTCCAAAATGCGTGTGATAAAAATAATGGTCAATACGTTACTACTGAAAGCCCCTTTACTCCCCTCCCCCCTCCCCCTTTGTAACCTTCTTTAAAATACCTGGACAAAGTTTGCTCAAATTTGGTACAAAAACATTGAAAGGCCAAGATGAATTATTAGATTAGTCACTGTGGCCCATTTTTTTCCACTATTGAGCCCCGTTTTCTGATAAGCGTGCGTGGTTCTGTGACCCCCTGGCCCTCAAAAGGGTCATTATGCATCCTGATAATGTGCCTATACTGATGTCGGGTGCTAATATATATATATATATATATATATATATATATATATATATATATATATATATATATATATATATATATATATATATATATATATATATATATATATATATATATATTTAGTAAGCTGAGTTGCATGTCTTCATGACCAAGGCATTGTTTTCATTTGCACCATGCATGGAGCCTGTGCTTAGGCGCCTGTTTTTCTCTTTATTCCGATATGCTACAGAAGTCTTTCGCATACTTTTTAATAGTTGTGACCTGCTTGTAGGAAAAAAATGTTCTTTCAGCCTGGTTTTGCACGGCTCTGAAAGGCGTCATCAGAATATTACATCCATACTGGAGTTCATCTGACAATTTTTTTAACAAATTTTATTGGCAGTTCATATTCACAAATTCATTTCTGTTTAGTCATGAAAAAAGATCATTTGGTATGGTTACAAGTACAACAGTGATAGGTCAAAGCTGTCTTGTAACCTATTATAGGATGGCGATGGACAGAGGAGGGTTTGAAAACATGGCGTGGTGAAAAGATAAGCAGCGTGATTTGAGGTAAAGTTGAACACGTGATCAGTCATTAAAACGAGTACATATCATTGAAGACATGTACAGGAATGTTATTTTTAAAACTACAACGTAAAATTGCAACGCGAATGTCCTGGATATGGTGTTTCATTTTTTTTATCCTGAGGTATTCAGATGGTGTGGGTTTTTTTGTTTTATTTTTTTTTTGTGGGGTTTTGTTTTTGTTTTTGTTTTCTTTGTTTTTTGTTTTTTTTTAGGGTTTTTTTTTTTTGTGTTTTTGTTTTTTTGTTTTTGTTTTGTTGGGGGGGGGGGGAGTAGTCTCACCTGGCATTTTCCTTGGTGTCCTCGACTCATTTTTCTCACGTCATAACCTACCTATACGGTAGCAGTTTTCCCGGTCGATGGAAAATATTTTCATCAGATTTTAAAAACTTATAACTCATGAAGTGGTTTATATAATGAAAATGGATTTACTCAGAGAGCTTATGGATACGTAAATCTTTTTTCTTATTTACACTTTATAACTGAATGTTCAAAGTCAGTGTCATATGGCTAGCCCCCACCCCACCCCATCGCGCCCTCAAAAAAGTAACAAGAAACATGTTTACCGCATCATCATGTGGACACTAAAAAGTGGGGCGGGGCAGAAATTAAGGCACAAGACGAGGGGAGGCGTATCAGTGCAAGCGAGTTCACACTTTTCGTCTTTCTTTCGTGCTGGGGATGTCCCACAAAATACCCACATCATTTGTCATCAGGTCGTTAAATTTTGGAAAATTTGTGCAGAACATAGGAAATATGTCCCTGCTGATAAATGCTCATTTAATTTTTAGCCTTTGCATTATTTTCTGGGCTGTTTTCAAGCTGAAATTAAGAAAGTGCCACTTTTGTTTTATCTGTTAAAAAAATGGCTGCAATGTAAGTTATAAGGCCCTCTTAATGAGACACCTTGGGCCATTACACTGCATAATGTAAGCCATGAGCACGCGCGCGCAAGCACACACCCACACCCACACACACACACACACACACACACACACAACTGCTGTGCAAAACACACATAAGTTGCTTTGTTTTTTATTTATTCTTTGTTCAATTTATCAACAAGAATGTGAAGAGATTACAATGCGTAAGGTCCAAAATGAACATCATTATGAACCATATTTTTCACTTTCAAAGAATGGGCCACCAGTTATATAACCTGTGCATGCAGTTTTATTTCAACTTTCCTCATGACGTGAATATATTGAGCTGAAAAACTCTACCAAAGTCGTTGTTGGGTGAATAAGTTTTTCTACGGGATGTGGACCAACAAACAATTCTGACTAAGACATACCGTGAGCAAGAAAGGATTTATGGAGTTAGTAGGCAAATCTTTGAAGGCTGACCTAAAACTTCTATGGTGGCATAAATGAGCAACACGGAAACATCAAGAGCGATAGCTTCAGGCTTTGTTTATGAAAAAAAATGTGATGGAAGAACAAAGGATTCCTCGCTCACTAATTTATGGTGTCTTTATAGAAATTTATTAGGCTGACAAAAAATGGATTAATTGAAACTGATGACATATAAATTGAAATTGTCAACAGAGATATTTACGTCCCGGCGTATAAAATGGGCACGTGCATACGGTGTGTGTCGATAATGTTGGTGCATGTCCAGGACACTATATGCATCGACTTGCTTACTTTCTTTATCAAGAATAATTCTTATATTTTACTAAAATATGTTGAAGTTCCAGAGAGACTAGCTGGATTAATACTATGGACTCCCAGACCTTTCTCGAGCTCGTCGATTAGTATCATTGATCGACTTTATTTTTTTTTAACATTGAAAGAATATAAAATTGATAACGACGAATATATATCACATAGGGGTACAATGTATGTGCACATTAATATACACAGTGTGGTATTGATATCACAACTAAACAGAATGTAAGCTGGACTCCAAATGCTATGAGTTCTACACATAATCTCTTGTAAGCTTAAGAAGTGGGTAACACTTCAACCAATAGTACCCTGGCCGGCTCACAAAGATAAAAGAAAAGCTAAGTATCACATGACCATTGTAGAATGACATCACAGATAAAGAGCCCACACAGGAAGTAAAAAGTGGCTAACCTTTTCTGCCCACTTCCTATTACCTTAAAGCCCATTGAAACTGGGTCAACAACTTTCCCCGCCGCTCTTTAGACACAATGCATCCACAGTGCGTCGTAAACAGATGTTAATTACTGGCATGTCTCATTCTTGTTAAGAAAAACAGTAATTTGTGACACTTGACCGTTTCTGGTAATTATTAATGGAACAATGTGCAAGCCGACACATCGGCCTCGAGTCCTTCTGGGTAAACACTAAATGTTAACGGTTTAAACATACGCACAATGCATGTCTCTGTCAAAGAGTCAAAGATTCTTAAAGTCTGTGTTGCAGAGTAATTAGACCAATATAACTCCTTGAAAATCTGTATTTTTTTTCTGCACCGACATCAAGTCACTGGAAACACATTTACATTGTAATGGATTCGCTTAAGGTGCTGCTCACAATCATATTTCTCTTAGATATTTTTCTTCAACACGCAACGAAAATACCAAGATACAAAACATGCAGAAAAAGGAACCCCTTGATTTGATTTTGTGAGGGTGACACCCTTTTCACCCCGTAGAGTCCTCCTTTAACTGATGGCGTATTATTCTTAATGAGAAAAAGGTGCAGGCGATATTTACTACATGAGAAGCTTTGCGGTAACTGTTCAAAGTAAAACAGTTGCAGGTCGACGTATGCTCAAGACTAAATACTAGTCCTCATATTTCTCTAAGAAATACTTGACAACCATTGTCAAGAATTCATGCTGCACAAGCAACTTGGACGTACTGGCCTTTAAAATTCCACACATAAACATAACAAATAGTCTGACGTGATATGATTAAAATAAACATATAAGCACAATTGCTGTTTCATATACAGAAAGCATAAATATTTGTATGCTGCACTTTGATATGCCATATGTATTTTAAATATACATTTTAAACAATTTCGAGTCAATTGCAGTTTATACAATTTTTGTACCCCAGTAACAGGCCCTTTTGGAATATACAAAGTATTTTTCGACTTTGACAATAGATCACTGTGAATATTTGATTTTAATTATCAAATGTCCAATAAGATATCAACAATCAGTTTTTCTATACTGTTCACATGATGGGTATGCCCCGTTATTAATATCAAAATGAACAGTCTAGGAAGGAAGCAGCGGTGTATCAGAACAGTTTTTGTAATTCGATTAAAAATATAATAATGTACACATATTAATATTTCGTTCATGCATATGCCATTGATTTGAGAACTGCAGCTTCTCATTCGTTGCCTTAATCCTTCAAAATCTCCCCAAATATAAAGCATTGAAAGGACACATTATTGCCGAAAGAAAATACCATGTGCTCAGAATAATGATAATAATGACAATGATGATGATGATAATAATAACAGAAAACTTTGAAAAATAAAAAATATAAACTCTTAAAAAATTATCTGAAACCAAAATCTCATTTTTTTAAAATTTGGACTGTCAATTAATTTCATTATTTCAGCCTTTTTAAAATGGAGATATGGTAGAAACTTTCAAGGCGGGTCAAGGAAAAACGCTGCCATTAAAGATTTGTTTGTAACTAAAGGGTTACACTGGTACTAGATATTTGGGTTATGAAGAAGGCATGGCGATCCCCCGCAACACAGCATTACTCATTTATGGTAGATTATGAAACGCCAGCACGGCAGCGTCATGAGGGTCTAATTGAATTTTGCACACCGTGAGCTGCACTGACAACATATATATACTAGAAGTCCACAAGTATAGGCAAGTATCAAATATACAGCCTGCTTCCATGTACATACCGAACATTTGGCTGCATCATCACAGTAAATCCTGTGTCAATTGTAGGAAGAATACAATG
The DNA here is from genome assembly GCA_964020975.1 of Hermodice carunculata. NCBI lineage: Eukaryota > Metazoa > Annelida > Polychaeta > Eunicida > Amphinomidae > Hermodice > Hermodice carunculata. The sequence continues at coordinate 37,475,952 of OZ026620.1, forward strand.
CAATGTTCAGAAGTTTCATGCATGTTGGTATTCAGTTATTAGTTAGAGGGTTGACACCAATAAATGAAAGCGTGTGCACATACATGTATTTTTTTCCTCTCCCATTGTGATTGAAGCAGCCAGGTAGTAAAACCCATATGATTACACTTGAATCGACTAAAAAGTTTCATTATAAAATTTTCATTAGATACAGCAAACCAAAATATACCAATACAAGCATGAAGTTAAATGATGATGGATTTATGTTTTATCAGTATTGACCTTAAGTACAGGGTGCATGGCCCTGTGCTCTATGTTTTCAACAAAGGGTATATCCATTCGGCATGTCTGTATCTCTTTAAAATTGGGTCAACCGAATGGATGTTGCATCAAAGGCAGCATCTTCCATTCTGATATAATTATGGGATGTGGCATAAAGGTACATTCCATGCCTCAGCCCCCCCCCCCTTTTTTTTTTTTCCACCATGTTCGTCGCTTGCTAATCATCATATTGCCCGCGGAGTAATCTAATACACTGCCACCCGGGCTGACTGAATTTTGGCTTTTACTTTGAGCCCGTATATGCCCGTGACGTCAACAAATTGTGCGGATAAGTAAAAAAGTTGTCTGCTTTGTAGAGTTAAAAATCCTTGACAATTTGATTACAGGATATTTATCCCCACCAATTCCAAAATATGGGCAAAATTTCCAGCAAAGCGACCAAGCAATCCACAATAGGGAATATTCACATTGAACGCGCACACATATTAACTATCGATAATGTTAAACCTGAGTAGGTCACGTAGGATATTGTTAGATTGTCCATCAAGAGATTGCGGGGGGGGGGGGGGTAGGGCTGGGTGGGCGGGGGTGCAGAGCGGGGTCATCCGTCGTGGATAGACAACTTTCATGAAAGTAGTGATAAGCTGATAAGCTTGGAAACTAAGCAGCACTTAAAAGCATATTTCTGGTGAATCGAGTACAATTCTGCATGAACAATACTGGTTTTGTTTGCGTTATGCACAGCATGCTGCAAATTTTGAATGATCAATCTCACAATTTAAAAAAAATAATGGCTCCAGCTTCCAATCTGTAAAATTTATCTACTGGGTGTACCAGAGAGGGTGATGCAAAGTATTTATCCTGCATCGCAACCCAATATGACCCAACCTTGCTTGACACGACCAGGACAGTAATATTCAGTTATCTTAAATGAAGCCATGATCATGATGCATGTATGCACACAGATATGTGTTGCTTGTAAATGGTACCGGCTGCTCACACAGGTTAACAAACATATACCAGTGACGCCAGTCTTTTTTTTCTCTCCAGTAGTACATGATATTACAAGGTATATGTGTTAGTGTTGATGTAAATACGCGTTATTTTGTCGTTTGGATTCACACTCCTTGAAGCTAATCAATCAATGACACCGAGCTGAATGTCGACTGGAAAAAAAAAGTTGTCGGGATTTGACTTTTGTAACAGATATGAAATTGACGCTCGTATGCCACAGAATAGACCACGCTGAAATAGTACCCAGTTACACGCGTTATTTGAGGCTATTATCCGTGATTACAAAGATCACGGCCACACGATACCATAATATGAAAACTGGTCTGAGTCATGAATGGTCGGGGATAAGCTATCCACTGGACGTGTATTTGTGCTTTTCCTATAGCATCATTGTGTTCCCTGCGTTCCATGAAGTGTCGCTGATGTTGTCACAGAAGAGTTCCCTGTCACGTGTGGGCCAGAGTCAGTGAACACCTGTCCCACACAAGCAGACAATTGTTCATTTGTGAATAATGTCTTCAAATCTACGCCATCAAGTTGATTTTAAGGCCAGAATGGATAGTTTGCAAACTCTGTTTTTGCTTGTCCTGTATGCGTTCCCGACGGGTAAATAATGAGATCAAAACAGAAGGCGTATGACGAAGGCATTTACGGGTTGGTCGTGTCAGAGTCGCTGCCAAGTCATCAATATCCCGTGACAGAACTATTGTGTTGTATTGAATATACAGGTGTATGTAACAAGGCATATGTGTCTGGATATATAGAGGGAAGGAGGAAAGCAAAACTTATGCGGGGACAAAAACCTGCATGTATGATAATTGTGTTATAATGGTGTTGATTACAGAAAAAAAAAACAAAGCAACAAAAGTGACTTGCTGATGGATGGACCCTGACTATTAAAGGATTTGATTAATGGATGGACGCGTGAATATGAAACTAAACACTTAGAGGCACAGTAGGGCAACTGTGCAAATAAGTAAACAGCGATGATTAGATAATAAATGGAAGTGTGGAGTGTTTATATATATATATATATATATATATATATATATATATATATATATATATATATATATATATATATATTCATATATATATGCTCGTATAAAGGTGAAACACGTGCATATACTGATACATATATTATACATATATACATATTACTACTTTTTTCAAAGAATGTGTTTATAGATGAGTATTTTACTAGTGAGTCATTTTTTTCAAGCACGTATTTTCAAACATGGGATCACATTTTGCTTTTTCTTGCAAATGAACATCACATACAACTGTTCCACTGCTGCTTCCATAGTTTGCCACACATTTAGGCAGTGCTTGGAATGTCGACTCTTAACACGAAATAACATGGTGAGAATAACACATGAAAATGGTACGTACATCCGCATTGTGCCGACAGAAGTCTGGCTTACATTGGGAATTTAATAAAAGTCCGTGTTTGAACACTGCCATAATTATTGAATAAATTTTCACATAAATTTTCTCTTGGTTAGTTGGCCCATTTGATCAGCGCCGGGTTACCCAGACACTTAGGAAGTTACGAAGGTCGGCTCCAGAACCGTTATTATCTAGTCACATTTATGATTACAAAACCCTTATTATCGTATCGCTTTCAATAATTACAATATTAAAGTCCACGTGCAATAGCGGAATTAAACGGCAGTCATAATGCATAGGCCTACTGCGGAAAAATGTGCCTTTGTATCCTTGCTTCTACCACAGAGGGCTGTGGTGTTCAGACGGTCAGGACGTTGTGTCCCTGGGTTCGTGTCTCTGCTGCCCCGGGGTTTCATTGGCAACTTTATACTCCTGGGCATCTAAGAAATCTGTCGGCGAAACCTACAGGTGTCAGGCTACGTCAGTTATTGTGCTGGATCCGCCCCTGAATGTTAAGCCCAGTATCCTGTTGTTGTGCACTCGCAGTTTATGGCTCTCTTCCTGTCCTTCTGTTACTCATAAAAAGTACACAATTGTAAGAGCTACGTCTGTCAAATATTGTAGACCGGCAAAATGATCGGCGTATGAAATTGGGGCGTGAATTATTAATGTGGAGATAGTCCTAAGGCCTGGAGGGGCAACTAGCAATTGGCGCCATGCTTTCTCTTCGCATGGCGCCCAGAGTGTTAATTTACTTTACCATGTTAATTTAATACCATAGGCGGCAGTCTCTGTTTGCTTTTGACACCCTATTGCTAATACATTTGCACCTATTTACAAGTGTGGGCTCGGCGTGCTTGTACATATTTACTTGTCAGTTTTTGGCTAAGATACAAAGTAAATAGTTAGAATTACTGCTAAAACAAACTAGGGGTACCTCTCCCGCTATAAATTCAATAAATGCCTAAATGCATGAAAAACACTTTTTGTTTGGATGGTAATTAAATTAACTATCTAATCGAAGAAGCGGGGCTGAGTATTTAAGAGAATTAACATACCGTTAGGTCACTTAATAAGGAAGTAGTAAGGCAGTTTGGAACAAGCAAGAAGGTTCGCAGTCAGTTATTATCCTGTGCTGACAAATCCACTTGAGTAAGGAGACAGGCTTAAATCCCGGAGCCATTCTTTTATGACACCGCCGGGGCGTCTTTGACTGGGTCATTTAGGGCGACAAATGCGATCCGCACCAAAATTTACACAAATTCGCTATGTATACACTTAACACGAGAACCAGATACCTGTTGGTGTCCATGTTGTTTGCCCGTCTCCAGAGGGAAGAGACCTCCAATATAAAGTCTCATCGAGCGAAACAAAAAAGAGGCGTGTGAGGAGCAAGGTGTTGGGGTTACACACAGCAGCATGTAAAGACCAAGTTACGTTCTTTGTCCACTCATGCGAGCGCACTCGGGTCCGAGAACAGGCCAAGAACGACATGCGGTATGAAGATCCTCAAAGGCTCAGGCTGCAGAAAAGCTTCTTTCCGCACACTCAGAGAATTATGTCATCGATCGAGATGCAAGCTAATGCCCAACGCAACCGAACGTTAATAACTTAATACAATAATTATTAAACATACCGACAAAGGATCTGATTACTGGCAAGTGTTGAGAGCAATGGCAGATTATTCTCGCAAAGTCCGGCGGCAGTCTCTCAGTAGTTTATTAGCTGAATACAGCATGAAACACGTTTTTTTCTCTCCACACTTCTCATCTGAAAACGCGTCAGCTGCGAGTAACAATTCCTCAAATGGCGCCACCACCCGGCAAACACCGGAACTTATGATAGGTGGTGTGCGGCTGTTTTGACTGTTCCCAAACCAAAAAGTACATGGACTCAACAACAAACTAAATTTATTCTCTAACAAGAAGGTATTATTGAAAAAAGTTATAGAGCCATATGTTTTACATGGATTGCGAAGCAAGCCAAGGTATTATTTCGGTTGAATTCCTATTGTTACTTTGTATAGATATGCGAAACATTTGGTCAAGTACAAAGGGATATGCACAGAAAGTACATGTTAAACGTCAACTTCAGCCAAGTTTGTGGGTTTTGTACTTTCACAAGCAATCAATCCCGGGGGTAAACCTGAATGAGGTCTAAGCAGCTTCAAACCCTCGACGACAGATGGAAATTGAATGTGTCCAATTGAATGCCCGTCAATACTTTTACTCACCAAATCATGCGTAGTTAGCACAAAGAACACAAAGCATTTGCCAAGTTTTGTCAGTGACTGAGGCCCCCTGTGTGACTGGTCGCGGACGAGATTGGTCGCTGTTAGTTAACATTCCTAGCCAGTATTTGTATTTATACGCTCAACTGTCATTTTGTCACCCAAGCACAATTTATAAGCTTAGGGAATCTAAGCCAAACACTTAGGTCTGTCAAGAAACTAAACAATTTTTTTCCTGAGCTTGCCAAAATCTATCCAACAGGCAAGGAGTGGGTCGCCTCTTTGTTATTTTCATTCTAGTCAAGTGGTCTGGCTCTTTTGGTCTCCAAATATTATTTCACATGAAATTTGCATACATAAATAACTGTACAAATGAAGGATAAAAGTGAAATATACTGCAGTCCACCGGTTATATATAGTCCTTGTGTTGTTTCCTTTAATAGGTCTTTCTGCTGGTATTTAGTGCGTAGAACACAAAGTTGTTGAAATAAAGCGCCATGATTATCGGAACATTATTTAGTGCAAAATGAGCAACCACAGAATATAAATCATTTTATATTTTGCAAGTGCTTCTGGTGCATGCCGTATTGGGATTTGTCAAACCATGCCTAGATTGAAATGAGTAAATACAGAATGTAAATGATTTCAAATTTTAAAGATACATACTGTTTTGGAATTTGAAACCATGCGCACAATGACTGATAAAGGCTATTCTATATTACTTCCAAAAAATAAATGAATGAATGAATGAATAAATAAATAAAGAAAAACAACTGCCCCCCCCCCCCCCATGGTTTCCATTTATCACTAACAGTAAAAGGTAATGAACAATTACACTCAGGTTGCCGGGGCCGCTGGTTCCAATACAAAAATTATGTGACCAAATCAAGCATGATGTGAATTGAAAGAAAAGAAAAACTCTCTGTTGTTGTGAGCCATAGTTGGTGAGACAAATTGATAGAAATGTTCGATTTATTTTGTGTAAGGTTTTGCTAGCCTCGCTGTAACACTCCGGGAGGGGTGTTTATCCCACCCGAGGTGCAGGCATTTTGGTGTGTCACAGCTGCAGGCAGGTGCAGAAGAGGGTTAGTTACATAAAACAATTGGCCAGCTTGCAAAATTGTGTCCACCATAATGAATAAATATCCGTTTGTGAACAAAGCAGGCCAGCCGGGAGTGAGTTGTGTCTCCAATAAACGCTTTTCACTTCTAATTTGTGTCTTGTCCTTGATCCATCAAAGTATCATAAACTCCAGTGACTCCGTAAAAGAGCAGCATTTCCCGTGACCATGGTTCTGTACCGACATTGGTCATTAATTCTTTCACAGTTCACGCACCGTCCTGTTTTTCACGGCGGCCAGGCGTCCGACAAAACACAATTCCCTCCGTCAATAATGAGTGACAATTCAATTGAAAGCAGAAATCTTTGTTAATAACTTTCTTGAAGTTACTGGTTGCCTCGGAATATGAGGTATTTGGCATGCTTTTTTGTTTCACACACACAAAAAAAATGAAGACTATGAAGTCGAATTAAGTTATTTTTTCATTTAACTCCAGACATTTCGTGTATAGGCCACACAATAAAAGAATCCTGTATGAATTGCAGCATAAATATTAATTGTATATGTTATTAAACATTCTGCTGCCAGAAATTCATATTGTCAGTCTGTTGTATTTCATGGCGTTGCTGAAACTAGACAGTAAACATTCTAGCAAGTTACAGCGAAATACCACCAAATGTTACTGTAAGTTACTGTCAAACTGTAGTATGTAGTGCCTAATTGAAGATTTCAACTTGTTTATCAACATTTTTGTTTTAAATATCAATTGCAACTGGGACGAGAATTAGTGGATGCATTTCATCAGGTTAACCGAACATGATCAAAATAAAGTGATCAATAAATCAGGCAAACATGTCACATGGTTTTAGATACACGACTATTTTTGACAGGTTAAGGTCCGTATTTCTATTATTAGTTATCAAATTGTTACATCGGAATAAAGCGAGATGTCAGGTGAAACAAGAGACGTGCATACAATGCACTTGCCTCCTGAGCAGACTTTCTCTGGTCCCCCTCCCCCCCCCTCCGGGGTCGAACCAGAGAAAGTCTACTCGGGAGGCAAGCAATGAAGGTATCTGGTAAAACCTATTAGAGTGGGGTGAACGACTACATTGATGACAAGTCAGCTATACTATGCACATATGGCACCACAGAAATTAATAAATATTACTTTCATAGCTTCCAAGTTTTAATGCTGGCAGCAAGTAAGTCAATTAAGTTATACGAGTTGCTGATGACAGAGAGCAAACTTTAACGATTTGCAGAGGACCATCATTAAAAGTTGTCATCATGTAAATATCATATACAATCACAGGGAACGCTTATCAAGAATTTTTTTTCTAGGTACAAATAAAAATATCGATTTTGTGTTGTGGTGACGAAAGCTACAACATACAAACTAACAAAAATATCAAAATTTTTAAGAAAAAAAAACACAATCCTTATGGTCTACCAAAATCCCATGGGGTTTTGATTCATAACATAATGCTCCACTTGCATACTTTTGAAAATACGAGGGACTTCGCCCTTTCAGTACTGATTGTACACTAAGTTAACTGCTTCTTCTCTGTGTTCAAAAGTGCACTGAGGAAAGCTGTTAGTCTGGTTCACCCTGGAACTATTGGTTTAAGATTACGCATGCTGAAAGTCTTTTTATGACGAATTTGATCCGTGAATCTTTGTGAGAAGAATATTTCTAGGGCTAAGCAGGTTTGGGGTCAAACGGGCGGCCTCTGCCGATAGAGTTGTAAGACATGCAACCAGCTCGCCAGCTCTCCTCCATTCTCGTAATTTGTAAATTTTGCCGCCTTTCAAATTTACCAGGGTTGAGTTTCTTCGGGTCATAGTTCATGTATTCTCACAAAACTCGTAATCTACAAATAAATTAGATTTGTATGTCTTGATAGAGTAACCGGCGGACAAGTCTTAATGAGAGCAATGCGCCAATCCGCTGATAATTGAGAAGAATGAACAACTCGCTTTTTGTGCCGGGTCAGGAGAAATGAATTTCAGCCCTGCTCCGTATGGAGTATCCACTCCGACATCGCTTTTACTTCACCCGGAAAAATAGTTCCATTAATTGTGAAGTTGCAGGAGGAGCTATGGTTGATGGATGAATACAAGGATTAACACTTTTCCGCTCCAATTGGTCGACGCTGACGGGGGATTTTAAATGTCGTCTGCTTTTTCGTTTTTCTTCTTTGTTTCGCTGTCATCAAAAATCTTCGATTGAATGGAAGTAAAAGAGAACGCCCATGATGTTAATGTGCACCCGATCAATATTTCAGTTCGCCGGTCTTAGCGCTCACAGCTCACAAGGTAAAGCTGTTGACTCAATCCTGCAGCATGAGCGAGCAAGCAGTAAGTTGGAGCGCTAGGCTCTTGTGCTCCCGTGCCACAGGTCGTGCAAAGTGTGGGATGAGAAAGTGCCAAGTCCTAATTAGTCGGGCGCCTGCGTGCTGCCGTCCTGCCACGGCCAGTCCTTCCCTATTCCCACGGCAGTTTCTCACATTTTCGCCGACAAACCTTTCACTCTCTAGCCTGTAATTTCTTTTGAAGGTGTTTAGAACTCGCTTATAAAAAAAGAAACCAACAAATAAGTAGGCGAAAAAAGTAGAAGGAAATCGACGTCGAGCAGTTGTGGCACTCCATTCCCAAAACACAATTTTGTTTCATGGCACTTGAAGCTTTTGCTTTGCTTGTAGAGCGGACTCTTGTTTTTAGAACAACATGCATTGTAGGCGACTTTTTACTATCTTTCAGCTGAAAATCATATAGGATTATTTGTTGTAATTGCTCACCATGATTAACGTTACTTTCATAAATTTTATAATTGCAAATTTTCAGGGAAACCCTGATACATCCCTGTGATTTTTTTTGGGGGGGGTCCTTTTGTTTTTATTTTTTGTTTTTTTTATTTTAATTTTTTGTTTGTTTTTGTTTTTGTTTTTGTTTTTTGTTTATATTGATCTCCGATGGTCCAATGTTTACTTCAGTTGACACACTTCGTCTAATTTATAGAAAACCAGGAATAAAGTAGTAGACAGTACTTTTGTTGCTAGGCTTCTAGGCTTTCTTATGAGTTTCTGGTTCTTCAAAATGTAATCTTGATCTCATGTTTATATATATATATATATATATATATATATATATATATATATATATATATATATATATACATATATATGTATATATATATGTGTGTGTGTGTGTGTGTGTGTGTGTGTGTGGTAGAATCTCCAATTAAGATCATCTCCATACAGAGACCGTTTCTACATTAAGACCACTAATTAAGTCCCATTTTTTTGATCCTCCGTCATTTAAATTCTAACCCCAATTAAGACCACTCCCTTATAAATAAAGACCACATTTTCCCATTCCCTTAGATGGTCTTAACAGGGAGATCCACACACACACACACACACACACACACACACACACACACACACACACACATATATATATATATATATATATATATATATATATATATATATATATATATATATATATATATATATATATAACATATCACGTGTGCCACATATTTTATGTCATTTGTGATACACCGGAATAACGTTAATTCGTTTTCAACTGAAGAAAAGGATATGGTCTATTCCATAACATTTCTGCAGTCACAACAGACCTATTATATATTTTGGCCCGCGTTTTGTATATCATTGAGTGTAACAAAGTCCGATAGTTTCACGTTCCTGCAGTGGGGAACTCAGTACATGTCACACATAACATGGAATTAAGTTTGAAAGGAGTCACGTCGTTATTTTTTCTTCAAAACCGGGTATGAAATGAAATAGGATAAAAATCAATGCTTTAAAGTGTAATATGATATAGCCTACATCACACAGGAAAAAGACGAAACGTTACTTGAGCAACCATAAAAAGAAAAAAATACAGCTTTAATCTGTTACATTTTATTTCTGTCTTTTGAAATGCAACAGATTTTTTGATATATTCCGCAAAAATAAGGTGCTTTTCCTTAGTTCTACAGCTGCCTCGTGAAGAACAACTGTTCTACACAATAGTTATGTACAATTCACAAAACTTTGCTGCTTGGTCTGCTTTCAAAAAGTGAATATTAGTCGAATTACGTTATGTTGCCGCCTTAATTTTTAAACATTTTGAGACACGTTTTGTTAGTCCCACCACTGACTATTGGTCACCCTTTAAAACATCCATATAGAAATGACAGTACTTTACTAAAAGATTTGCGTTCAGCAAACTAATATCAGCAAAATTATTTTTTTTTTCATTACTGTTCAACATTTTGAAACACACTTCAAAATATCTGTCACCATGTGAAGGTAATAAGTTACTGGTAAAGGGTGATATCTTTTGTAATTTACCCATAAATTATACTTGCGCAAGAAAAATACAGTACGGTTCAATCAGATTTTCACATGTACTTAAATGTGTATTATTTATGTATATGTGATTCAAATTAAACAACAACTGACTTAAGGATTGAAACCTGCAATGGCTTTTAGACTTCGTTATAATAGCTTCAAATAGGGGAGAAGGGGGCAAAATGGCCTGCTTGCGTTGGTATGTCGTGAACAAAGTCACATCTGTGTCCCACGACACACTGTGATCGGCTTCGTGATAACGTGTTGCTGTTACTCTCAAAGGTTTCAGCTGTGTGAACACCTTCGATAAAATAGAAAGAGGCCTTAGGTCGAAAGCACCAAACAATACATTTTAACTCCCATGTACTTTCTGCAGAAAGGATAGGAGCCTGGATGAGTAATGTGGATCTTCGATGGTACACCTGTACTCTAAAAACATTTGTGTGTTTTAACATACCTTTGCCGAAAATATTTATTCATGGCAGGTGGGGCAAAATTGGCTCCCCGGCCCATTTTACCCCGGCATTAATGCATACGTGGCCATAATCATAATTATACATCTGGTAAATCCATCTAATACAGCCAGGATCAACGTCTACATTAATATTCATCATAATACTTACAAAAAAAAAAGACTAAAAACTTTACTGCTTTTGCACATATTATGATTGAGCTTGTTCGTATATACGAGAAGGGGGGGGGGGAGCAAAATGAGCTCTCTTTCGTCCATGACCCATTATGGCTGCATCCTGCAGAGGAATCATGGACGCAAGGAAAGACCCATGGGCACCATGTTCTAATTTTTTTAACTATGCTGTCCGGTAAATTACGTTTTTAATATAAATAAATATAATCAAATTATAATGATGAACAATTCTACCCCCACCCATCGGGGACACCTTTTTATCTTGTTATTCCGATACTTTTCTGACCCACACTCAATGGATTCACTTTTGTAATAAAAAAAAACCACCCAGAATGTTACGTTGGTTGAGTTTGATTGTCAAAAAATTCAAATAAGTAGTTGAATGTTTCAAGAATTATTGAACGTTTTGGAGGGAGTTTTCTTGGGTATCCCATTTTATCCCCACTTCCCGTACTTCTAAACGCATAGATATGTTTTAGACGTAGGAATATAATTTTGGTTTTATGCTGTCCTATCAGATAAAAAACACGGATAATTAAAGTGTGTGTGTCAACACACACTTTTCTGTTCTTTCTTTTTTTCCTTCTTTCTTTGTTTGTTTCTTTCTTTCTTTCTTTCTTTCTTTCTTTCTTTCTTTCTTTCTTTCTTTCTTTCTTTCTTTCTTTCTTTCTTCTTTCTTCTTTCTTCTTTACCAGCAAATTTGTCCGTTTTACTCGGACATTATTATACGTAGAAACTCCAAACTTGGCATAATTGTACCTCCATACAGGGAGTTTGACCGTTTTATACAGAGGAATGAAGATGTTTAAAATTATGCAAATTAGGGGCATTTGAAATTTTAAATCTTGAATATCTTCAAAAGTATAATAGATAGAGAGGTCATTCCAAGGTCTACTAGGGGGTTATTGACCATTGCGCATCTTAAGAATTTAAAACAAAAGTTGTAGCCATTTAAATTATGCTAATTGGCAGCATTGGAAATTTTAAAACTTGAATATCTTCAAAACTATTATAGATAGAGATGTCATTTCAACTTCTACTAGGGGGTTGTTGACCTTTGCGCATGTAATGAATCGAAAACAAAAGTGTAGCAATTTAAATTATACTAATTAGCAGTATTCGAAATTTTCAATCTTGAATATCTTCAACACTATAATAGATAGAGATGCCATTCCAACTTCTACTGCTGTGTTATGGAATAGTTGTACATTGTCATACTAATATGCTTTGAAGACACACACACTGATTTGCTATGCAGCAAATCATCTTTCCTAGTTTATTATTGTATCGCTTGACACATCCAAAATGAAATTGTTACAGAATATCAATTTTTTCTGAATATAATATTATCTGCTTATATGCTATTTTCGGACAATATTGAAAAAACCACCAGTAAAGAATAGGTCTATAATGCCAGGATATATCAGTATTTCACCTTTTTAAGCGATGTGCGAACCTCTGTAATTTTCAAATCGGAAGGAACTGTTTCCAGAAATACTTATGATGTGTGTCACAGAGGCAATGGGTTCAGTTGATATACATTTGACAATTGAGCAAAACACTAAATTACGAAAAAAAAAAAAAATTATTTTTCTATTATATTAAACTCATTAAATCAATAATATTTTATTAAACATGGACCACATTTGGAACCGGAATTGAAAACAAAAGAAACGACAGACAACTAGGAAAAGAGTAGGATTTGCTCTCGTGTGCTTTAAAAATTTATAAAATGGAAAATGTACTAATTTCATATGCTCTTATTTTTTTCAATGATAATCAAACGTATCTTAAATTGTAATTGCTCCTAAGTCTTTAATCGGTCTTAAGCGGTAAAAATTGAAATATTCTAATAAAGCCTGAAAAGCCCAATTTCAAATTTTACAACTATCATTTCGATTTCATATGACACATCTACACAACAAAGCAATCAATTGATGTTGCTATTGATACTTTTAGCTACAATGTATTGGAACATATTTGACATTTAAAGTTCAGAAGAAGTATGCTGATTAACATGGTATAAAATTTTACATCTTTTATTTTCATTTCATTGGATGCACCTATAGCACAAACCTAAAAAAACTGACTTGAATGGACACCACTATTTGTACTAATTTTGGAGAAAAAATCTATATAAGCATATCAGCATGTGTGGCCAGAAGGTAAGATAATAAGGTTAATCATACATTGATTTCATTGAATATTGAGAGTATTTCAAACTTTAAATCTTGAATATCTTCACATTTGTAACACAGATGAGTGTAATTCCAACTGCCGCTAGTATTTATATGTGGTATGTTCATTTAATGAAAGGCATAAACTTGTAGCAATTAAAATCATGCCAATTAGAGGCACTTCACATCTTAAAATATCATGAAATTTTGAATATCCAAAAAATTAAGACTGATATACACACACTTCCACGGTTCACTTACACAGTGAAACCTCTCGATGGAGGGCACCTTTGGGATTGGTAAAAGGTGCCAACCGTAGGGAGGTGCCCACTCCAGGGTGGGTCAGCATTTTACATTTTGAAACTTAAATATCATCAAAAGTTTAGACTCAGAAATACCAACATTGCAAAGGTTTCCTTACACAGTGAAAGCTCTCTGAGAGCACCCTTGGGACTGGTAAAAAGTGCCCACGTGCACTGTATAGGAAATTGGTCACTCCAGAGAGGGTAGGCCCTTGTAAGTATATGGATGAGTATGTACAATGGAAATGAACATTATTATGTATTCATAAAATTATAATCCAAGGGGAAATAACTGAATGTAAAACATAGAGCTTTTACTTTTGATGGTAAAATATTATTTTGTTCCTTTATTACATGAAAAAGGAAGAAAGAACAAATACAAGTAGAAAAGAAGATTTGCTTCAAAGCAAATCTGTCTGTGTGCCATCAAAAGTTGTAAATTTTAAATGCTACAACTTTTGTCCTTTGGTACTTCACATTCCATTAAGCTTATGGCAGGATGAAAATTTCAAAGTCCAAATGACCTTGACCTTTGACCTTTACAGGTCACATGTAAATTGCAAAATGCACAGTGTTACAACACCCACAATTTAAGTCCAACATGATTAGAATTGGATGGAAATTGGCCGAGTTATGGCTGGGAGAAACTTTCAAAGGTCCAAATGACGTTGACCTTTGGCCTTTAGGGGTCACATGTAAGTTTCAAAATGTGCAGTGTTACAATAGCTACAATTTGAGCCCATCATGTTCAAAATTGGATAAAAATTGACCAAGTTATGCCCAGAAGAAAGCCACCATCGAAATTGACCTTTGACCTTGAAATGACCTTTGACCTTGAGGTGACCTCTACCTGAAGTGGACCTTGACCATTAAAATGACATTTTGACCTAAAATTGGCCTTTGGCCTTGACATGACCTTTGACCTTGACACGACCCCGACATTTGGGATGACCTTTGCCCTGCTATGATCGGACTCCTACACACTCGAAACCACATTTACTATAGTATATAAGATAATGAAGATTTAAAACTTGAATTAGCCTTCATTTGCATAATTTTGAAAAGCATGATCTCTCATTATAAAAAGGCGAGACTTCATCTATAGAAGTATAATTGTGCCAAGTTTGGGGTTTCTGCGTATAATACTTTGCAAATGAAATATCGGACAAGCTTGCCTGTAAAGAAAGAAAAAAAGAAAGAGAGAAAGAAAGAAAGAATTGCTACAAAAACAATATGTCTGTGTTGACACACAGACATAAAAACTGATCAGATACTAGAGTTCATAATGAAGAACAGGTCTCATTCCACAGATAACAAGAAAAAAAACAACCCCCTAAAAACTCTGCCACTGCAGGCTTGAACAAATCACCAGAATAACCCTGATCCAAGTCCAGTTCTGTGGTATGAAATTCATGACTGGAAGATTGTTATGCTTTGAGTGGTCAAACTAGCTGTTTCACTCCAATGCTTTTTGTGATGGGGGATATCATATTACCGGCATATTCCCAGAGATGCAGCGTTTTCTTGGGATCAGCAGCTGGCTGAGATAACCCCTGGTACAATGCTTCTTATGAAGCCTCAAGCATTGTGACGGGGC
Source organism: Hermodice carunculata (assembly GCA_964020975.1). Classification (NCBI taxonomy): domain Eukaryota; kingdom Metazoa; phylum Annelida; class Polychaeta; order Eunicida; family Amphinomidae; genus Hermodice; species Hermodice carunculata. The sequence continues at coordinate 37,490,993 of OZ026620.1, forward strand.
CACACAGTTATTTGGGACTTAGGGATCTATTCAACACGAACGGCAAGAGATTCTCTATATTTTGTTGAGAACTTAAGTTATTACACAGTTGTTAGGAGTTTTTTCTCATTTACTGCAAGACTTAATAAGCCTTTCAAAGCAGTCAATGGTGCAATGGATAGTAAGTTGTCGAGGAGACAGGTTCTGACCGTGGAAGCCAATTCATTATGCGTGCCAAATGGTTGCATAACAGCATAAAGTAGATAACAGTAACCAGCTTGTACATGTTGTGGTAGAAGGGGGGGGGGTGTTTGTGTGTGTAATTTGTGTATTGTGCAAAGTTGGCGAGGTATTCAGTAAATTTAGCATCAATGGAAATCCCTCACTTTTGTTTGAATGCCATACTAGTTGCCTGTAACACAAACCCATATGTCAAACTGGGAATGGCGCCTCTATCTGGAATAGTGTTGAAGATATGGAAGGGGTTTTTTTTAAATTAAAATTTCAGTTGCCTTTTATTTGCATAATATTGAATATATTAGACTATTATTAATCAGAAAACTGATTTCAACAAGAAAAAAATTGCCTCAAAGCAAATCTGTCGGTGTGACTTGAAAAATTGTAAATATGACTAGATGGAAATTGCAAAGATCCAAATGGCCTTGAACATTGACATCTAGAGGCTACATGTAAATTAAAATTATGTACAGTGTTGCAATACCTACAATATGAGCCTGACATGACTAAAATGGGATGAAATTTGACCAAGCTATGGCTAGATAAAAAATTCAAAGGCACAAATGGCCTTGAACTTTGACCTTTAGAGGCCACATGTAAATTACAAAAATGTACAGTGTTACAATATCTACAATTTAAGCCAGACATTAACCAAATCAAATGAAAATTGACCAAGTGATGGCTAGATGAAAATTTTAAAGATCCAAACGACCTTGAACTTTGACCTTTAGAGGTTACATGTAAATTACAAAAATGTGCAGCGTGGCAATACCTACAATTGGAGTCCAACATGGTTAAATTGGGTAAAAAATTTGACAGGTTATGACTGGATGGAAAATTTCAAAGGCCCAAATGACCTTGACCTTTGACTTTTAGAGATCACATGTAAATTACAAAATTTTGCAGTCCTGCTATGCCTACAATTTAGGTCCAGCATGGTTTAAATTAGACGAAAGTTAATCGAGTTAGTGATGGATGAAAATTTCAAAGGTCCACGTGACTTTGACCCTTGATTTTTAGAGGTCACATGTAAATTGCAAAAATGTGCCGTGTTGCAATATCTACAATTTTAGCCCAACTTGATCAAAATTGGATAAAATTTGACCGAGTTATGGCTAGAAGAAAATACCAAATGGCAAAATTACCTTGACGTTTGACCTTCAGAAGTCACATGTAAATTTAAAAAATGTGCAGTGTTACAAACATATTAATTGAAGTTGGATTAATCACCTGTACAACAGTTTTGGAGATATTTACAAATGGATCTTACTTGCATAATTTTAAAATCAATCACTCCTATTCATCAAAAGACATGACTTCATGTCTGGAACTATAATCATGACAAGTTTGAAGTTTCCAATGTAATAGTGTCCGAGATAATTCCCGGACAACATTGCTGGTAAAGAAGAAAGAAAGAAAGAAATAAAGAAAGAAACCCAGCAAAAACAGAATGTTTATGTTGGCACACAGACGTAATAATAGGGCTACGGCCATGCAACAGTTAGAATATATACCCGTATCCGAGAAAAGCCGCGGACAAGAAAGAAAGAAAGAAAGAAAGAAAGAAAGAAAGGAAGAAAGGAACGGAAAAAGTATGTATACGGGAGGTATTCCTTACGTAGGAAACTTCTTTGCCATTGAAGGAATATTACACGCCCAATAAAGCATTTTACAGAAAATTCACCAACATTAGCCTGCCTGAGCTCACAAATCCAATGCTTAACTAGGAAAGATGATTTGCTGCATAGCAGATCATTGTGTGTGTCTTCAAAGCATATTGGTATGTATAATAGGGTTCGAGAAAAGTGTCGGACAAATTTGCTGGTAAAGAAGAAAGAAAGAAAGAAAGAAAGAAAGAAAGAAAGAAAGAAAGAAAGAAAAAACAGAAAAGTATGTGTTGACACACACACTTTGATAAAGAACTCGAGGAAAAACAGAAAAGTGTGTGTTGACACACACACTTTAATTTAAACAGATGCTGTCACGAAACTACATGTGCATGTACCTGTGAACTGAGACATGCACTATACTGACTCAGTAAATGGCTGTGAAGAACAGGCTTCATCTCACTGGTTACAAGAAAACAAAGACATGAAAGTGTCCAGTGAGATGACACAAATCTTCACACTTTTTCAAAATTCACCAAAATGTGAAAACAGTCATTGAGGACTGTAAGCTCTGTATGTAGTCTGTTTTTAACAGAGGGTACACTCTGCCAGGCTTGTACTGCCTAGAAGTCCAGTCCGTCTGATCCCTTGGGACTGATCAAACTGATAAGCCCAGCACACTCCTAGCCTCAGGGTAAAACAGACCAGCTACCAGGACACCCTGACTGGTCAGTCTCAGTCATGGTGTACTTACAGCTCTGTCCAGCATTAGTGTGAACATGCAGCAGATATGTTTCTTGCATGAACAGAAAGAGATCGTCTGTATTTTATTGAGAGCCTCCTTACACAGTTGTTGAGAGTCCCTACCACCCTCCCACCCCACACCGCAATTTGCTACAAGACCCAAACCTTCCAAAGCGTACACTCAGCATGCATGGACAGAAAGCTGTGAGACAAGCAAATTAATTATGAATGTAAAATGGTTGCCTGGCACCATAGAGGTCAAGCAATAGGTCATACATAAGGCAGTTGAAAGCCTGCATGTGGATTGAGGAGAAATTTGGTGAATTTAGCGTACATTAAAATTCCCCAAGTTTTGTTTGTGTGCTTTTGGATTTGCCAGTTGTTTCAAACCTATATGTGTAAGTTAGAACTTTGTGTCTATCTGCAACAGTTTGGAAGATATGGAGCTTTTAAAATTTTAAATGCCCCTAATTTGCATAATTTTAAACATCTTCATTCCTCTGTGTAAAACGGTCAAACTCCTTGTATGGAGGTACAGTCATGCCAAGTTTGGAGTTTCTATGTATAATAGTGTCCGAGAAAAGTGTCGGACAAATTTGCTGGTAAAGAAGAAAGAAAGAAAGAGAGAAAGAATTCGAGGAAAAACAGAAAAGTGTGTGTTGACACACACACTTTAATTACTGGTTTTAGAATACCCCTGAGCAATTATGCCGAAGCCACCACTTTTTCCAAGTTATGAACGCATCTACACCCTTTGATCATGTCTATGTGCGAACCCACACATTTTGTTTTTCTAGGAATTATGTGTGGGTGCGATTCCACACATTTTGTTTTTCCAAGAATTCTTTTTTAAAGTGTGTCAACACACACTTTTCTGTTTTTCCTGATATTCTTTCTTTCTTTCTTTCTTTCTTTCTTTCTTTCTTTCTTTCTTTACCAGCAAATTTGTGCGCATCTAATGAATTAAAAAAAGTTGTAGCAATTTAAATTATGCTGACTAGCAGCATTTGAAATTTTAAAACTGGAATATCTTCAAAACCATTACAGATAGAGATGTCATTTTCACATGTAATGAATCTAAAAAAAAAGTTGTAGCATTTTAAATTATGCTAATTAGCAGTATTCGAAATTTTCAACCTTGAATATCTTCAACACTATAAGAGATAGATGTGTCATTCCCATTTCTTCTAGGGGGTTGTCGACTATTGCGCACCAAATTAATTAAGAATAAAAGTTGTAGCAATTTAGATTATGCTAAATGGCACTATTAGAAATTTTAAATCTTGAATAACTTCAAAGCTATAATACATAGAGATGCCATTCCAACTTCTACTCCTGTATTACGGAATAGTTGTACATTGCCATACCAATATGCTTTGAAGACATACACATTGATTTGCTATGCAGCAAATCATCTTTCCTAGTAGCACCATTAAAAATTGTAAATCTTGAAAAATTATTGCTATGCAGCAAATCATTTTTCTTTCTTTCTTTCTTTCTTTCTTTCTTTCTTTCTTTCTTTCTTTCTTTCTTTCTTTCTTTCTTTCTTTCTTTCTTTCCTTCTTTCTTTCTTTCTTTCATTCGTTCGTTAGTTCGTTCTTGCTTCTTTCCTTTCTTTCTTTCTTTCTTTCTTTCTTTCTTTCTCTCTCTCTCTCTCTCTCTCTCTCTCTCTCTCTTTCTCTTTCTTTTTTCTTTGTTTCTTTCTTTCTTTCTTTCTGTCTGGGTGCCAACCCAGACATATTGTTTTTCCTCGGAATCATTATTATTATGTCTGGGTATGAACCAAGATATTCTGTTTTTTCCAAGAATTTTTTCTTTCTTTTTTATTTTCTTTCTTATTACCTTTCCTTTTTTCTTTTTTATGTCTGTGTGCCAACCCAGACATATTATTTTACCTCGGATTCATTATTAGTATGTCTGGGTATGAACCCAGATTTTCTATTTTTTACGAGAATTCTTTCTTTCTTTCTTTCTTTCTTTCTTTCTTTCTTTCTTTCTTTCTTTCTTTCTTTCTTTCTTTCTTTCTTTCTTTCTTTCTTTCTTTCTTTCCTTCTTTCTTCCTATCTTTCCATGGCACCCAAATTTGTCCGTACTATATCTCGGACACTTTTATTCCAAAAACCACCAAACTTGCCATGGTGACTGACCTGTCAGTGAAATTGTGCATATCGTTTGGAATAGTCATGATGTTTAAAATCATGCAAATTAGGGGCAATTGAAATTTTAAAACCTCCATATCTCCTAATCTATTGCAGATAGACACAAAACGTCAATGTGCATGCATAGGTTTCTGACACCTATCAATATAATGGACAGTAAACGAAAGTTGTAGAATTTCAAATTATGCTAATTAGGAGCATTTTTCAGCTTGTCCCGGGAACAACTGGTGTCATTTACAAGGATATATGGATTTCAAATTATGCTAATTAGGAGCCTTTTCAGCTTGCCCCAGGAACAAGTGGTGTCATTTTCAAGGATATATTGGGCCTGCTTGAACATCTCCTTGTGCTATTGCAGATAGACAAAAAAAAATCAATGTGCATGTATAGGTTTGTACACCTGCCAATATAATGGGCAGTGAATGAAAGTGGAAGAATTTCAAATTATGCTAATTTGGGGCATTTTCAACTTGGCTCAGAAACGAGTGGTGTTATTTTCAAGGATATATGGGGCCTTCTTGGACAGCTCCTTGTGCATACGTTACCCCTACCTGCTGTGTGTACATTCCTGGAACCAGTTCTCTTAGGTGCTCAAGCTTCTGTTTTGCTGGTTTATATAGTGTGTAAAAGGAGAGCCTGTTTCACACACATGTTTTTCTGTCTCTTTCAAGTACAATTGTGTTGTGTAGGTTCAGTTCTTGTCAGTTTAGTCACTTTTACGACCAGCGGCATCAAGAGATGCTGACCGACTTTTAGCACCGAATAGTCTGGGAAAAACACCCCAAAAGTATGAACTTCTGCAACTGTTATCTTAGCAAATATTAGCTTCATGAAGTAAATCTTTCCTTTAACTAAAAGGATAACATATTCTTCTACAACTGCTAAGATGGCTAGAGGTGGACATATGTACTTATGATGTTATTGAAGGAGTTTGTAGATAAAGTATGTCCTGATACAGAGGCAAAATGGCTGCAGAGGCTAGGTTTCTAAATATAGGTCTTGAACCAGTAACCTAGGCCTACTGCATTTACATGTTAAAATAGCGACATTCGCGGACTTTTTTTCACCTATTTGAAACGTAAAACCACAACTTCCTTTGCATTATACTTCAAGTCTATGCCGGTAGCAAGTTAAAACCAAGAAAATGGGGGGTCATGTGATTAGGTATTTTTACAGGTGCATTTGTGTACCTTACCTCCATGATTGACCGTTCCGCGCCAAATATGTCTCCAAAAATACACAAAGTTATCAAATTATTTAAAATATTTCTAGAGTAGCAGTGCCTTTCTAAAACAGTTGATAAGTATTTTCCCATCCAAAATTACGATGGGACTTAATTTTGGATGCTCTGCTCCTGTGATATTAACATCCAATAGACACAGCAACAGTATTCAGTACTCGATCAAAAGTTCTGGATCACTTGACCCGACCTTGAGGGGTTACTGGTCCAAGACCTATTGCTGGCCTGTAAATGGGCCATATAAAGCCCGCACTGTCTGTACAGGCAAGCATTCCACACTGATGTCCACTGTATAGCACCACCTCCTCACTTACTGTCTTACCAGATCCTGTTTGTGGTACCCCATAATTCTGGGTATGTGGGTGTTTTGGTATCAGGTGCCTTAAAAGGTGCATCAACCGCATACGGTTCAGGGTGCCCCATAACTTTGGGTGTGTGATTTGAAACAATGTGCCTCTCTATTCCAGGTGTGTGCTGGTGCCATGGGAATGATATGATACGTCCACTACCCCACGATTCACACAGGAAAAGGGTACCCCATATCTGCCCTACTGCACACCTTATCTGGTCCCATGCCTACCCCATACTACCCCATACCTGTCTTATCCCACACCTACCCCATACCTGATCTGGTCCCATGCCTGCCCCATACCTATCTTATCCCATACCTACCCCATACCTGATCTGGTCCCATGCCTACCCCATAGCATTGCCCATTCATACTTCACCACTCCATACCTCTCTAGGGTAAAGTCTACCCTGTTACCCCATAATTTAGGGTAGCCCCCAATGCTATCCCAAATCTACCCCCTATCTTCCCTACCCCACACTACCCTATATGTACCCCCCCCCCCGTTCCCCTGGTATGTGGAAAAACCATGGTCATTGCATATGCGGGGAAACATTTACGGTGAGGTGGGTACCGCATTCAGGACCCCATACCTGCTCCATTAACACACACACACACCCCACACACACAGTTTTAGGTGGCTGCTCCCTCACTGAGGTCCAGTTGTCCCAATTTAACATTGTGGGCAATGCCCCCCCCTCCACCACCACCACCACCACCACCTTTATTAAGTATCTTATGAACAAGCGCATCATCTTGAAAATTGTACAATAAGATACATATATATGCATGATATGGAATTATTGTAAGCCCCTGTGAAGTATATGAGGCTTTGTATATTGATAAACTGAGTACCCAGTGGTTATATGGCAAACCGTCTATACGTGATCCTTTTCCACTTCTCCACTGAAATAAATATATTATATACCTTGTTGGAATATGTTGTCGTCTTCAGTAAGAAACCGCTTTGGGGTTATCTGCCACAACCGCTCGGGAAAACTGCAACAATAGCTTCAAAATTATTATACATGTTAGGTAAGATAATTTTATGCATCCTTTTAACTTTACCAGAGGAAAGGCCATCTAACGTATGTTCAAATCGATTCTCAAGTTGGCTTCATACCGCACTTATACGCAGGTTCATGATTTCATTTGTTCCGCGGGAGGAAGCATTGCCGAAAAGCATGTGTTTTTCCCTCTGTAAAATCTCTTGATCACCAAAAAGCTTTATAGAACGGAGGGCAAGGCGTGCCTTCCATATTGTGTATATGCATGAATTTCATTTGGATACTGATCATCAGATGGATATCAAATGGAGCATGGCATTGATTTGGTACACTTGGGCAAAAAGGCATACCTGCAAACACTAAACGTTTGTGATTTTGCACAGGAGCACAGTTACTTTGTGTATTATTGTGTATATCGGGTTATTATTGTTCTTGTTCTTGTTATTATTATTATTATTATTATTATTATTATTATTATTATTATTATTATTATTATTATTATTATTATTATTATTATTATTATTATTATTATTATTATTATTATTATTATTATTATTTTGGCTTAAACATACGTTTTTTTAAAAGGCAATTGGAGAAATGACCTTATATAAACCCCTCTCGCGAAAAAATGTCCTGGATAGAGCACATGCCTCCTGTCAGAATGAAGTACCTGTGAGTTTTTGTTCATTTTACGACACAGTTATTTATGGTGGTTCATTGGTGCCAACCCAATGTTGTTTTTTTTTAATCTGGTAATTACGAGTCAAAAATAGGTTGACACCAATGAGCCACCATCGAAATTCATTTTACGACATGAGCGAAATATATTTAGACCAAACACGACCTGTCTAAGAATAATAAATATCGTATATTGTTACAATAAGACATACACACAATTTCATATTTGTGATTATATTTTAATGCCCCTCCAAGTGACACGAAGATATTTTTGTTCTGTGAGGTCGAAGTGTTTCTTTGTTGAACACTTGATTTTACACCTCTTCTTCCTTGTGATACCAGGCGCAGTATCCTGTGAATCCATGTACCTTACGCAGTTTGTTTTGGTTGAAATGTACTTTACTAAGCAAACTCAAGAAGCAGTAGTGGATCCAGGAATTTCAAACAGGGGGCGAATAGGTTAAGTACTAAATTGTTTTGTTTGGAGGGTCTAGGTCTAAATATTTATGTGTGAAAGGGTGGATGCATATATATATATATATATATATATATATATATATATATATATATATATATATATATTCAAGGAAAGCAATGGAAGATCGATTACTGTGTTGCTCTCGTTGTTCATTCTGAACGATGTGCGTTTGCTCCCTTAGCTCATAAAGAACAATGCAAAAGCATGGGATGACTCAGAATAATGCACGAGCCTAGGTTTGCTCCTCCAGATTACTCAGAATAATGCAATAACATGGGTTTGCTCCCTTACATGACTCAGAATTATGCGTACCAACATGGGTTTGCTCCCTTTAAATGACTCAGAATTATGCGCACTAGCATGGGTTTGCTCCCTTACATGACTGAGAATTATGCACACGAGCATGGATTTTGCTCCCTTGGATGACTCAGAATAACGCAAAAGCATGGGTTTTCTCCTTAGAAGACTCAGCGTAATGCAAGAGCGTGGGTTTGCTCCTTTGGATGGCTCAGAATAATACACAAACATGGGTTTGCTTCCTGAGAAGACTCAGAGTAATGCAAGCGCATGGGTTTGCTTCCTTAAATCTCTGAGAATAATGCAACATTTTGGTTGGCTCCCTTTGGCCATTAAAACAGTACAATGGACTTGAATTTTCTTCTTTTCGTCAATCGGACCATCGAACTACACGGAAGCAAGGATTTATATTCCTTTTGATCATTTGGGCCAAAATGATATCGGCGATAGACAGTTTATATTCCTTGGGTAGTTCTCAAGAATAAGCCAAGTCGCCATGTCAGCACAGATATAGCCTCGGGCAGGGTCAGGTCAACGGTCATTCAACAAGGAAGTGACATTTCCTAAGTCGACCTGATAATCAAAATATAACTTCTCTTTTTATCTTCCTGGATCAGTTCCATTAATAGACAGTGACTATACAGCCTATGGATAAACACGAACATAGGAAAAAGTCTCACCAAGAATAGCTCTTTATATAATGTTTTGTTTTTTATTACTGGACACATTCATACAACATATAATGCACTGCAGTTATCATACAAACATAGGCAGAAATACAACAAAAAACACATACAATTTACATCTGTAATGTCGGAGGAAGCAAACTGTAATGTCAAGCCTTTTACTTCATTTGAAGATCCGTTTTCGAACACGTGATGTTTGCCATGATAATTTAAAATATATCACACAATTACAACTTTGGATTAAAGACACCTTAAAAAACAACAAGAAGAGACCCTTTCTGCTTTTAAACAGTTCTCAGTGAACATAGTATTTGGCTTGTAATAAACAATTGTTCACAGGATAATTTCTTTGCTTATCACGAAATCTTCAGATAACAGTTTTGAAGTTAAAGATATTTTATCATGGGAACAACATCCATTATACCAGTCTTGAAAATGCAGCCAAAATACATTTACATATGGACTTTCCCAATATCTGTGTAAAATTGTATCTCTTTATGAACAATCATTACATAATTCGGAGTCAATAAGGCCCATCTTGTACAATCTATTATGATCTACCACAAATCTATGTACAGTTGAAAATTGATTTGTTTGAAATTATGTTTCCGTGTTGCATTTATAGTAAAGAATGAAGATTTTACTTCATTCTTCTATTTCAACTCCAAGTTTTTCGAGCCAGATACTTGCACAAGTTGCTTATTCAGCCACCCTGCTAGTTAAAATGCACAATGAAATTCTTTACAACTGATATGTTTAACATTCTTTTTTCTACCATTTACAATGAAATCAATAGAAGATGGAATTTCTGTGAAAGTAGTATTTTTCAGGTGTAACATTTGTTTATAATCTCAAGGTACAGCAGACTTTAAAGAGTGATATTCAGGAAAATTTATTGACATTCTAAATTATGTCTGGGTTCGAACCAAGACACTTTATTTTTCCAAGAATTCTTTTTTCTTTCTTTCTTCATTATGACCAAATTGTCGGGAGATTTTCTCGAATACTATTTTTCCGAAAACCACCAAACTTGCCATGGTGACTGACCTATCAGTGAAATTGTGCTTTTCTTTTGGAATAGTAATGATGTTTGAAATTCTGCAAATTAGGGACAATTAAAAGTTTGAAAGCTCCATATCTTCCAAACTATTGCAGATACATGTAAACAAAACATTTCATCATGCATGCATACGTTTGTGACAACTGCCAATATTTTGGACAGCAAATGAAAGTTGTAAAGTTATGCTCATTAGGGGGCATTGAAAAATTTAAAAGTTGAATATCTTCAAATTATTATAGACAGAGATGCCATGCCAACTTCAAATTATCGGTTTGTGGCAAAGCCGCAGCCAATGAACCATGACCCAAAGTTGTAGGATTTTAATTTCTGCAAATTAAATGAATATTCAAAATTTAAATTTTGAATAGCTTCAAAACTATTGTAGATAGAGGTGACATTCCAACTTAAATTTGCAGGTTCATGACATAGCCGAATCCAATGAACCAAAAGTGTGAATTTTGATTTATGCAAATTAGATGAATACACAAAAGTTTAATCTTGAACAGCTTCAAAACGATCATAGATAGAGGTACCATTTCAACTTTACTTTATAGGTTTGTGACATAGTTGCATCTAGTGAACCATGAACCAAAGTTGTAGGATTTTAATAGAGGGGTTTGGGATTCCAGATGACAGCAGTTGATGGTGTTCATTTGCATAAAATTTGGCTCTTTGCCAATATAAAACTTCGAAGGGATTTGGTGTTATGCGAATAAGTAAAACTATGCAAATGATCATCCTCAAGTCTTGCTCTCTGAAGCTCCAAAAGGGTCTATTTATGCAAATAAGGCGAATACATACAATCTAAATCTTGAAAAATTTCAAAACTATTATACATAGAGGTACCATTCCAAGTTCAATTTGCAGATTTGTGACATAACTGCATCCAATGAACCATGAACCAAAGTTGTAAGCTTTATATTTATGCAAATCAGGCAAACACACAAAATTAAAACCTATAATAGCTTCAAAACTATAATACATAATGGTGTCATTCAAACTTCAGCTTATTTCTTTGTGGCATGGCTACATCCCATGAGCCAAGAACCAAAGTCATAGCATTTTAAGCAAATTAGGCCAGTACGCAAAATTTAGATTATGTTGAACAATGGCAAAGTGTAGCATTTTAAACTGTTCTCATTTTGAAAGCACTGAGACAGATTTGCTGAGAAATTCACCATTTGAGTTTAATATGTCACCCAGGAATTATACTTCCTTTCTGCACCAATGTTTATATAAAACAGTTTTTCTCTTCAACTCTCAAAAAAGGGATTGAACAACAACATAGCATTACAAATATCTCTTAAGGAATCAGGTATAATTAAACCTCAAAAGTGTCTCCATGCTTTGATAGCATCTTGGTGAAATAAAGGTATATTATACCGATATATATTTTTGTCATACCTTAGAAAAATGTCTTTGATATCTATATCGGGGATGAAATGTTGAAAAACAAAAATCCATTTAGCTTTACTGTTGCTAAAAGTACGTTTCACTCAATTCAATTGAAGGGCAACAACTTTCATAAAGATTTAAGTGTGACCACTATGCCTTTCTCCATTAAGTGAGACAAAGGTGTGTTCATCGACCTATGACGTGAACAAATGTCAAAACTTAATCAGAATGATCAATTGAAATTTGATTAAGTTTAAATTCAAAGCTCAAACAAATTCCAAAGTCCAAATGACCTTGACCTTTGACCTTTACAGGTCACATGTAAATTTCGGAGTGGTATAATACCAACAATTTAAGCCCGATATGAACAAAATCGGATGAAAATTGACCCAGTTATGGCTAGATGAAACTTTCGAAGGGCCAAATGACCTTGACCTTTGCCCTTTTGAGGTTACGTGTTCTTACAAAAATGTGCGGCGTTGCAATACCTACAATTTGAGTTCAGCATGATTAGAATTGGATGGAAATTGGCCAAGTTATGACCTTAACTTTTGACCTTTAGAGGTCACAATGTAAGTTTCAAACTGTGCAGTATTACAATAGCTACAATTTGAGCCCAACTTGATCAAAATTGGATAAAAATTGACCAAGTTATGGCTAGAAGAAAGCCTTAAAATGATCTTTGACCTTGAGATTACCTCTACCTGAAGTGAGCCTTGACCTCAAAAATGACATTTTGGCTTAAATTGACCTTTGACCTGGACATGACCTTTACCTTGCTATGATCGAACTCCTATACACTCGAAACCACATCTACTATAGTATATAAGATATTGAAGATTTAAACTTTAATTAGCCCTCATTTGCATAATTTTGAAAAAGCATGACCCTCATTACAAAAAGGCCAGACTTCATCTAAAGATGTATAATTGTGCCAAGTTTGGAGTTTCTATATGTAATACTTTTCAAATGAAATGTCGGACAAATTTGCCTGCAAAGAAAGAAAGAAAGAAAGAAAGAAAGAAAGAAAGAAAGAATTCCTAGAAATACAATATGTCTGTGTTGGCACACAGACATAATCATCGTGTCAAATTAAGCTGGTATCGTTATATTACAGCAAATCTTCAAAAAGGACACCTAAAGGTGACTCTAACGCTTAATTGCTTATCTTGCTTCTAATGCACCAGTTAACATTGTAGATGGTTGGCTGCGTGCTGTTTCTTATCATGATAGAGTCAGAATTCATTGTATCCAGTCTATCATTTCTTGTCTTTTGGCTGTCTCTAATAGATTAGGTAAATTTAATATTGATGTAAACTATTGTTCTGTACTAACTTTGTGTACTTTATTTCTCTTTGCACAAACTGACGCGTATTCTCTATCAGTTAAATTTGGAGAATTGAATGTAAACCCTACTCACAACACTGTCTCATTTGAGACTTGTCAACGATGGAAATATTTTGATGTAAAGATTAGGCAGATCAGATATCAGATCAGCCATGGTACTTCTAAGTGTGATATATATATATATATATATATATATATATATATATATATATATATATATATATATATATACAATATATATATATATATATATATATATATATATATATATATATATATATATATATATATATATATATATATATATATATATATATATATAGCTTACAGGCCACAATATATATATATATATATATATGTTGTGGCCTGTAAGCTGTCATCTTTGCAGTAATATGTCACAAAATGAAGCACTGATGACAAAGCAACCTTTCGAGGCTGTTTATGAAATTTTGATGAATAACTCTCTGTGAACTGTATTTCAGATTGTCACAATAGTAACAGTACACTTCCAAAACCACACACAATCAATAAAACAAATTAACACATTGCTATTTTAGTAGTCAATTGAAACAATAATTTGCCGGTGAGACACTATGTCATCACTGCTGCATTATGGGATCGATATTTGGCCAAGATGGTTGACTGCAGTGTTAGGACAAAAATGTAAGAAGATGGTATTTCATTTGATCATAACTTATATTATACTGTTCTGAATCGCAACATGTTTACACCACGATACAATTTTCACTGGACTTCATATCAAACGGGGTTTCTTGTTATATTTATTCTGACCTTAATTGTAAAGCATTTGGACATATCTGTATGAAGAAAAATTATATTTACACGTTACTGAGCAATAATAAAGGCTTTATGAGCCAGTCACTCGTTGAATTTGATCAGCTTAAAAACATTCTCGCGTGTACTTTTTGTGTATGGATTTTGTTGGCTCTTTTGCCTTTTGCAGACAGGGGCTACAATTCCTAATGATGTTTTTCTCGGCATGTAATTAGTTACGAGTGACACTGGATGTACAATGCGGGCAATTCTGTCGACCCTGTAGCTTGAACAGTGTGTGCAGACTTCGTTTTATTTTTGTTAAGTCGATAATACTTGGCTAACTTTCATCTGGATTCAACAGGGGGATACAATACCATTACAAGTGAAACAGCATGACAATGATAATCAGCGACAGTGGTTCATATTTTGACCAGGTTTGGCCACTTGGATAGCGACGCTGTGAGAAAACGTGCTACAGAGTGTAATGTGGTGGATAACATTGCATGTGAGTGACGCTGACCTAATCTCCTAGTCACCAAAGGTCAACATTATCTGGAAACTGCTGTTTGTATCTGTCAAACAAGGCTTAGCCACCCTAAGAATGTCTGGTCTTTCCAAAGATGGCCAAAGATGCATCGAATAGATTGAGGCTCTTGTCTATCAATGGGTCCAGCTGCTGGACCCGCTGTGTGCTGTTTTCTCGGTGTTTGTGTAAATTATGACTGATATATTTAACACATGTCAATCTTTATTTTGCCATACATTCACCCAGGTTTGAAATGATGATGGTATCAATACATTCGCCATAAAAAGCTTTCATTCAAATACTATCGTGCTTGGTCTTAACCCAGTGTGTGTGTGTGTGTGTGTGTGTGTGTGTGTGTGTGTGTGTGTGTGTGTGTGTGTGTGCGTCCGTTATTGTTCGGACCCAGTTATACTATACTGCCTTTGCGGCAGCTGAAACAGGACTCGCCAGATAATACAAAGCCAGTAAGCGTAGCCTTTACCACCATAATAGTAATGTGGAATGCAGTAATACCACCTACACGGATTCACCTCTACCATCAGTTTGTGATACCAGCATTACAAACAATAATAACATGAAAACAAGATAATAATAAATTACACGACAGATTACATCAAGATAGAGAGCGATCTATTTCTGTGGTCAGTTCCTGGGTTAAATTACGAAGCACAATGTTTAAGTTCATAGTCGTTGTCAAATACCATGAGTCACACTCTAGTTAAGCAAACAACAGGGAATATATTGTATGATGGTCAGTAGTTCGTTTTGCCAAGTGTACTTGTACCTATAGTGACTTTTCTCCCTGACCTTTGGAGGAGACGTGTCGACTCATGCCATGAGAGAAGGCAAACGCAGCCCTTGGAGACTTTAAGATATCAATCATTCAATTAAACCTTCAAAGCAATAATATGAACAATAGAGAAATACGATTAACCACTGCATATACATGCAATAAAATAATTATTTCTATCATGTTGGAGCCTATGGCTTTCTCATAAAATTCCATGCAACGTGTAACAGAAGGTGTGTTTTGCCTGCTAAACTTCCCTATGGCTTTATTTGTTTTTGGGCTGACAGCATTTTAGTGTCCCAATCAAAAGGCTCAAGGAGCTGGAAATCTGCCAAGCAGGTAGAATTGTTTTATATCCAAAGCACAAAAAATGGCAACCTAATAATAGAAGGCTGGGCGTAAACACTGGTCAAGTAAATTGCCTTTGGAATCAGTGTAAATTTCATTCTGCAACTGTCTTCCGTCACTTAAGACAACGATTAGGAGACGTTCGAGAAGAAAGTTAGCTGTAAGCACTTCTAATTATTAGCTTCACTGCCAGTTCTATCCCAAATCTTGGACTACGAAGTGCTCGAGTTTCCCCAAGAAGTTGATTAGTGAGTTTAGGAACAAGCGTGTGGTAACTCCATTGTAATATCATAAAATTACGCAAGTTAGTACACTAGGTCTATCTGAGCAGACAGCCACCTACATAGCATGGCAATATGCAGCCATATTTACTCTTAGTGCAGCTAACAGTTGGCTCAAAGTACAAATATTTAGCAAGCTACAACATTTCTGCCTAATTCGTGTAATGCTATCGGGCTCCTAAGTGTGGCTACTGTGGGTCAGATGGCGTCTGCAACAAGCGTAGACTAATGAAAATCTAACCTGGCAGGTCTGACAAGCTAGATCAGTAGAAGACACAAACCAAACTGTTGACTGAGGAACGTTAAAAGCACAGGAAGTTTCGTAAATTTAACCATTAAAAACCTGGCTAATATGTGGTTTCTCGCCGTGATACGTGGCAGTTTTGCTTGACTATGTACTGCAACAGTTGCCATACGCCATGTTAGACAGAACATTGGCGCCTTGGCCGCACGGAGCGGCCCTTGTTGCTTCCTCTGTCAGTTTCTATAATAGGAGTTAGTTAAAATGCTACACACAAGTCAATAAGAGTGATTAGATACCGGGTATATTCATTCCTCCTGCCAGTCAATCTCACTGAGCATATCCTGGCGAGGAGGTATATCTGCACTCTGTCATCAGTGGTTCGCTTAGTGCTCTTCATAATGAGGAATCTTTGTGTTGTCTCAGATTTTGCGGTGTCTACAGTCACTGTCATTGTAATTAGCTCGTATGCCCAGTCAGCCTGTTATGCCACTCTGCAGGGTGGAGGCAATGTCATCTCCTGAAAGAAAATTTACGAGAAGAAAAATGTGTATATTGTCCTCTTTTCTCACTGTCACTGTAACTAGCTTACCTGCGCAGCCAATCTGTTGTGTTACTCTGGTGTGTAGAGACAATGTCATCTCCTGGAGGAAGAAGAACAAGAGGTACCAAAAGCTAAAGTTGTGACTCATCTTGCAAGAGAGTCACGGTCATGACATGACATCAATGCTAGAAATACTATGCTGCTAGCTCTTGTATTTTGTGCCATCAACGCAGAGCCTATCCATATAGCCTATCATGATCTAGGACGTACTTCTGCATGCTTCTGCTCCAATCATGCAGGCAATTGGATGCTCTCCTCTCGCCGTTTTAGCCAAAACTGTATAACAGTTACCTTGACTTGCGTACAATTGCACGTATCTGCATTTACTCACATATTCAAAATGTGAATTTCTGCACAAACGGAAAACACAATAGCTAGCGCCTATGTGGACAAGACTATATGGTTAAAATGATTGCAAAAGTCTTGCCTCTATGAACACACTCTGATTCTCCATATCTTGCCTCTCCACATCTAGGCAATATCATGATTATTGTACTTCCGCTCACGCAAATGAAATGACCATGATATGTTTCTCCCAACTGGCTCAAGCGATAGCATGATATCGCACCTCTGCCCATATGGGCCATACTAAATTTATAATGTCTCTGTCCCCCTACCATAAGTTACGGATGCAAGATCGGTGAAAAAGTATTATACATTATGAAGGTGTCTTTCGCAACTGAATAAATAAATTAATATATATATATATATACGAAAATGGAGTGAGTTGCTACTACTTTTACTTTGTGCACACGTGAAGTTACATAATTCCACCACATGAGCCACAACTTACGCCTTATCTGAGAAAAGAAATAAAATAAAAACTTTGTTGTATTTTCGATGAGCGAGTCGGGTCACTTGCCTCTTTGTCCATTAATATATCACAGATCCGTGACCCTTTCCCTTCCATAATTATTTCATGGCATAGATATAGACCAAAACAATCTGACGAAAGTCGTTGACTGTGTTGCTTCCTGAATAATTCAAACTCTGTGATATCCAGAAGTCCCACTCAAAAGATTGGAAAGACACCCAGTGCTCGGCCCCACAATGATACAAAATCGGACAATCGTATATAGACGTGATTACGTTATAAAGTGATACCCAAGCAATTGCTTGTGTCGTTGGCTTTTGGATAAAAATGTGGCAGATTCCTTCTCATGTAGTCTAAATGATATCATCTTTATCGGATTGCAAGTATGATGTTCTGTAAACTGTCAAGCTGAGGGGTTGATACCAGGCTCACAGGATATCTTGTAAACTTGAAACATATTAAACACTGTGATGAATCACCGGTTAATAAACTTACTGCCATCTTTACACACGGGGTTGCAATCTGTACAAGTAGAGAGAATACTTTAGTGTCAGGGAGTTATGTGATATAATTTGGAGGTCACATAATTTTGCTCGGAAATAATAATATGCGATTTTAAAAAACTGAATTTCAGATACATTTAAAACACTTAAAAATGTTATAAGCTTCATGTAGCGAGTGTCGTTCCTTGTAAAATGCTCACTCACAGACCATAAGCGGTATTTCACTTCAGGAAAAAACAATGACGCGTTAATGATGTATAAACCATGATACTTTCTTGGAACTTCGTGAAGTTTGTTGTCAAAGTATTGGTCCAATAAATGTGTGCAGCTGAAATGATGCTTGGAGTGGCTTGTGCACTTAAACAGACAAAAAAATTCTCCCAAATTTATACCCACTTGCTACATTCAGGACAAGAAAAGAAAAACAGCCGCCACCACTCAGAAAGGCTTCTTGAATATAATATCGTTCTTTAGTGTTGTCTTCATGGGAAACCATGCTACTCATCACTTTGCGATTTCTGAACCTTTTATTACATAAAGTAAATCTTGCCTCCGTTCCACAAAACATATGCCTGGCAGACTGGCGTATATGAGCAATATCTATTTACTGCAGCTATCTAATTCGAGAGATCTGCTTGCAATTATGTGACAGACTGGTTTTCACCCCGACGCTAGATGCAACAGAACCTGTATGATTCGAGTGAAGTGCCTGAAGTACCTGAAGTGCCTTAATTAAACGTTCATAATTGCACAATTTGACATTCAAAAATCTGGATATAAACTTCAGAAAATTTAATTTTTTCAAACCTTCCCCCAAAAAATGAAACTTGCGACGGTGATTGAATAAACTGCTCTGTTGGAAAATTTTCTTCAAAATGGAAGACAGTACTGTCACTGTTTTATTCGACACTTAAGAAAATTAATGAGCTTTTCAAAAAAGAACAAAAATAGAGCTAGGGACAATATGGCAAGGGCCCAGATTTTACGTGAAATAAATATGAAAACGTTGGAATTTGAAACGTGTGATGGAGACATTGGATGCCTTGTTAAGCAACAGGCTTTTGTTAAAGACCTGGCATAATATACAGCACATGGATCGTGTGGAATCTTGGATGGAGACAACGACAGATTGAGTATTTACTTATGATTTAGAGTAAAAACAATTAATCACTACCACGTGTGGTGTGCTCAGTAACATAACTTTAATTTGAAAGCTGAAATGGAGAGTGGTTGAAGCAAATCACGGGTGAAAACTAAAGAACTGTGAACATTCATTTACAATCCGAGGTCAAGCGAATGAGTGCATTCAATTGCAGAACTGTCGTTTAATTTCAGATGCACACTTTTATTTTTATATAATGTGCAGCTGTATGTTCAAGACAATATCCTTTTTTGAGTATGACCTGTTGGAAATAAAATATAATCTATTTTTCAATTATAATTTGCAGAATCTTCTCATTGCATTTCTGTATGTTCCATTTTTTAGCAATCCCTATTTTAGGTTTGTTTTAGATTAGTTTCCTATAAATTTAAATCTTGTAGCTTTTCATCGGCAATTTTGACTTCCTTCGTCTAAGTCGTACACTCTGGCCATATCACTCTTTTCGCATTCCTTGATTAATATATGAGTTTCAGAAAGCTTCAAAAATTGATCAATCAATGCTTGATAAAATGGAAACATTTTATCACATCCCATATCTAAATGATAACATGAGGACGGTTTCAAGGGATGCATATCATAGTTTGATGGTCTCATGGGATGGAAAGAAGAGCTAGCTTTCTCATGGGATGGGTACTAATTAGAATTACGGTGGCTATCATCAGCATTGCCATCAAGTCAATATATCCAGATCAAATATATACGTTTAAATATATATATATATATATATATATATATATATATATATATATATGTATGTATGTATGTATGTATGCATGTGTGTGTGTGTGTGTGTGTGTGTGTGTGTGTGTGTGTGTGTGTGTGTGTGTAACATGACAATACATGATATACTGTGGAGAGTGCAGATTTATTACAAGACCGTATATGTCAGATGCTAAATAATTTTATACATGTACTTGTGCTGTCACGCTAGATAAGTATATAATTAATTGAGGTCAAACGTATACGAACTAAGAAGACAATAGGACCTACCTATTGCGACCATGCTATATATAGGTTGACCTTCACCTAAAAGTTAGCCCTAATATTTTGCTCTTTTACAAAATCGATAGGAAATGAAAGCTGATCTTCAGCCTAAAATTCGTAAGTGGGCCCGCTACCCAATCTTTCATGAGGGTTCAAAACCAAGCTACTGGTGCAACTTCTGGGTTTCCTCGCTTATTCGTGCACGTAAACTACAGCTCTATCCCCTGATAATTACCACCTGGTAATTATCTTGTTCCCGCAGAAGCCATCTAAGGGGTCGCCAGCCCCCCTCTATGCGTCCCAAACACAGGGAAAACGTAGAGGGGTGGATGAGGATTACCATTAATCGCTTTTATCGAAAGTTAAATCAGCCTGAAAACTAGACCAGCAGGTGTGAAGAAACTATTGCTATGTGGGAAAGTTGAGAGGCGCCCAGACTAAAGGTAGCAGCCTATGGACCCGCAGACTGCACCTCGTTCGGACAGGTGCCTGGAAAACTTACCTCAAAACTAAGTACCTTGCTGCTGTGCTAAAATTATTCACAGTTCGACGAAGGGCGCAAAATGTCGACAAACATTCCGTATACACCAAAATCGCATTTTGTGTTATCCTGTAATCAAGTTACCTATTTGAAAGGAGGCAACTTATTTGTCGGCTCCATGCAAAACTTGGGCAAAAAGGA
Source organism: Hermodice carunculata (assembly GCA_964020975.1). Classification (NCBI taxonomy): domain Eukaryota; kingdom Metazoa; phylum Annelida; class Polychaeta; order Eunicida; family Amphinomidae; genus Hermodice; species Hermodice carunculata. The sequence goes on from OZ026620.1 coordinate 37,511,968, forward strand.
AACAAAACCTTGAGATTTCACTCCATTTCATAACTGGTGGGTTTTTGTTCCTGTTTTATTCTATACCATAACAGAATATAATGTTAAGTGTATTGTATGCACATAAACTTGCATATGCATTTTGAATAACTTACACATTTCATTCAGTGTACATTTGCATGCCATCGTTTGATGTCAGCTTACCAATTCAACATGTCACAGGGGCTGATTTTTTTTCCCTTTGAAAGCCATATTCTGAGAACTGTTGCACTGATTCAATTGTTTTGGCGTCTCAAGAATTACAACGATAAACGAAGCGGGGTAAAAAGGCCTGGCGCCAGCCTGACAAAGATGTGGGCGCATTGTAGGAACCGAGTAGAGACCTCTTGTGTTTTGTCGCCACGACCCGCGGTCCCTGAGACAACTGCCAGGCCTCAGTTGTCCGCGGTGTCGGGCACTGGTGACCAGCACGTGAGAGGGGCCACGGTGGGGGGTCTCGGAAAACCCCGGGAGACATTTGCTCTTTATTTTTGGTATTTTATTGTTAACTGCTACCAGAGTGACGAGAGTTGCAGTCATCTGCAACTGCCACAATTATCGCTTGTGAGATGTATAGAAATCAAGGCTGCTGAAATCACCACTAAGTGGCCGGTGACAGCAGAGACAACTGAGAGATATCAACACCTACACTTGTCACCAAATACAAGGAAGCGGCAAACAGAATGTGTGTTAACAAAGAACGCCATCAAATCTTACATTTTTCAGTGGCAAGATTTTGTAATTTTAATGTTTGTTTAGTATTAACCGGAAAAGAATCTACAGTCAGTAGTATTTCTATATTGTTATGACAATCCAGGGTGTGTGTTCAATAGAAAAAAAAAAAACCTAGGTGAAAATACCCATTTTCAGTATGTCTTTTGCTATGGTTAGTAAATCCATATATTTTCGGCTCAAGTCGATAATCTACGTATCTGTGTAAATAATAACATATACTAAATAATGTGCGTTTCTATTAAAAAACCCAGCAAATATAAATAATCTAGGTGGAGAATCTCCGGATTAGTAAAGACAATGAGGTTATTCAGTATGAATAAAACGGTTAAAGACAAAAATATATAAGTTTATTTGATAGGGAAATACATGTATTGATATACATGTATTCCTAAAACACATGTAACTTACTGGTATCGTCTAATCTTGTTATACGTATACCGAAGTGTATATAATAGTGATATAAGTTATTACTATATTTTTAGCATATATGTTATTTTTGTAAATTTAACCTTTACTTCTAAGGTCAAAGGTGCTTTGCACCAGATTTGTTACTTGCCCTTTTATTGTGAGGTGTAGAGAACGTACTTGCTCAATGCTGGCTGGTCGTGCCTGGTGTGTTTTTCAAAGCTCATAAGTCAGTTACGCAGGCAATCAAGCCCCGCTAATTCTCGGGTAATCTACCAGGATAAACACTGGAACATTTTCTTTGAAGTGCATGTCCACCGGAAGTGGAAAAGGCTTTTATTTGGTCCAACAGAATACTGCGTTGACATGTGTAAGTCTAAATTGATTTCAATATTTTTGTGATAAAGTGGTTCCAGTCTGTTCAACGGATACCGAAAAAATACACTTGAATTATACAGTGCCATTACGTTTCCTTCAAAAGGTGCGATTTATCCTATTTTTAAGGTATAAAACATCTCTGTTTAGACTTTAATGCATTCATTTTTTCATGTGCACAGTTCATCTTGTTAGACCAAAACAAGGAAACAACGTTGTGAGTTGCATAATAGAACGGTTTAGCAATATCAGCTCTCTGAATACTTCGATAGATACATACTTTGCTTCATATGTAAAATTTCAAAATGTATATATTAAATTAAAGTTTCCCAAGAAGTTGCTTCAAACGTAGTTTCATATGTCGACTCTGTAAACATTATTGGCCAGACTCAATTTTTTAAAAATTTACTTGAACTATAAAGTTATGCTTTCATATTTAACTGATCGATCAGATATGAAACAGATAACAAGAAAACTTCACCTTTAGTTGATGATCCCAGTGGAGGTTCTTTTCTTTATAATTTCCAAGATATATAGGTGTAATATACGGGTAATATATACACGCTGGCATATACATATATATATATATATATATATATATATATATATATATATATATATATATATATATATATATATATATATATATATATATATATGTATATATATATATATATATATATATATATATATATATATATATATATATATATATATAATGCGCTCATGTATAATGAGGTCCTGTTGTAGATATGTAAATTGCATGCCTTTACACGTTCTTGTTCTGGCATCTATTTGACGTATATTAATCACTATAACTGAAAAGTGATGACAATGCGTGCCAAGATATTAACTTTATTACGAGTGTCATCACAGAATTAATACCTCTTTCCTCCTGTCGTGATGCATTATGGTATTTTGAATAAATGACCACTGGCTACTGCTGTGGGGACATTTCCATCTACTGTATTCACATCTTGCAGGAGTCACATAGGACCTCAAGGTATTATATATTCGCGGACTCTTATTCTTCCACAAATTTGCTATGGACCAGCGGACATTTAGTAGTTATGAGGGACTGTTTTTGAATGGCGGCCTAGATAACATGCCAAATGCCTATGGTCTATGCAGGTGCATTGTGCAAAGTACACACGATAACACAGTCTTGTTGCATAACTTGTCAATAGCAACTCAACATAATTGTCCGTTCGGGTATCTCTGGGCAGTGTCGCTGCACTTAAACATGTTGGGTGATACTTGCCAGCACTGCGTTTGTCACAACGAATCTATCCGAGCCGTTAGCGAGCGCTTCCGTTCTATGAATTGTTGAAATAACTATAGGTTTACGGTAAATACACGATGACTTGGGAACACATTACAAAGACACACACACTTTTGTGAAAATTATTTGCATTGTTGGCGATCTGTGAGCTGGAGAGTAGCTCAGGGGGGCTTAAAGCACGCAAAACTAACAGGAGAGAGTATCCAAAATATGAAATGCCGCAGATTAAATATGTTGTGGCGACTGTTTGGTGAGGTGACACGACTGTGGACGGACGCCAAGTGGCCCTTCCCCGCTGTGAAACAATACGTCATTAACGTAAAACGGCCTGGCAGCGTCTGGCACCCGCCTCTTCTATGAGACTGATGCACATATCAATGCAGATTTATCCTGTGTACCAGCCACTTTAATTGAATTGAAGGAGTCAAAGTGGCTCTTAATAGAATACATACACAAAAGACACAACACTACCCGCTGTTGTTACTGACGGCCCCATTCTACAGGTGTGTTTCTGGACTAAGGGCTGCGCAACATCGGCTGGACAACCCGGACAACGGGGGCAAGTGAGGAGCTAGAAAATCCGAGGCAATTAGGCCCGAGTGGACAGTCTAACACAGTACACCTGCCGCGGGTATACTGCGTTTGACAATGCTGACTTGACACTCGTTGGCCATTCCAGGCGTCTTAAATCTACAGTAATTATACCTTTTCTTTGTGGGGTGTGAATTCCAGTTTACAATGATTTTGTTGGGTTTTTTTCTCTCTTTATTATTACATGTCACGGAAGAAAGTGAGTTTTCACATGGAAACTAACACATCACACTGACCACTGAATTACCCACGATGAAAGCCTAACCAACTCCCTTACATCAAAGGCATTGGGATACTGAGTAACACGTGACCCCACAGAAACCATTTTATTCTAAGTCCAAACTTGAATAAGTAACTTTTATTTTTTTTTCATTGTCCACTCATCATTAAAATATTTTGCATGAACAATAAATTTACATTTTGATGTTCAGTTGCAATGATTTGTTCAGACCATATGGTCTCTGGGTGTGGCATTGTATATTCACATTGTTGCTTGTGGACTCAAGTTTTTCCCGTTGGATCTCAATTGTTCAACGACCCTGTTTAGCCTCTTGGTGTATATCGTTGCCCGATTGAAAGCAAAAACTCAACTTTTGCGAAAAGAATCATCTAATCAAACAAAATGATTAACGATATAATAGAGAGAGAGAGAGAGAGAGAGAGAGAGAGAGAGAGAGAGAGAGAGAGAGAGACGTCCAACGTCCACAGTAACATCTGAAGAAACATAAATTAAGTAAATTCTTCCGATACATTATTGTTACTACTAATATCAAAGTTAGCCTGTGAAGTGGAACCTAACTCAGGCTTCCAGAGCAAAAATAAAGAATCATCTCTAAAAATTAAACAGGTGCTGATTCTGAAATGAAGTGAACTAAATCGTTTTCGATTTGAAAGTATCTTTGAAGAATATCGAGCTTTTTAACAACTCTTTTCCTTTCACATGAGGCAGCAATTTACATGTAGAGGTATAAATCGAATTAGTGAATGTTTTCTTGACCGAAAAAGATATACATGAACAAAAAATTGCACTTAAGGTGTAACTGTGTCACTTTTAGGTAACTTATATTGCCCCCCTCCCCCCCAAAAAAAAACTTCGGCAAGTTTTTTGTCTCTTTAACACCCGAGGTCTGCACCTTGAAAGCCAGGCGCCAAACAGCTCTATAACGAATTGTCATACATCATAATTATAGACACACGTGGTCAACCCCGAAGCCACTGGGGACTCCGAAAATGTTGTCAAGTCCCCCGCCCCACTTCAAAAAAAAAAAATTTATTACACCTGTCACACTTTCGATCATTCTTGAGTTGGTCTGCAGCAAGTTAAAGGAGCCTTTCGTCCCTTTTTTTGCTGAGCAACGACACTTCTGGAAAAAAAAAGCCAGCACACGCTCTTATTTATTTTCTTTAAACAGACTTCGTAGTCCTGTTTTGCTTTTGTTCATAATTAAAATAAATTAGACCCCCACTTGCATCAAAGGACAAATTTAACCGAAGTAAATGATAAAGATGCAACCTGTAGTGCCAAGGGTGAGTCCGGAGTAAATCGACAGGTCGGCACTTGGGTAGATCGGCAGACACAAAACACAGCTCCCATTGAATATACTGAACAATGAAATTCAGCCATCAAGTTTGAGTGGATATGAAAAAGTCGGCGAAATTTAACTGAAGCCGAAACCAAACTAAATCTTGATAGTGGTTTAGACGATGACACAGTGCGACGAGAAATGGTAAATGAACGCCTGAATCGAACCACATCGGAGAGCATCAAGTGATCTTTACTGACTTTCTTTGAATGCTCTTTTTTTTATCTGTTGTAGTGTCCACAATGTGCCTCAGTCCGAAGAATGAGCTTCCTCAAAAGCTGCCGAATTGTTGAGTGGATTCTTTCTTTGATAGTGAGGTGCTAAGGAAGCGCAGACGAGGCACAGTGGAGCCTGCGATGTACTATCTGAAGCAAGGTACAGACACGGTAATAACACAGGCGGCGAATATCTTAGATGGTCTCTTACGCTGGCGGGCCTCTTTTACAGGTATGAAGGACCCCACACATTGAGAGAAACTTTACACCTTATAGGAAAAGACAATGACAACTTCCTGAACAATTTGCACCTGTATGGGTTCTGTGTGCCTTTGATCAACTAACAATAGGGATGACTAAGTTGGGTCGTGCCACTCTGAGCTCATGAAAACTGCTATCTCCTTGCTGATAGTATGTGGTATCCTCTAAAAGTGACAATGGATTACTGCATTGTATACGATCAGGGGTTCCATTGCAAACATTGACAATGAGAGGCGAGGGAGACAAAAGGCGCCAGTGACGCCTGGACGGCTAAATGACCAGTGGTGTCCAAGACACGAAACAGGGGTTCTTGACCAGTAACAATAAACACGGAGGCCACTTATCGCCTTTTTGTTTAGGGCACAAAATTGTTTTGGCACTGCAGAAGGTGAATATTGAATAATAGGAATGCAGTTGACACTACTACCGACACCTGAGAGTAAGCAGATCGGTGATGAGTGCTACTTAAGACTGGGGGTGGCAAACTCGTCTTACATCTTCCGGGCGGAGTGACACTCGGTTGCGTGCGACGCCGGGACTGACGACTAAAAAGGTGGCGCCTGGCAGCGGTACAGAGAATTGTCAAAGCATTATATCCATACGCGGTCCCCCCTGAAGCCACTGAAGACTCTCCAAGTGTCAATTAATTTACAGCCCGCATGGCAACCAACACCAGTGTTTAACCAGTCTTAATGGACTACACACATTGCCGACAATGCACGATATATAGGTACCGTGACTGGTGAGTTTAAGCACTAGGAAGCACCCTCGGGCTGTTCTTCCAGTAAGCTGATACCGCAGTCAAGAGTACTCGTTCTCAGGAGCTACAAAAGATGTTCACTGACCCTGCTGCACACTACACATGCCTACAGACACCCAAAGTAAGCCTCGCTATTGTACTCAGGCGACGCCTCAGTCCTCAAAACACAAATGGCCCTAATAGAGAAATCAACCAGAGCAACACTGGCTCCAACTTGACACAGGCCATTTTAATCATTACCAGAAAAAAGCTGTCAAAGACAGAATCTTGGGTGTTTGTTTACGCTATGTATGGGTTTTTCGTGTTCTAAAAGGTAACCAACAAAGAAGAAAGCGGTTCACCAAATTATTGTTTGTTTTGGCAGGTGGGAAGATGTTTACCAGGTGTATCTAACGTTACTGGTTTTGTACAATAGGAACACAGTCGAGTATACAAAATGCTTTAAAGCGCAGGTGAGAAAAGACGAGCCAAGTCTACGGCGGACATGAATTGGGAGGTCTCATTTTATACCTTTGCACACTGCCAAATATGTCTTTTATTGCACGACCCGGCCGCCATAAAGCTGAAATAGCTTGTTAGAATTATTAGTTTTGGTGTGTTGACAGTTTCCAGCACGTGGCAATTTCATATATCAAAGAAATGGGAAATACCACACACATCTACTTTCTAGTAAATTAGAAGGGGGAAAAATATTGTGAATACAACGAAAGGAAATGAGGCTTTAAAGTAACTCGATAGTTTCATATACATTTTCCAATTAAAATGTGGTTTTCCATCTGGCATCTTGGACTTAAGTCGATTATCTGTCTCCCTGTTGAAATGATTGTGCATGAAGAAGACGCCTCAAACAGCTTTTTATATCGACATAAAGCCAGCATAATTAAAGGACACAATGGGACACACATTTCACAACAGGGCAGAGAAATTTGAATTCAAAGACTCTCTTCTGTCACGCGCATCGCCAGTTCAATGAATGAAAGTGTTTTGGCATAAGTCTGTGATAGTTCGAGCGTTTGCATTTGTTGTGAACTTTTTCTGTTTGTATGACGACAATTTTGTGGTATGCTGCAGATTATAATTGCGATGTAGATATTATGGTGATGATGATGGTAATATTTCATATTAATAATAATGATGATAATAATGAAAATAATAATCATGATGATGAATGACAATAAGAATAATAACTGATCTTCGATTTATGACCCTAGCCATACATATACCCAAGGTATCTAAACTGTCTGCTGGTTGATCGTTATGGCACTGAAAGAGTATACACTATTATTATAGCACCACTGCCTCGTTTTCACTGCAGTCCCTCGATATACGTCACATCGCCAACAAACTAGTCTCTGCACGTATATTTATGTAGGAAGGATTTTTTTACCACACATTATGGTTGTATATGAATATATATATATATATATATATATATATATATATATATATATATATATATATATATATATATATATATATATATATATATATATATATATATATATATATATAACAACTCTGGGAAGACCTACATCTATGTATGTGCGCCCTCAGTTCAACATAGTTGGGGCTTCATTGGACACAACCATTGCAATGGGTTTCATTTGATTTGCATTATGACTATTGAAAAAGGCCACAGTTGCACTAGACCAAAACTGGTTGCATAGAACAGTAGAGCAATCACTGAGAAGTCAAGTGCTCTCTGTGACAGCTTCCTCATAGGCAAGCGATCATTCACATGTACAAATGTGGACCAGCCGCCTGCTGAAGTATAACTACTAGGGCTAGTCAGCCCCCGGCGTTTCCGTTACTTTTGCTGCCACTTAACGTGTTATGTTACGTAACTGTTGTTATAATGAGGCACACAAAAATCCTAAACGATCGTACCCTTTTTTCAAAAATATGCACACAAATTTTCATAAGTGCATCTAGTTCATAGATAATAAGATGGATAGACATGGCAAGGTCCGGTACTTACTATCTTAACAAAAAACTAAGATCGGTCGTAGTCGAAGTTCTAACGGGATCGACACATTAGCTCAGGGCAATGTCGTGATGAGAATGTATTACACTTGTTGCAGACACAAACATGTCAGCAACCAACTAAATGTTTGTTTATGATGCATATACATAGTTTCTACGTGTGAAACAATAGGAACAAACGGGCACAAAATACAGGCCATACCATCCATGTCATTCGCAAACGCAAGGTTAATTCGTCCTACCAGTTATGTTTGAATACATAACGAAGCCTGCGGGTCACATGGTCAATATCTTACGATAAGTGTCACTAATGAATGTCGTCTTTATTTTGTTACGTCAGCAGTGAGTGCGTTGAGCACAAGAATCTCGCGTAGCGAAAACTGTACGCATGATGATCATAAATGAAGGTCTGATCGTCAGTGACTTGCAAAGACTAAAGGCTGTACCATATGGATCGTCGAGTCGACGATCCATGGCCGTACTAACTGGTGACCCAGCAACACATCTGTTAGACAGGAGATTTACCGTTGATTGGATGCGTTTTTAATTCAAATTCCCACAGTCTGTCTGGAGCCTCGTTCCACTTGGTATAGGTTATATGATGAAAAAGCATGGACAGAATGGGGTTAAACATCTCCTTTGGGTGATTTGATATTCAACCAGGCCTTACGTCCTTCGTGAAACATATATAGGTTAGGTTTGCTGATGCTTCGTAATGGAGGCTTAGTTAAATGTCAATGAAACTTTGCCTGATGGGCCGATCAAAAATGCTGCATATGCCGGTAAGTATTTTATGGAAAATTGTGACAACTGCAACATCTATGAGTTCATGATTTGTGCAACATTTGGGATGTCCATGATAGGTGAAGTGTGTTAAGTGTAGTTGGATTTGATCAGACTGCTATTCTAACAGCTTTTAATAGTGCAAAATCCCAAAGCCTGTATCCCTACGCATATCACGGCACATTGACGATATCGATTGCTCACCTGAGCAGGCAAGCCAGAGTTTTGTGGACGATTATTTGAGTAACTTTAATGTATGTGTACATGAATCAGCCAAATAGGCCTGGTGCGTGGCTAAAAAGTTGTTTAAGGCCAAGCATTACTAGTGTACCGATTAATCGAAACTGAGAGACAAGAAAATATTCTGGTAAAGTGCACTTCAATGTGTTCAGAACCACCCTTCGAAATGTGGATTGGAATGTGTGTTTCATGTCCGAGGAGGTTGATTTATATTGCGATTCTTGGTCCACATCATTGATGGATACCGCTGCGCATACAATTCCAAATAGAAACATTGAAGTTAGACCACCTACCTTCGGTCACTGAAACGCAACGTTAAAGGGAAATATGGAAATGCAAAAAGCCTTAATTTTAACACCCGTGCATGGAACTCATTTTGTGAAGCCAGAAGTCATTATCAACTAAGGAAGAGAACAATCACAAACTCTGCAATGACTTAAAACACTCTGCGAAGAAAAGTAAATCCTGATGGCGCACAGCAAAATACTTTTGGAACCGCATCCAATATTCGACTGTTCCCTCTCTCATACAAGATGGCCAACGCATTTCCGATAGTATATCCAAAGCTGAAATCTTTAACTCATATTTTCAACAATAACGTAATGTCGACTCTGCATCTGCGACATTGCCTGAACATACTGAGCCCCTTGCCTCTACTCTTGACTCTCTTACTGTGACAGAGACCCAAGTTCGTGATGTACTTTTAAGTCTGGACACAAACAGAGCTTCTGGTCCAGATGGCGTTAGCGCAAAACTACTCAAGGAAGCCGCGCCTGCTATTTCCTCTCCTCAGCCTGGAAAAAGGGCTAATGTTTCGCCACTTTATAAAAAAAGGCTTTGAAAATTCATGTACCAATTACAGGCCAGTGTCGCTTCTCATTTGCGTTGGGAAGGTACTTGAAAAGTTAGTTTTCAAGGATTGATTTTTTAAATTTTTTTGCAGTAACATTGTTATCTCTGCTTATCAGTCAGGGTTTATACCCAGGTACTCGACAATTAATCAGTTACTTCTTTTGTACGATGAACTATGCTTGGCTGTGGACTAACAAAAGGGAGTACGAATCATTTTTCTTGATATTAGTAAAGCATTCGACAAGGTTTTGCATTCTGGACTTCTGTACAAATTAAAAAGAGTAGATATTGACGGAGACCTTCATGAATTGTTCTCTAACTATCTAAAAATCGCTACCAACGAGTGGTTATTCAAGGTCAGTCTAGGTGGGAACATTTGGTACTGGTGTATCACAAGGTTCCATTCTTGGGCATCTTATGTTTCTCATTTATATTAACGGCATTGTGGACCTTGTTCGATCTAATATAAAATTGTTTGCCGATGATACCACTTTGTATTTGAATATTGATGATCCTATTAATGCATCCGAAACTATAAACTCGGATCTGTCAGATATAGATCAATGGTCCAAAGATTGGCTTACAACCTTCAATGCTTTAAAAACTTATTCTGTGCATGTATGTCGTAAAGTAAACAATTAAACCATCCTCCTATTCTTTTTCAAGGTCATACATTACAAAATATTACCCAACACAAACACCTTGGGCTTATGATTCAATCGGATTTGAAATGGTCTGATCACATTTCTCCAATTGTAACAAATGTAGTAAACTGATTAACATCATGAAGAAATTGACATTTACACTGGACAGACAGACTCTGGAAACTATTTATGTAAGTTTCGTTAGACCGATACTAGAGTATGGAAGTGCAGTATGGGGCAGCTGCACAGTACATGATGAAGATAAACTGGAGGCCATCCAGCTGGATGCTGCTCGAATTGTCAATGATGCAATGTATGGAACGAGAAATGCTAAATTATACGAGGAAATCGGATGGCTAACTCTAAGCAAACACACAGATATATCTAAGTTAATGTTGATGTATAAACTTGTTAATAAGCTCATTCCCGATTCATTATGCTCTGTCCTTAGTACTGCTTCTACCGTGGGTAAGCAACCGTATCATACTTGACAGCAATTCAATCTTCCCCATTTTTGGGCTTGAACTGAATTATTTGATAACTTTTTTTCCCCTCGACTGTTAGATTATGGAATTAGTTACCACTCGAAATTAGAAATTGTGTGTCTGTCAAAACATTTAATACGAATATTGTGGGGTCAGTCATCCGCGTTATAAGGTTTCCTGAACTGTATAATTATGGTAGTAGATTTGTCTCAGTCCAACACACCTGCCTCCCTCTTGGTGCTGGTCAATTAAATTCACACTTGTTTAGGATTGGTGTGAAGGATTCACCGTTATGTGCCTGCAATTTATCTAATGAAGATGCTTGGCATTACTTCTATGACTGCCCCACTTTTGCTGTTAATCAATCATCGCTTCATACCACGATTTCTCTTTATATATGCTCCTTTTACTTTGCAAACTGTTTTTCAAGGCTGCCCTGAATGTTCTCTTCAAAAAAATCTCGATTTTTTTTATCAGCAGCACACAAATTTATCTCAGAAACTGAGCGTTTCCAAACAACAGGTATTGGCTAAGCAAATTGTAATCTGATTTTGATGTTCCATAGCCCATCAATGACTCTCCTTTGTGGTTAAGATCCCACATGACTTTTCATTATCTCGCTATGTGTCCCATTATAGTGGTTGTCATCTCTCTTTGTGTTGAGTGTTTCTAGTTCTGACCTGTATTTTGTCTTTTTCCCGCAAGAGGGATTTGAATGGGGCTCCCCCCTTTTTTCCCTATTACCGATGAGACACATGTGCTGTATTTGGATCAATAAAATATGTTTAAACCAAAGATTCTGGTTTCATTTGCGGGCCTCTAATGGTAAGCTCAGACATGGTACTGTATTTGACCAGTCTTAAGATATTAAGCAAATGTTTCGAAGGTTGTATCATCATTCAGTTTCAGCAGTTGTTTATGGTGAATATACACGTCTGAATTTCTATTACATAGAGTACAAAATGAAAAGCTTCTGGAATGCTGTAAGAAAGACAAGGTGTCGTAAAGTTGAATCTAACTAATCTGTTGATGTTTTGGCATCCTACTATAGCTCTGTTATGCAGGATGACCAAGGTCTCCTGCCTGTGCAGCAGGAGATCCAGGATTCAGTTAACAACCGATATAAGTGAGCATTTTGCACCCGAAGTATTACATATATACACGCAGTGCCTTGAGCATCTTATTAAATCAGTGAAACATAATACATCTCCTGGTTAATTGTTCATATTTATTTATCCTGGATGGCCCTATAATACAATGAATAACTAATGTAATGGGTTCTCCAGACTTATGATGGCATCTCAACAGAACATTTTCTATACCGCCTTTTGCCGATTATGTGCCAACACCTTGCCACTTTTCATACCTCAATTTTACAGTACAGTACGGCAAATATTTACTCAGGGCATAATTGTTCCAATTCTTAAGAAGCCAGGTCTTAATCTCTATATTGCTGACAATTATCGGCCCATTGCCGTTAGATCCACACATGAAAAAATAATTTAACATTTTATGATACCCCAAGTCGAGGTCAGCAACAATCAGTTCGGTTTAAGAGAGAAGTCTTGCACCTCATTTGGATGATCTTTCATGAACGAAATTATGTCGTATTTTACTGCTAATAATTGTCCAGTGTTTATAATGTTTTCTCGATGCTGAGCGTGGCTTTGACTTACTGCCCTTTTCCACAAGTTATACGATGTTTTACCAAATGATCACTGGGTGTTATATACCTGGGATAATCAGCTGTACGGGGTTGTTAGGTGGAACAATGTATACAGTAGCGCCTTTTCAGTTACCAGGGGAACACTTTAAGGTAGCTTTTTTTCCATTTTCTTTTATGTTTTCTTAGGTGAGATAAAGAAAATACCAAATGATTTACCTTTTGGTTTATATGTAGAACAGGAGAAAGTGAACTCATTTGCTTATGCAGATGACATCATTGCAATTGGCGCTACTGTCCCTGATAAACAGGCCATGATTAACATTTGCCATGAGTGTACCTCCAAGTGGAGATTCTCCTTCGGCATTTAAAAAATCCAAGTGTTTTGTGGCTGGTAATATTCCATTTCATAGTACACTTGAATGATAGCACTTTAAAAACAGACTCCAGTGTTGAGATTCTTGGTATAATTTTCAATCATTCTGGTATGACGTCAGATCACGTTGCCAAAAGAATTCAGAATTGCCGTATAGAGCATATTATGGGTGTAGCAGCATGTTTCTTTCCTATCCCTGTCTACGGACTGAGGATAATCTGTACTTACCGTCCTCAAAATGTATGCCTTATGGTCCTCTATGTGTATACCTGCTTTAACCTATATGATAGATTGTTTAAACTTAGGTAAGACCGACATAAAAACAATGGAAAGTGTTCAGGGGACACTGATTAAACAATTCTTGGGCTTAGAGAAAAGATCACACAAGACAAATTTATTTAGCTCTGATGGTACCTGCAGTGGCTGATGTGGTGAAGAGAAAACTATGTCTTACATATAAGAGCTTTTCAAGTAGAGACTCCATGGCAAAGAATTTTATTTTTCATGTTGGCTAAATATATTGTCGCTGGCCTCAACCTTAGAGGGACCCTGGTTTCGCAGCTATTGTAGTACGGGGTCTCCCCTGTCAAATATACTTACGTCAAACCTCGCTTGCTCGAAAAGAAACTGTATATTCCAGGTACTAATGCCACAGTTGACTCAGTATAGCAACTTGTTTCCTTCAGATAACTTTTTAAACCCTGGTCGGCCGAGCATGTGCTTATATCTCTTAATAGTCTTTTTAAATCCCCTTTTTAGTTTGGGTCGGTGGTCTCGGTTCGCACTGGACTGTCCTGTTGATGGTCCCATGTGGCCCCGGCTTGGCTGCAGTCGTGCTTTCAGGGTGCAATTCTGTACTTGTATCTTTTAGTTTGTTGAGTTTTACGTACTTCAATTTTTTATTTTATACACGGGTTAATTTTCATGTGTAAATTGTGCCGCATTTTATGTTTGATGTATATGTATTCAATTTTGATATATACCTTTATTTCCCCGTCCTTCAGGGTTTTTTTTTATAAACTTATTATTATTATTATTATTATTATTATTATTATTATTATTATTATTATTATTATTATTATTATTATTATTATTATTATTATTATTATTATTATTATTATTATTATGTCATGTGATCTCAGGGCCTTAACCGATAGTTGCTTTAAAGAGCCTGAAAGTACTTCTTAGTCTCATAAAATCCGAGACAAAGTAGGAGGGTGCAGAATTTATTTGACAAGATGAAAACAGGAACATAATACTGTGAACGTATTATATTTTGCGTGTACTTACTTTTTGCGAATTTCTGATTTTTTAATTTTTCGCTGATATTTAATTTCGTGAAGTTGCCTGCAAAAAGTCTTCTTCTAGGTGTCTTTACTTTTGTCTCTTGATGAAACCTATGATTTGAATGGTACCGGCAGCATACTACAATGAGGTATTGAGCGTATGGCAATTTGGGGGTATTTAATTTCGCGACGTATATGATTTCGCGTCTGTTACATGCATACTTGCATAAATTCCCGAAATTAAATACTTCGCAAAATTAAATACATTTACCGTATGTAACAAGTGAAGCCTTTGTGTAAAGTAACAATTATATCCGCAAATACGTTTGAAGTCGAAGAAGAATTTTGAGAGTTGTTTGAGTGAGCTTGCCTGGCTGAGAGATAGTATCTCTGTTATGACAATATAAACAATCTGAGCCGTCAACACATCATACTCTTGCTCGAATTTCTGATGTGTCATGTCAGAGGAAATACATCAAAACGTTTGCACAGTAACTCAAGTCACGAAACTCACGATTTCCAAGTAGGTCTACACTGTGGGGAAGCCTTTACACATACACGTGATCCAACAGCACGAAAAATATGTAGGTATCACTTCAAAGAGCAGTTCATAAATATATGTCCGGCTGTTAGGAGTGCCATGTGCAGTCACATGGACCAGGGACGCACTCTGAAGCACGTTCCTGCATGGACCCATTCAAAGAACGACCAATCTTAACGTACCCCCTCCGTCAGTCTTGGCATATCAGATTATAAAGAAGTGCAAAATAGAGATACATGAACGGATGTAAGGACCTACTGACTGAGGAGACCTCGGCAAAGGTCTATATCTGCATATTACGCTACTTGTACATATCTCTGATATATCTTGGCCAAGCAGGTTTGGTCAAATAACATTTCCCAAGTTGGCAACCAGAGGCTCGTGGGGCTTCTCATTAGTGCAATACAGTATTAAGGGTGCAATATTCATGTATAGGTTTGTGTTTATGATCACATGGCAACGATGAGCCAGAATGATTGGTCAAGTGATACCTACAGGTGTCCCAAAAGTTAGTTCTGCCGACTGAGAAGGATTCTAGTAACTCCATCTTACCTTGAAGATAGTAACTCCATCTTACCTTTTAATATTCAATCTACTACTATTTGTACACACGCTTATCGTAGAATGAGATATTCTGTCTGTTTTAAATAAGCGAAAAGAAACGTAGACCAACATTGCGTCTCAAAGTGTTCATTCGTCCACTAGAAATTGCTCTCTGGTCAGGAGGTCACTCTGGCACACACCTGTTATGTAACCCAGGGATGGTGCATTTATGGTTTGCCAAGCGTGTAAAGTAGGAGGAATCGACGTCTAAATCACCAGATCTGAATCCGACAGAAAAATGCTAAACATGTTTGACAGTCAAGTGCTTTACTGCACCCGGTCCTCCCAACCACCACGAAACCACTAAATTTTAGTCATCAACTGGACGAATAAAATTAAATTTTCAGCACTATAAGACCTGGCCAGTTCAATGACTCAGGGAAGAGCAGCAGTTATCCATATAAAGGAAGAATACAATTTATAATATTTAAAGCTTGAATGCTGCCGTGTCAGCTGTGGAGAACGATTTTTTTTTAGTTTTGAGACACCCTGTAGCTGAGATATGCCTTTATATAGATAACTGCATCTTGCGCTCCTCCTCATCCAATATTTCTATAATATTCCTGCACTAGATGACATCAGCCGAACCGTGGCACGCCACAGGCATGAGCCATGACAGAGTGTACTGATTGCGTCACTGCTATCTTTAATTCGGTTGGATACTCACGAAATTCATAAATATGATTGGTGACATCTATTTGCAAATACTACATCAATTGTGTTAAGCTTCATTTTGATAAAATTACCTCTATGCATGTTATTGTCTCATTTTTGACATTTGCCTGAAAACGTTCTTTTTGCCTTTATAGCACTTCATCTTGCACAACCTAATTGTTGTGTATCTTGGGCCGTCCATTATGAGTATTAATCACACCAGCAACACGATACAACGCTATATCTTCATGTTTCTGCTCAGCGAGAACCGCGATGATAAAACAGAAGGGTTTTGAAGTATTTTGATTATTCGTGTCGGCGATGAAAATTCATATACATATAATATATATATATATATATATATATATATATATATATATATATATATATATATATATATGTGTGTGTGTGTGTGTGTGTGTGTGTGTGTGTGTGTGTGTGTGTGTGTGTGTGTGTGTGTGTGTGTGTGTGTGTTGCGCCGCAACTCTAACACGGGGCAGCATCGTACTTATAGCTTTTTGTTTTAACGATCCTGGAGTTTGTTGAACCGCTTCTCAAAATACGATTTAAATTTGTCGTCTGTGATTGGTGCATTGTGGGAATGATATTTTGCCAAAATGGCTGCCTCTGATCTTCCACGTATAAAGGTCTTGGAACTGAAAACCAAACAGGGTGCAGGCCACAAATAATAGACGCTTGAGCACTCTGGGTGGAGTAAACAATAATAAGCGGAATCCAATTTTACTGCGATTATGTCTTTAATTTTCAAAATGGATACAACGAAGTATTTTTTTCCAAATAAGACACGTCTCAAAAAAGAACAAATTCAAGTTCAAGCCGTATTGCATGCAGTGTTCGTGCCGGTATGCACAACGAACTGAACGGTACCTTTTTGACAAAGTCTGATAAAATGGTAACCAGCAATCGGTCGGGGCTTGGTCCATGCTTCGAGACACGTGCACTTTTGCAGTTGAACATCTGTAAAGCTACATGTACACCTATACGGTTGGACGAAGTGTTAATGAAATATTAGAAGTTAAAATATATCTGGTGATTTTTAAAATGTGTTTTTGTTTTGAAAATAGGTCATCAAAATATACAGCAGGAACATTCGTGAACAACACAATATCTACTGCCAAATGGTATGCCCAAAGCAACACGATGAACCGAGAACGCGCTTTTTACAAAACTGTAAATGCAGTCCCCCGTCCAAACCTGTCATGAGTTTTGTCATCACGGAGTAAGACAGAAACCTTTACCTTAACTACACACACACACATGTATTACAGAACACACTACTGAAAATACACAGCATATATATTGCTCAATATTTCAGCACATACATTGAAAAAGTGACCAGTTTATTGACATTTCATCACGTATAATACAGAATACACGACACAACGCCTGGAATATATACGTTCCATGGAAACATCATCTCTTCAGAATAACTTTTCTATTCTTTTATTTGGATGATAAATCAGTGCTTTTTATGACCTTTCCTAGTACCAAACCATATTTCTATTGACACCATACTCGCATACTCTTGGAAGAGAACAGGCGGACTCGGGTTTCCTCATTTGTGAAATTTGAAAACAATGCAGCCTTAAGCGACATACATCTGGGGTGTATGGTACACAACCCGATATTAATGATGACATCAAGGGATTTAATACATTGCGATTACCACATGTCCTGATGTGCTTTGATAACATTTAGTTATGGCAAAGTCTGGTACGGCCCTGCTACGAGAAGAAAATCTGTGGTTACACCCTTGAAGCCTTGTACAGTTTTATTACTGCGTTCACAGTCGAGGTTTGAGTATGTTACTAACCTGATAAAACTTCTTACATTTTATCAAACTTTGTTCACGCCTGTTCAATGTGCAAGTCTTAACAACTCAGCAGATATATAGTTTGACTGGCATGCCTTTAAGATGTGTGAGATTGCTACCCTGCTTGCAGGCATTTACCCTGCCACGTTTAAGAAGCGCCAGTTCTAACCGTCTGGTGCTCGATCGTTAACCCTTCACTGGGAGTGTAATGACTTCAGTTATCAGCTGACCTTGGCTGATGAATCAGTGCTTATTATGACCTTTCCTTTCCGCGGGTCCCGTGCAATGAACCCAGACCACGCCAAGGAAATGCATTGACTTGGATATGCTATCGTGATGGACAAACAGTTAAAAAAATACATTGAAGCTTATGACAATTTACATCCGGGCTCTTTGGGGGCGATTTGAGTGGGAAAGGGTTCAACTTTTGCACTTCTTTTTCTTGTAATCTTCTAAACCCTTTGTAAGAGCAAACACGCGTACATTTACTCGCATTCGGCTTTGTAGGCGGGTTATATTTCTAGAAGCAAAGTAATCCCTCAACGTGTGATGTTGCTAATACTGCCATTCGGAGGGTGTCAAAACTGGAGCTTTAGATGGCTCATATTTCCAATTCAGACTGTCCGTCTGCAACGGATAAAGCAGGTTTCGTACTGCACTTTATTGTTCAATGAAGGTGTCACAAATCCACCATCAGTGATGATTCAGCTGGCTTAGAAATTAATGTAGAATTCAAGGGAAGGCCCCTTTCAGTGAATATTTGTTTGTACTTAACACAGTCGGTCCATTGTGGTTAGAAAAAAAGGGGGTACTTACTCAGAGCCACCTGGCGACACGTTTGATATTTTCAAGTAATTATATCAGAATGAAGATTAATTTTTCGCAAATATATATATATATATATATATATATATATATATATATATATATATATATATATATATATATATATATATATATATATATATATATATATATATATATATATATTGATGAGGATATACGCGAAGAAACTAAAACCCAGTGCTGCCTAACAACCTTCGTTGTTAAGTTTAAGTTATTTTCCACATGTAACGGCTATTATAAGAATACCCTCGCATTTTGATATAGGTTACATGTCTCGTACTTCCATGTGCACCGAATACAAAAAGTATATTCCCGAAATATTTTGTAATTTTAATTTGATAATTGCATTGTATACATTGAAGTTTACCATTTCCAGGTTTAGAATAAGACTGCCAATAACTTTCCTCGGCACGGGGTGGGGAGAAATGCGACACGGGACATTCCGTGGCGGGAGGTCTTCACTACTATTTTCACCAAAATGTTTTCTATCGACAAAGACACTTAAGTGTTAACATTGAGACAGACAACAATTTATACCCGCTTCTCGGCGATTTTAGCCGAAAAGGGTTAATCATATGACAAGCCGTTTTACCATTTATTCCGCATTAATATATTGTGAAATAATCATTTGTTCATTTGTTCTTACATATGTAAAAAGATTTGAATATATGTGAAATTATTTTTCACATATGTGAAATAGTTTTACACACGTGAAATAAAAATTGTTTTATACATATCTGAAAAACAATTCCACATACAGGTATGTGTAACTCTTGTTCACATATGTGAAATAGTTTTTTTACATATGTGACTTTGTATTACAATTACAGCTATATGTAAAAGTATTTCAGACATCTGCAAATCTTGCTTGCATATGATATTTTTCAGACATGTGAAATGATACTTTATTTTACAGTGAAAAGATTTACACATATGTGAAATAAACTCGTTAAAAATGCTGTAAGTTGAAAATTACTGATCTCTATTGATCATCTTGCGTCAATTTGCGAGGATTGTCTCCTAAGCAGGGACTATATGGCGGGGACCAACGCCAACCACTGCCAAAAAACGAGCTGCGTTCCTATAATGGGCCTCACCGAGCATATGGCAAAGCTAGGGAGCACCCATTGGAGCTAGCCTTTCATCAATAAAATCATCTCAAGTTTACATAACTACAATATATTTACACATATGTGAGATAAAAGTACAAATGAACATTTGTGTAAAAGTATATCACATATATATGTCTAAATTTTTTCACATGTTTGAAAATCTTTTTCACATGTGTGAAATAGTTGTTTATTTTACATATGTTAAAAATTACGAACATATGAAAATGAATAACGTATGTGTGAAATAATTTTACACATTTGTGTAATTATGATTGTATTTCACATATGTGCACAACTTTTGCACAGTTGTATTAATTACATGTGTTGCCGCCAGTTAGCAGAATGACTAGTCCGGGGATTAATGGCACCGAAACAAGTCTTGCGCTGGTTCCCCGCCGATGACCCGACTTTATAAGGGTAATAAAGCCTAAAACTTTCTTCTAAATTTCAACTTTTATGAATATGATATGTTCATTTCACAAATTAATTTGCTATAATGATTTAGGACTATGCATTTTTTCTGTGAATGGTACGGAATAGGACTTTGCTCTTACAATATCGAACTAGATAGTGTTCAAACGGTACACGGGCTTACAGATTTAGGTGTGTTAAGTTTCTCTTTGTATTAAATATGTATAAATCTATCTGACATATGTGTCACGTAATTTCACATTTGTGTAAATCTTTTTCACATGTGTGTGAATTATTTCGTATCTGTTAAATTATATTACCTCATCATACATGTGTGAAATTATTTTTCATATATATGAAATTGATTACACACATGTGAAATAGTTTTTCACATATGTGTAATCATGCAATAAATGATGAAACTGCTTGCCATACAGTCATATTCTTTTATTCATATTTCTCTAAATTTGCATATTTGAATACCAGGTTGCACTTTTCTGCTAACAGTGCTGGCAACCAAAACGTCCTTTCGATTGAGTTTGGCTCACATTGCATTTTAAATTTTATAACGGGATACTTCTAGCATTCAACATTTATCATTATATCAGAACATAATGACCATGCAATAAATGCACACTGTAAAGCTCAGAAAAAATAACAAAGAACAAAAAAGTATAGACCTAGATGTAGCAAAATCTTAGCACGTGATGGACAACATGACCTTTGAATTAGATCAAAGGCTATTGTGCAGGATGTATGGACAAAGTATTAGCAATGAAATCCCATTTTCGTCAATATGCAAGTTACGACGGATACATGTATAATACCGAAACGAGGGAGCGTACCTCTGCTTATACTGCATTATGTTCGGTATGCTTCGGCCTACGTCACAGTAAATGTCATTCTTTGGCCTACGGTACGTCAATGTGAAATAATATGCTAACTTCTGACCTGCGTCATGGTACAATGGCTTACTCAGGCCTTCGTCATTGTAATATGGCGTGCTTCGGTCTGTTTCATTATAGAAGTGCGTATTTTGTGCGTTATAATGGCAAAATCTCATGACCTTAAAAAAATTCTTATGATGTGCAACATGGTGACACACTCCACGCCATAGATGGCGTTTGGCATGGATTGTTCTGGTCATAATTTAAATAAGCATGTTATTTTCCGTATAGGTGGAATAATTTCGTTAACTTGGTGATTGGTGTGCTCATAATTTGAATTGTCTTTGAGACAAGTTATACGGCCAAATGTTCCAGTTTTGTAATCTGAACCACAAGATCTCACAATACCCACAATTCAACGTTCATCCAGATATGAATCACATTCCTGAGCATTCCAGTTTTCACATGGCGCGTGTGTGTGTGTGTGTGTGTGAGTGAGTGGATGGGGGGGGGGGATAAAGTGACTTTCAGCACTGACGTACTGGATATTTTTATTTACTCCACTCGCGCAATAGAGGCCCATTAATTTTCCGAATTTCGTACCAGCCATTATTGTTAAATTGTTGTATTTTCTTTAACGTGCACAAGGGCAAAATCATCACCTGTACCGGTGCCCCCCCCCCCCCCCCCCAGTGTGTTCCTGCTTTCCAAGTAGGCTGAAGAACTGAAGAAACTGACCCCACTTTGCACACAAGCTTCCACTACACGTGCAGAAAATTGCGACATTTTCTTGCCCCTGCATACAAAACCTTTGGTCATGCACCCCTCCCTTGACTGTACCTTCATGTCGGGTGTGGGTGTAGCCTCAAAATCTGGAGAAGAAAGGTGAAGTATGCACGCTTATTTCAGACAGCCTGTTGTGGACAACGCTGTGTCTTTAAGGCCCACAACATTATGTTGTAATATGGTTATTGTGATCTAAGGTCAGTTGACATCCTATTTCGTGTGATGTGACCTAATTTCGAAAGCAAGAATAATGTACCCTTATCACCTTGGAGGCACGAAAATGTGTCTAACTTTATTTGTCGTGCCCTTTCTATCAAATGAGCGTAGGAAACAACATGTTCAAAATGCACAATCAGCATAACTCAGAAAATGTAATTTTGCACATAGCTGTATTTTGTACATATATGGTTACTGCTAGGAAATAACTATGGACTTTAATATGTTCAAGGGTAATATATGCACGGAAATAGAGAGAAGGTTTTATTTATTAGCCTAGCAGACGATTGTTTCTTCCTTTCAACATTTTCCAGTCTAACACGTACGGACATACGGACATGTTCTAAAAAGGCTATGCTTGTTATCAGCAATTGCTTTCTTCCCAAAAATGTTCATTTGAGTTGTGTATTTTTTGTGCCCCAGGGAATTAGACTCTCGTCCATGTGCTATGCTTTTGGATATGTACTTGTTTCATAGAAGACCGACCTCTCTTTTCATTCCTCTTATCTTTACACATCAACATTGTCTAAATGTTTTATGACCTTTTGGCACCTGCTACCTGTTATATTTTGTTCCGATGCAACGGACTATTTTGAGGATACGTCCAATAAAAAAAGTTTCATTCACATGTTTAATGTATATATATATATATATATATATATATATATATATATATATAATATATATATATATATATATATATATATATATATATATATATATATATATATATGTATATATATGTATATATACATACATACATATATATACACATATATATATATTCTTTTCCTTCTGTATATTTGTATGTTGTTATCCTTTCTACAAAGAGTTGCAGACAAAATATTTTTTCTTCTGAGGGGCCATTCAAAGCATTGTCATCATTTTGTCCAAGATATTAAACAAAAATTTTCGTATTGTCAGATATTGAGATAAGACACCGATCGATTCGATACCATCAACTCCTGCGTGTTTTTCAAACGTGTATATAGCAAAAATTGCATAAGACTTCAGTTCTCACGTGGGTTTTTTTTAAGAAGTGGAATACTGGTGATATTTACGTCGATGCTTCATCATACGAAAGGGGTTGCTTTTAATTTGCACTTTTGCGTCAGCTGAAAAGGCCACGTTACAAACAGAATTTACCTTAAATCATGACAAGAATGATCATGAAGAAAAAGGTGTCCGTAAACTCAAGGAGGGTCTCTACCCTCCCTGGTAAAGTTAAACAATTATTAAAAATAACTAAGGTAATGTTACTCTTCAGAAGAAAGGGTAATTCAAAAGATTCTAAACAGCACATTGTTCCTTGGTGAAACAATCATGTAACAGAGTTTCATGCGAAGGCTCAGGATGCATATGCAACGTGGTTAATGTTTAATAAACCACGTCAAGGTCCAGTAAATGAACATATGAAACGTTATCGCTTGAGCTTTAAATGTGCTCGCACTGACACCTTAGCAAACCATTTATCGCAAAACAACCATGAGAAATTTTCTTGGAAGAAATTTTCTGTTATGAACAATAAAAAGATACTACTCCTTGAATGTATGGAACTATGAACTCAGTCCGGGGCACCAAATACGAGACAGCTGTGGTTAAAGGTATATTCGTGTGCGAATACCCTTCTGACTTTGAAGTAAACAAGGGTATGATCGGCGACGTTGTAAGCAAGATCAAATGTGGCAAATAGCTAGTGACCAGTACTTATCAAAATTGATATCCAAATTCAGTCCAAATTCGAATCCGTCCAAATATGACAAGTAAAATTTAACATGAACATGACCAATTACATACAAGTTCTGAACATTCATCAAGCCGTGCATCTGCCATCAAACACCAAACTGACAACATCCACAAAATAATAATGACTGATATGAAAAATGGAAGCGGACAACAGTTTTCAATGATGTCAGAGAGGCTGCACCAAATTCCGTGTAATCATGATTCAACCATGACCAGAATCGCTAGCTATTGAACAAACCATGTTGAAATCCACTTAGATCAAGATAGACTTACACCAGACATAAATATAGTATGCAGTAAAACACCTCTCTCCTGAATT
This sequence comes from Hermodice carunculata, assembly GCA_964020975.1. Taxonomy (NCBI): domain Eukaryota; kingdom Metazoa; phylum Annelida; class Polychaeta; order Eunicida; family Amphinomidae; genus Hermodice; species Hermodice carunculata. The sequence continues at coordinate 37,536,460 of OZ026620.1, forward strand.
GAGACAGGCACGAACTAAAAGTTACTAGCAGCTTAAATAGATTTGATACATGCAATTGTACACTTTAAGAGGTATCTTGGTCCATACATATACCATTATAAATTACTAAGTACAGTAAATGAATAAATAAATAAACAAACAAACAAATAAATAAATAAGTAAATAAATTATTAAATAAACAAATAAATAAATAAATAAATAAATATTAAAATAAACAAATAAATAAATAAATAAATAAATAAATAAATAAATAAATAAATAAAGCTTGTGGAACGATTCTCTTGCTGTTAAACATCTCAAATTCGCTGACACGAGGTTAACCGTATAGCCATACTGGTGCACGGATATTGGCCAGAGGATGAGAACGATTAGAGTACCAATAACCAAGGACAAAAAAGACGATTTAACAGGTATAAGACACTACAGACCTATTCCACTGACAACAATTCTTTCGAAAGTGTTTGAGCATGCACTGTCTGTTAATTAAGTGTGAGAAGTTATCAATGTGTGGCAATCAGTTTGGCTTTATGAATAGCCATTCAACTGAATCTTGCTTGTCAACACTAAAACAAACTATACAGTACTATACGAGCTATAGTAGTCCTGACTTTGTGTGTTATCTGGATGCATCAAAGGCGTTCGACAGTGTGAACCACTGGACTCTTTTTGAAAAGTTCCGATTGTCAAAAGGGTGCTGGACCTTATCGTACGCGTATTGCCGTATTGCTCTACTGGTATGATCCACAGACTTTCTGTTGACAATGGGGGTCAGCAAACATCCCATTGGTTTAGGAAGGCAGATGGTGTTCGTCAGGGTGGAGTGCTTCACCCCACAATTTTCAATTTATATATGGCTGCTCTCAGCTGTCGTTTGGAGAGAATCTACTCCGGGTGCAGCCTGAAAGGTGGGTCGATTAACCACCTTTCTGCCACTGGTCTACAAGAACTTATTGGTATTTGTGATGAATAGGCCAAGGACTTTGACATTTTGTTCAACGTGAATAAATCAGGGTGGATGTACTTTGAGAGCAAAGCTATGAAGCTCACAAATGTTCCCTGCATCAAATTGGATGGGGAGACGCTTAAAATATACAGAGATTTACAAAGTCTAGGAAGGGTATTGTCCAACTCAGGCTCTGATAACGATGATGTATACAGACAAGTATAGAGTTTGTACTCTAGAGTTAATGTGATTGTTCGCAGGTTTACTATGTGTTCCTATGCAGTGAACTATTTTTGTTGTGCTGCACCAGTATGTACTGTGGGCGATTGTGGTCCAATCTTAATGCTGGGCAGTTAAAAAGCTGAAGGTAGCTTATTATAATATATTTCTTCGATTTTTTCGGCTGCCTCCAAGATATAGTGCTAGATGTTTGTTGCAAACCATGCTCCCTCTCTTCATATGCTTCTTCGTCACAGTACTTTTAGGTTTTAGCAGAGAATGACAATGAGCGGTAGTGGCATACTGAACGTAATAATGCAAATGATTTTCGTTATGGCAATGATTTGAGAAACCAGTGACGTACTGTTCTATACTCAGTATAACCCTTTCTTGGTCTCGTGGGCGTTTTACTATATGCAGTAAATGGTTATTACCTTGATTCCACTTATACATGTACATATCTTTTCTCTTCCAGTTTGTTTGTACCAATAGGTGGTGTTGGCCATGAGCCTAAATAAAACATTGAATTGAAAAAAAAAACTAAGAATAAACAACATCGGTAAAGTTAATAATTAAAAATAAACAACTTAGGTAAAATTAGACAATAACATGAAAAGAAAATTGCTTCACAGGACATCTGTCTGGGTGTCTTCAAAATGAAAGCAGTTTGAAATGCTACACTTGGCCATTGTTAAACATAATCCAAATTTCGTGTAGGAGCCTAATTTTTTATAAAGTAGAATGCCACAACTTTGGTTTTTGGTTCATTGGATATGGCCATGTCACAAACTTAAAGAATGAAGTTTGAATGAAACTACTATCTATAATAGTTTTGACGCTACTCAACATTTTGATTTTGTGTATTTGCCTAATTTGCATAAATTAAAGGCTACAACTTTGGTTTATGGTTCATTAGATGGGGCTTTGCCACAAACCCAGCAATTGAAGTAGGAATGGCACTCGTATCTATAATGGTTTTGAACCTATCCGAGATTTACATTTTGTATGTTCACCTAATTTGCATCAATCAAAGTCCTTTGGTTCATGCGGCTTTGCCACACACCTACAAATTGAAGTTGGAATGGCAGATCTATATATAATAGTTTTGGAGATATTCAACTTTTAATTTTTCAATGCCCCTTACTAGCTTAATTTGAAATTCTATAACTTATACTGTCCATTATTTTGGGAGGTGTCACAAACCTATATATGCACACTGAAGTTTTGAGTATCCGCAATAGTTTGGAAGTTATGGAGCTTTTAAAATTTTAATTGCCCTTAATTTGCATAATTTTAAACATCATGACTATTCAATATGAGATGCACAGTTTTCACCGATTAGGTCAGTCATCATAGCAAGTTTGGTAGTTTTTGGGAAAATAGTGCCTGAGAAAATCTCTGGACCAACTTGGTCGTGAAGGAGAAAGAAAAAAAAGAAAGAAAGAAAGAAAGAATGAAAGATAGAAAGAAAAATTCTTGGAAAAACAAAATGTCTGGGTTGGTACTAAAAAGAAACAACATAGGTAATTTTCTATCTCAAAATCATCATCATTTACCCATCGATACAGACCTTGCGAAAGTAATGGTATACTTTAGATCATTTTGGTGTCAATATAATAACTCGTGGTATTGGCGAAAGCTGGAAACTTTGACCTTTGGGGGGCGGGGGCAGCGATAAGTAAGTGAGGAGGGAGAGCTAGATTTAAGGAGTAGGAAGTAGGCGTACGGTGCATATGGGATAATAGGAACAAGATTATATAGGCGAAGGGAATGGGTTATTGGCGTCAGTGCAGGCAAAGATGTAAGGTTTGAAAAGCACACAGGAGTATCAGGTTTAGAGTAGACTGTATAGGGCGAGGAATGTGACTATGTTTAGGCCTAGGTCAGGAGCAAGGTCCAGATTAATGGAAATTGGGAGGAGATAGTCATAGCTGCCGTTTTCACCTGGAGTCCTCTCGTTTTGGAGACTCAAAGAGTTCTTAAATGACAGGGACTTTGAGGCAAAATTGAAAATTTTCTTTGATTTCATGCACTTTTTACCAGAACGTCCCGATCACGCGTCTCTGGGGGTTGACACCTATGGATAGTTTCAAGAGATGCGTATCATGAGAAAGTCTCTATAGGCCGTGGGCCAAATCCTAGAATAAGGCTAGAAACGGGCCTCTGTGGCAAATGTTGAGGGACAACCTGGAATTGTGTTTTCTGAAACAAGTAACATATGTACAATATAAAACCAAAGAGTTCCCACGTTTTCACTTGCACATTAATTTTTCAGGGATCATGTATTGTTGGTATCTCTAAAACCAAGTTTCAAGAAAATCACAGATATATGGATACAGTTGTTCATAACAAGGTACACAATTTTGCATGATATCACCACTTTATGCAATTTTCAGGCATTTTTTGCACATTTTGCATAAAAATAACTAATGTTTAAGTAATTCTTTCACATTGTGTCTGGAAAAATGACTGTTTTAAAGACAAATAAGTAAAGGTAAATGTATAGGTAAGGCACGTAAAAGTAAAAGGTAATGCAGAATAATCGTACTTTGAACCATATATTACCTTCTACCTAAACCACTCTGAGTCCTTTCCATACAACAAAATATTTATATCACACATCAGTTTATACTATTAAACATTAAAAACACTTTTTCTTGTATGACTGTATCAGCATGTGCCTGTCACAACCTGTGAAACATACAGGAACCACGTGTACTGATATAATAAATCAGCTTGGGAATTTACTTATATTCTATACACTTGTATTTAACCTGTTGGGGCTTTGATAATATATCACTTGTACAGTTTTAAGCATTTTGCTCCACCAATTTATCCAGGCTCACACATCATCATCATCAGAGTCTCCACTAGAGTCTTCAAAATCAACATTTGTGGGCAAGTTTACATTTTGACAAAGGTCACAATCACAATGGTCAGTGCATGGAAGCCCTTCATTTTTACAGGAGCAACCTTTACCTTGGCAACCACGTTTCTTGCACTTACAGTACACATCTTTCAGTACATCTGGTGGTGCTGGAGCTAGTGACATCCAATCAAACACAAGCTGTTGACTCAGACTATAATTCTTAAACCTGGACTGGAAAGAGTTAGAAGGCTAAACAATGCTAAAAGATCACAGTGTATCGACAATCATTCACTCTTACCAAATTAATAATTTTAGTTGACAGGTGAATTTATATTGCAAAATAAAACAAGTTTCTGTAAAGAATATTTTCCGTTTTGTTTTTATTTTATATTTGGAACAAATGAATTTCCCCTGTTTTTTTTATTACCACCTATTTCAAAATTTCAGCTATTCTATATGATAAACGAATTTTAATATAATTAAATGCTATCATTAGTCCCATACCTCAAGCAATATTGATAATTTTTAACCAAAATATTGTCTTTTTATATACATGTCTGTTGAATGTTTTCCAATGTTAGCATCAATATAGGCCTAACTCCGGTTAGTCACCATTAGGCCTATTCTTGTGGAGACCAGTCTCACAAAATTCTTACAATCCCTGGAAGTGCATTTATAATCACAATAATTAGGATCAACAGATCACAACCATTCTGAGCCTGAAGTCATGCAAGGTGTCACTTTTTTTTTACCTCCCTCCTACTTTACAATAAGACCATGATAGGGGAGCCCGCTCTCTAACAATAAAGACCGGGTGGATGGATTTTTCTTGGAAATGGGAAATGAAAATTTCTGGGAACTGGGATTCCAAAGTTTTCAATGGGAAATGGGATTTACACGAATTTGGAACTGGGAAAAGCTAATATATTATTTCCTGGGAATTGGGATCCAGACCCCCCGTCCAGCCCCTCAATAAAATTTGGTGTGGCCTAATTGATAGAAAGGCCTTCTATATTACTGACTAGGCTTACACTGAATATAGTTTTAGGCCTATTACGTTTTGTGACTTGTCTTTCAATTTTCTTTAGATAAGTGGCATTTTAACTTAAATCTTAATTACCTGATTCCACTTCACAGTTGGACAGCCTTTCTCTTTCACTTTTCATAGTTGATTTATTCAATACAAATTTGTCCTTTTTGCAAACAGTGCACCGTTCAGGCAATACATGTGGATTCCTTCTTTACACAATATTTGAATCACATCGCCGTGGCAGTTTTCTCTCAGGTAATTTGCAGTCCTCATCATCCATACAACTGGATTTAGATGCCTTCAAAACTCGTTTCTCAGCTCTTTCTATTTTTGTTTTGTCTGCAAACCTGGCATAACATTTCTTGTGATAACCCATAACAGATGTGGGTAGGCCTAGGCCTGCCTGGTACTCTGTGTTGCACAGTTCTTGATGTTTTTCGGCAATTTTCTGTTCCTGTCCATCCAGGTGTCTCCATTTTCCTACGCAAGGGATGAATTTATCCCAGGTTACGGCTGTAAACTGACAGATATCTTCATTTTCCTCACAGATCAGTGGAATGCAGCATGACATGGGGGCTGCCATCTTGAAACAATAGTGTAACCTAATTGGACAATGGCCTCAACACAGGCCTGCCTCCTAGTGGCCAATCATTGAAACAGCTTGAAATTAGTATGACACCTGGTGGTAAAAGCACCACACTGATGAATTATTTAAACTGCATTTCATTAATTAATGTGCAAGTAAAAAAGTGGGAACTCTTCAGATTTTGAAAGATACCTACCTATATTAATTAATACAGAAAAGTTCACGTTACCCCTCAACAGTTGCCACAGAAAGTCAACTCTCAGATTTTGGCCCATGGCCTACTACTCCAAAGCCTATGAGAGTTGCTTAAAAAAGAGAACGGGTGGCTACACAGGAGGGGAAATTTACATCTACATATGTATGTGTCAGAGGGTAGCTCTATGGTTGGGAGGATAACATTAGGAGGTTGAATAGTGAAGGTGGGAATTATAGTAAAATAGTAAAAGAGGTGTAAGCTTTGAGGTGATAGGGGAGGATTTGGAGAGAGAGAGAGAGAGAGAGAGAGACTTGGTATTGTATGATGTAGTGCCAGTGATTATAGTGCATTTGTGGGAATTCTGCCGCACCGATGCCAACATTAGGCCAACACTGCAGTGGTTCGTGCGTTTTGAGAGTTTGTTTTTCTTCAATTTAAAATGACCATATTCAGACAGCGCGTTGGCCGATGTTATAACGTCAAAATGAATAGGGTTATTTCTGTGCAACGCGCTCAAAATCCAACCTCCAGTACGTTACTATTGGTTTTAATGCCTAGGTCTATAGGCCTAATAAAGAAATATTAGAATTGCGAGGACTGCGATATGTAGTTATATGGACAGGGGGGAACCAGCACAATGGCTGTCATCATATTCTGGTAGATATAAACCCATGCATACTGACCGCCAAAGTGACTGTCCACCGAAAATACTGCTCAGGGTTAGAACTTAAGAGGGAACAAACAAAAAATCGATGCCCCACGCTGTTTTCCTGTTTTAAACACCTTCTGCTGCCCGACCCATATAATCTATATGACAAAAGATTTGTCACAATCTACTCTCTCCATCCCTGCTTAATATTGAGTTGTCGGACGTATTTTAGCCCACTTGGACCACTTTACTCCTGGCGAAGCGTCTGGATTCCAAAATTCCAAATGAGCCACTCTTCGTTGAACGGAAGTGACCCCCGCGTACGGACTCAAATTTCTCGTTCGCTCTGATTGGCCGCCAGTGAATAAATTTTTTATTTTCGTTTACCTTATTATTTCATTACGAATGTGCACACAATTTAGCGATTAAACTAAAGCTGGTAAGTAAACGAAAACGGTACTTATACTAGAAGCGAACTCTTGACATTTACTGCGGACGTGCATGCAACTTTTTGAATGCCCAAAGCAATGTGGGATGCGCGAAGTAGGCTAATACTATCAACAACAAAGATGGAGACTTCGAAACGCCCTTGCTTCAGACATTAAATTCCGACTTCTTATCAATTAATGTAGGTAAGAAACAAAACCTAGCACTTTCAGTTGTTTGTAGACATTGTGCGTCTTTCTACATAGGCCTCAAAAGAATGCAAAATTATCAAACAGAAACAAGTATGCAAAAATAGTCCATCAGGCAACAGCTGAGCTGAACAGGCATTTGGCTGTCCACTAAGTCATTGTGCAAACACCCTTTCTATCGATCTTTCTTTCGTTCTTTCTTTCTTTGTTTCTTTCTTTCTTTCTTTCTTTCTTTCTTTCTTTCTTTCTTTCTTTCTTTCTTTCTTTCTTTCTTTCTTTTTCTTTATTTCCACCAACATAACGTCCACAGCTTTTTCCAGAGACCGCTGCAACTAAAAATCCGACTTTTTTGCTTTTAGTAAATTATGCAAATTTCAGGCAATTGAAATGTAAAATGTGATATGCCTTCAAAACTATTCCGGAGAGGCGTGTCAATCCCCGATTCAAAGGTTTGAGTTACAGACACATCCAACGAAGCGAAACCGAATGTTATAAATTTGATTTTATGCTAATCAGGCACACTTATGAAATTTAAATGTTGAGTATCTTCAAAGGCATTCTAAATGGAGGTGGCATCCAACTTCATTTTACTGGTTTGTGGTAGGCGCATCCAACGAAATGAAAATGAAAGAATTTTAATTTGGGCAAATTACACACACTCAGAAGATTAATTGGTTGCATGAATGTCAAAATCATTACAGATGAAAGGGCCGGTCAAATTTCAATTCAACGAATTGTGTTCGAGGTTCATCTGATCATCATTGAACAAAAGTTTTAGCGTTTTACGTTTTTCAAAATTTCAAGGCACACAGACAGGTTTGCCCTCTACCAAATCTTAATCTTCTAGCTACTACAACTACCAGAAAATGTGCTTTTCTGTATGGTATGTAGGGTGACTTATGTATGACATTCTTTGATTATTCATTGTTATTTTGTTTTCTAATAAGACGCAAGTCCAGGAATAAGTAATCTAATATCTCAATTGTTAATTTTTTAGTTCCAATTCGGATAACATTCAGCTATTAAAAACGTTGATTGTCTGAATATCTATTGCAAGTTCCCATATTCGGAGCTTTCAAAAGCAAATTAAACCCTTCCCACGAAAAATGGCCTAATGGACTAAAAGTAATGTCCTCTCCATATGCATGCAGTGTGTTTGCACTTGTGGCCTCACTTATTGAAGAAGATGTGGCCTAGGCAACTCACAGTAGTAAAGGTCTGTTTACACTTACGACTCACCCCTTTTCGACTCTGATGCATATATAGGGGCTTTGAGCAGCAAAGACGTCATAGAATCGTTAACGACCCCATTAGAGGCGTATACGACTCTAAATGAGTCCTTACAGACTGCGGTCTGTTTATTTCTAATTTAGTTATCTTTATTTCTTAAAAACAAATATTTAAAACACAAACATATCTATGGCTAGTAGAGATATATCTGCTTCTGTTGAAGATAATTATCTCTATTCCTACAGAAATATGGAGGCCTAGAATTTTGTGCGGCTGTGTCATGAGTGACGAGATTCGGACAGCACGTGTTTAAAATAGTGCCATAAGCTGTCTGAAACGCGAGCTGTCTGAATCAAGCTTCCAGGCAACGGCCATGTGTAATTTTATTTCTCCTTTGCGGCACCAACATTTCAAATAAGAGTGAAAAAAAAAAATCGCGAGCAGAATGTCAGCGATTCAGGATTTGAATTGGCCGCCATTTCTGAGAGCACATAGGCTTAAGATTAATGCGCGAAAAACGGTATAACAGGTCATCTATGCTCCGTCATTGAGTTCATCAACTTTGCACGCCCAATACTGTACAAGTTTGAAGTATAGATTGTCTTCAGGTGGATCAAAAATACCCTCATCCTTTGGAACGATTTGTGGACCGTGTAAATCCATGATTGCATTAGGCTGGATGCGTGCCATTTCTTGATTTGCGCACTTGGCGAACCTGCGCAGGGGATTCTCAGGGAATCTAAAACATTCACCATTGCTACGGAAAAATAGTTGATGTGAATTATTTTATGGCAAAATATCGTCTTTGAATTTAAAGAGTGACATGAAACCCATTGTGAATTTTCTTTTATTCAATTCTAAGACAGGTCATCACCGACAAATATCGGTCATAGGCACAATATTGTTGACCAATGGCTAAGTATCTGGAGATGAGCGGAGACAAAAGAAAAAGAGACACGATGAGATCTGAAAACACTTCTATTCCATCTACCAGACTTGGTATTTGGCCGTTATTCATTGCTATCTTAATGCTGTCAGTGCAACAGATTAAGGCCAGGTCTCGCCAGCCGCGAGATCTTTCAGCGGGAAGAATTCGAAATGTCGTAGCATGTCATGGTAAACATGCGTTGCGATGGGAAAACTTCGGAAACCCCCCCCCCCCTCCCTCCCCCCCTTCATGAAACTCGACTTCTTATCCATGCAATATGAAAAAAATAGAACCCAGCAGAAACGGGCAACGCCATCCTGAGAAGTTCACTTACACCTCCACGCGCTGCTTTCACGGCCTGGCTCGTTCATCCGCCGACGCTACAATCGACCCACCCAAAGCTACTTACTATCCAAAAGTAAACATACTTATTTTTGCCTTTTTTTCAGCAGTTGAATACTATTCAGATCGTGGTAGCAATTTGTCATTTATTTCTCACGTCCAAATGACGCGGCTGCAGTGGCGCCTTGTGGTGGTCACATGAAGAAATTTCGTCCATCGGGCTTCAGAAATACTTGGAACACTTGCTGTATGATGTGGGTCGGATCATCGTGTCCAGATGAGTCGATGCAAGACGGGACATTTTTGATTGGACCAAAATGCCATAGAAGACCTATAAATGTTCCAACATGACTTTCAAAGAATAAGACTATACAACATTATGTTATAGAGTTTGTATTGCAATGGAAGCAAATGATCATTTGTTAATGCAACCTGTAGGGGAAACATATTCAGTATGACCTCTACTAATCGAGCCTGTCAGAAAAATGTAAGTCGTTATGATGTCGGTAAAAGTGCCATTGTACCTCCAGTGTGAATTTATGAAGCTTACAGGCTATATGACTAAAAAGGAAAAGTTATACTTGTCCCCATACTTTTATTTATTTTGTTGAAATTCTATACCATGCTCGTTGCATTTTTCTTCTTATGGTAGCATATTTAGTTTGAAAATAAAATAAAAAGTACTTTTTCTATTGTTTTCCCCTTTTCCTCTGAACCAAACTTCCCGAAAATATCAGTGAAACATTTTATCAAAAGAAAGAAAGAAAGAAAGTCTATATGGTAGCGCGACGGGAATTGGTACTCTCAGTCATGCAATCCTTTGCTTTTATCTAAAATACCATTCCCTTTCCTCCCTGTACTCTGAAATTCTAACTATGTCTGGGTGCCAACCCAGACATTTTGTTTTTCCAAGAATTCTTTTCTTTCTTTCTTTCTTTCTTTCTTTCTTTCTTTCTTTCTTTCTTTCTTTCTTTCTTTCTTTCTTTCTTTCTTTCTTTCTTTTTTTCTTTCTTTCTTTCTTTCTTTCTTTCTTTCTTTCTTTCTCTCTCTCTCTCTCTCTCTCTCTCTCTCACTCTCTCTCTCTCTCTTTCTTTCTTCTTTACGACCAGATTTGTCCGGAGCTTTTCTCGGACCCTACTTTTCCGAAAACCACCAAATTTGCAATGGTGACTGACCTATCAGTGAAATTAGGCACCTGACTTGTAATAGTCATGATATTTAAAATTATGCAAATTAAGGGCACTTAAAATTTCAAAAGCTCTTCCAAACTATTGCAGATAGACACAAAGTTCTAACTTACACATATAGGTTTGAGACAACTGGCAAATCCAATAGCACATAAACAAAACTTGTGGAATTTTAATGCATGCTAAATTCCCCAAATTTCTCCCCAATCCACATGCAGGCTTTCAATTGCCTCCTGTATGACCTATTGCTTGACGTCTATGGTGCCAGGCAACCATTTTGCATTCATAATTATTTGGCTTGAACCTGTCTCACAGCTTTCTGTCCATGCATGCTGAGTGTACGCTTTGGAAGGTTTGTGTCTTGTAGCAAATTGTAGTGTGGGGTGTGGTGGTGGGGGGGGGGGGACTCCCAACAACTGTGAAATGAGGCTCTCAATAAAATACAGAGTATCTCTTTCTGTTCATGCAGGAACAGATTGACTTCATGCTGCCATATGTACCAGGCAGGCTTTTGCTTCCACTGGTGTCCTAGTTGGCCTGTTTTTGCCTGAGGCAATGTAAGTCTGCTGAGCTCAGTCCCAAGGGAACACACAGCTCTGGACTTCTAGGCACAACAAGCCTAAGTGTACCCTCTGTTAAAAAGGGACAACATACAGAGCTGAGTCAGTCAGACCAGGGAAGTGCAAATTGTTGTGTCATCTCAGTGGACGCTTTCCTGTCTTTGTTTTCTTGTAACCAGTGAGATGAAGCCTGTTCTTCATAGCCAATACTGAGACAGTATAGTTTTGTCTTGGTTCACAGATACATGTTTATGTAGTCTCTTGACAGCTTCTGTTAAAATTAGTTTATGTAATAAAGGAACAAAGACAGCTTTTTATTGCATTTATACACATCCCTCTAAATCATAACATGTGTACACTGTACATGCACATATACTCATCAATACTGCCCAGAAAGGCTGACCGTCTCAGGAGTGGCCACTTTTCTGTGGTCGCGAGGGTGCTCACTGTAGAGACGATTCACTGTACAGTGGTACCTGCAATTTAAGACCACCCCTAATGCCAGACAAAAGTGGTCACATAGGACACGTGGTCTTTCATCAGATAAATTAACAAAGAAAATAAAGTCTTTCTTTCTCTCTCTCTCTCCTTCTTTTTCTTTCTTTCTTTCTTTCTTTCTTTCTTTCTTTCTTTATGACCAAGTTGGTCCAGAGTTTTTTTCAGACACTGTTTTTTCGAAAACCACCAAACTTGCCATGGTGACTGACATAACCAGTGAAATTGTGCATTTCATTTGGAACAGTCATGATGTTTAAGATTATGCAAGTATTAGAGGCAACAAAAATTTTAAAAGCGCCATATCTTCCAAACTATTGCAGATAGACTCAAAATTTCAATGTGCATATACAGTAGTACCTGCTGTATATGACCGCCCCTTCGGCCAGCTAAGAGTGGTCACATACAGCAGGTGGTCTTTCACTGCAGGTAAATTTATAAAGAATATAGACTTCTGTGTCACGCAAATGCAGTCACAAACGCCAGGTGGTCTCTCACGGCAGTGGTCATAGATGCAGATACTTCTGTATACCTTTGTGACAATTGCCACCAAAATGGAGGGTACAGCTGTAGAATTTCAAATTATGCAAACAAGGGGCATTAAAGAATTTAAATTGCCATTCCCACTTCAATTTTTAGGTTTGTGGCAAAGCCACATCCAATGAACCATGAACCAAAGTTGTAGGATTTTAATTTATGCAAATTAGGTGAATATGCAAAATGTAAATCTTTAATAGCTTCAAAATTATTATAGGGATGCCATTCCATCTTCAATATATAGGTTTGTGGCATAGCCCCATCCAACGAACAATAAACCAAAGTTCTTCTAGGCCTATAATTCTTGCAGATTAGCCAAATACACAAAATTAAAATGTTGAATAGCTTCAAAACTATTATCGATAGTAGTTTCATTCAAACTTCACTTTATAAGTTTCGGACATGGCCCCATCCCTTGAACCAAGAACCAAAGCTGAGCATTTTAATTTATAAAAATTAGGCTAATACACCAAATTTAGATTATGTTGAACAATGGCAAAGTGTAGCATTTCATACTGTTCTCTTTTTGAAGGCAACCAGACAGATTTGCTGTGAAGCAAATCTTCTTTTCTAGTTTCCATCTCATTCTGTGCTTTCTCCACAGGTGAAAATTAAAGGTGTTTTGGAACAAAAAACTTATGAAGTTAATTGCTTTTGTGAAAGATACAATGATTGTTGCACTGTTTCGCTGAAGGGGATATATTTTTGTATCATGGATGTGACTTGGGAGACATGTCACTCGTCACTCGTCACTCGTCACAATTTTCATTTGAACATCATTTCAAAATGTAAAACCTGAGTTATCCCATTTCAAATGATGAATGATGTTTATTGCCGGTTGGAATGATTTATCCCTGTGTTTTTTGTTTGTGGTGCATGGTTTGTTACCACTTATGTAAAAACCCGCTGGTACTTTCGGACCTGTATCCACTATCAGGGCAACCTTCTGCCCTAAGCTCCATCTTTCACTCAGCATGAGCGCTTGGCAGGTCCTACCAGTGCTGCTAATAAATCATAACCTGGGGGCGACTTCAGTGTCTGATACAAAATCCCAATTCTGGGCCCACTGTTGCCTACAACTGGTAATTGTACGGCGTTGTAATTGCATTTTCAGGTGATGCTCACTCTGAAAAAGTCTCATTATATATTGTTCATTAAATTTATTCCACAAATCAACCTTCTGTTAACACCAATCACAGATATATTTTGGATACTACCTCTTCAAAATATCAAATCCGCTACCCCACAGGCACTTGGCTGCCATTTTGAAAATTGTGGATTCCGCATCCAATGGTTTGTAAATAAAGATAGTTTTGGGACAATCGGGGGGTATAATATATGACGTCAAAAGTCCAAAAGTATATATTTTGCAAATATTTCAGAACATCAATAATGATATGATATATGCAGTGGCTGCAATTCACTTTGATATCCAAATCAAATGTATTTTGGTGCGACTGTCACGCAATGCATTGCGCCATGTTCAAAATGGTGTGTGCTCACCAACTGATTTGCCGGCTCACATTTGGATTTGTTACTAATGATGATAACTGTTTCACACACAACCGAGCGGGCAGATTAAAGTGAAGATTGTAAGTAATGTTTTAAAAGTACTTTAACGACCGTTTGCCCTAGTAACTCGAAGAACGGACACTGGAACTTAGCGAAATATTACGATAACAATCACCCATGGACCTATTATCATTAACGAGAGGTACATGGATCACCAAACAACTGGGGCTATGCTGTAGCCTGTTTCACCGAACAAACGTGGCTATGCAGCTATGCGGTTTCCCGGGCCCAAATTAACCCTCCAGACAAACTGAAATAAAATGTCGTGTTTGAGTTTAATTTATGCAAAATAACGGCACACGACAGCCAATTTCTCGATAAAACCTTTCAACCGGGGCTGTGTTGTTTCATCGAACATCCGTGGCTGTGCAGCTATGCGGTTTCCCGGCCCAAGTTAACTCTCCAAGATAAATTGAAATAAAATGCTGTGTTTGAGTTAACTTTACCGCAAAATAACGGTACACGAGAGTCACTTTCTTGATAAAGTCTTTCAGCCAGGGTCGATCAATTTTTATTGGGGAAGAGCGGCTTGAAACATTTTTTGTTTTGTTTTCAGGATGCATGAAATTTATTTAGGGTCGCGCCGTTTCAGTAGGGTGTGGTCGGGTTACCGGAAAAACACTTATTTTTGTTAGACCTTTGGTAACTTGGACTTTTGTTGAAACATGTTTAAAATGGATGTTCTTTCCCCTTGTACACATTACTTCCTTTGGCGTCAGTTTAATTTGTTACCTGGGCACAACCGGAGGCGCTAGTATTGTGAAGAAAAGCATGGGGATAAGGTTGTATTGCTTTTGGTTATGCTTGATGTGACGTTTTACAGTCATGAGTCTGACGTGACAATGTTTAAAATTAGTGGAGTCTAAATATGCTCGATTTAAAATCATATGGCAGTTAAAGACAACTTTCAAAGAGATGATGATTGAATTCGAAACTTAACCCAGTCTATTTTTACATCATTTATGACACCACAATAGCGGATATTTTGAGAAGTCACATTTGACCCTTTGGAGAAAACATTTAGCAAACAATTGCCCTTCGCGGTTTTTTCAGGTTTCTCTCGCTGTTCAGTGTTGCTGTGTTTTAAAGTCTCTCTAATTTCTTGATAATGGAAACGAACAATAACGACTGTCTGGAGAACCCACTGTTGTTAGTAATTTTTGTACTTTAAGGGGATCCAGTGTAAATAAATATGTTTAAATTAATCCAAACAATAATGGTCGATAAAACTCATCAAGATATGACATAAACCAAGCTCAGTGGCTTTCCTGAATCTCGAGTCAAGGGGAGCTGTTGAAACCCAAGTCAAGGACAGCTGTTTATATCCTAGTCAAGGGGAGCTGTTGAAACTCGAGTCAAGGGGAGCTGTTGAAATCCGAGTCAAGGGGAGCTGTTGAAACCCAAGTCAAGGACAGCTGTTGAAATCCTAGTCAAGGGGAGCTGTTGAAACCCAAGTCAAGGACAGCTCTTGAAATCCCAGTCAAGGGGAGCTGTTGAAACTCGAATCAAAATGTCGTCGATGTGAATTTCAAGGAGGAGAGGACAACATACTCACAGTCAACAGCTTTCTCTAGCCCACGTGAGCCGAGGAAACCTATTGACTCGGTCCAAGAATATGACGTTATATGACCTTTTAAGAGTTGATGCCTTTTGTCGTTCAACATCCTGATATTGTTCAACTCATAGGCAGATTTCTGAATTTGGACCATAAGAGTCCAAGCTTTCCGGACACTGACTTTGTTTTGTTTTGTTTGAGCTTGAGTCAAGGGCCTCCACATAGGAGTCTGAGAATCTAGGTCTCTATTGGTGTAGCCATTTAGAGCGTACAATATACGTTATATAGGAATCATTCTGAGTGAAGTAACAACACTTGGGTGGTGGGGTTGGGGGTGGGGCGTAGAGTGGGCACTGATGCCCTAACTCCAGTAATCCTCCTTCTCCAACAATAGTTTCCCAGTTCTGGTGTGCCTCGTCTGAGCCTTCTGTATTTTACTAAATTGCAGTGAGGGTTTCCATAAATGCTGGCTTGATTATACCGTCCAGCTTTACACTCCTCTATCTTTTGGCTGCACTGTGTCTGGGGCAATTGAGAGAACATCCATTACTTATGTTCACTGCAAACTGTGTACTAGTATTTCAATGTTTTGGTTGATGATGAAAGTTGAATTAATCCTTGCCCCGTTGAATTAAGACTGTTTTAGGACTGAGCCAACAGCTTACCTTGGCGTAAGCGTCCATCCCACGCCACGGAAAGCTGTTGACATGGGGAAGTGTTATCTTGATGAGCATCGTGTACAACTCATATTAAAATTGTTTTTCATAACTGTTGGAATTAATTAAAAAGATTGAAGCAGACGACAATTGACAGCTAGCCGGCTTGGCTGGATTTTATATCAACGTATATCCTTTTTCATTTCTGGTTTATGATCCATCATTATCGATATTCAGAGACTGGTCAAATTAAAGTCTTCACCCACATTGATTCGGAGCGTGCAACCTACTCCAGGAACTAGTTTATGACTGCAGGAACTAGCCTATGTAAGGGCTTCAATAATTTCGTCAAAGGTCATCCACGTTTAATCCATGGTGCTAAATTTTGTTACATTTAGGGGCTAGATATCTATAATAATCAATGAATAAACTCCGAATTTGCTCGACAACATTACTTGCCATGAGAATGTGTTGCAGAGAACAAGCATGTTGCAAGTAATTGGGACTTAATATGGAATGCCAACAAATGTTTCATTACGTGTCGCAATTACCACAGCTGAGACTATTATTATTATTATTATTATTATTATTATTATTATTATTATTATTATTATTATTATTATTATTATTATTATTGTTGTTGTTGTTATGTTGTTATTGTTATTATTATTATTATTGTTATCATCATTATCATCATCATCATCATCATTATTATTATTATTATTATTATTATTATTATTATTATTATTATTATTATTATTATTATTATTATTATTATTATTAATCAGAGTGGTTTACTCGTTGCATTCGTCACCTAAACATATTAATCATGTATCTGATCATGCCTCTTAAATATGATATTTCAGTGTGATCCCACCACGCGGTAATTTGTCTATCTTGTCGCACTCTGTATCTCGAGCAAATCACCCGAGCTGTCATTTCATAAAGCTCCAGATAATTGAAACAGGAACGCAGTCCTCTCTGTCTGGAAACACACAATTGCCTTGTCGTGAGGTGCCAGATTTCAACAGGATGGACAATAGGGTGTTTTCTTTAAGAAAAATAAAATCAGTATTGAGATCTCAATAAATAACCCGCAGATGGCTTGTACGTCCAAAGCACAGTTATAAAAACTGATATACACCAACAATGACTTCAAGCCATACATAATTTGAATACACGGGAAATGAAACACCCGAGATAAAGATGCACTGGTGTCTCGGAAACAGGGGATAATTTACAAGTAATTGAAATTCCTTCATAAAGGATTCTTTTATTTATTTACACCACTGGATATTTATTAAAAGTATATGTGACAAGTTTGGCCAATATAAGCAAAGATACTTTGATGTTTTGCGCAATGGAATCCACAGTTGGGAAAATATGTGTGTATTCTGCGGCAAGGAACTAAAAATATTTGCCTGACAATCAGATTCTACTTTTATTATTATCATCATCATCATCTTGCCATTGTGAAGAGTAGGTTGCTGCTTTATGGGCAAGGAAAGTACGAGGGACCAAAGGCACCTGCTATGGAAGCATACGATCTGATTGTTATATGAAAGAAGAACCGACTGTGCTCAGCTGAAGCTTAGAGCTGGATATCCTTAAGTTTGAAGAGGGAAGTAGATCTGGTGTGCCATTTAAAAGAAAATTACATGAATATAACAACCATTCTAACATGCATTATCATCTTCTATCACATAATGTCGAAAATTGAGAAATTCTTATAGCACCTGGCCCTGTTCCTCGATTGCATTAATGAGATATGTTTAAAACAAAACATTTCGGAAATGATGGTTGCGCCACTAAATGTACTGTTGGCATAGACTGGGGCAAGTTACGTTGATCCACCATTACGAAGTTATAAGCCAGTATGCCAGATTTACTGCTATCTCCATAGTAACAATGCGAATATCAATACGTACTCTACCCAATAATTCATAATGTCAAAAATTTAACACCAGGTTGCGAACAAACGTAGTGGAGATCGGTAGGAGGTAAATTTCCACTGAGTTTGAAAAGTCTCCAATATGCAGTTTGAGCAGAAACACACACACACACGCGCGCGCGCATTCAAAGTTATAAAAAATTATTACCTTATTTTCTTCAACAGCGCCATTTGTTGAAGAAATTAAGGTCTTGAGGTCTCCAGAATGGTTCCTATGGGATTTCAAAGCTATGGACAGCACGGTTTCGGAGCTTTTTAAAGATTTTTTTTTTTAAGGAACACTAAAAATCGATTTTAAAAAATCAAATTCGCATGAGCGTGACCGTTTGAACAGGTTCAGTTGGGACCGAACCAAGATAGATCCCCACCAAATTTGAAGAGGATCCAGGCAACAATTTTGGAGAAGAAATCGAAAATGCAAAATTTATGACGGGCTCACACACACACACACACACACACACGTGTGTGTGTGTGTGTGTGTGTGTGTGTGTGTGTGTGTGTGTGTGTGTGTGTGAGACAAGAGGGCTTTATGTATGTGAGCACAATAACTTCTAAAGAAATTACAGTACTTTATTTATACTAGCAACTTTACACCATCCAGGGACCCTTACACACTCTATTGTATTTCAATGTGTTAATGTAACGATACAGCATATTAACTGGAAAAGATGATTTGCTGCATAGCTTATCAGTGTGTGTGTCCTCAAAGCATATCGGTACGCCAATGTACAACTATTCCATAACACAGGAGTAGAAGTTGGAATGGCATCTCTATCGATTATAGCTTTGAAGTTATTCAAGATTTAAAATTTCAAATGGGGTTACTTAGCATAATTTAAATTGCTACAACTTCCATTTCTAACTCATTGGGTGTGCAATGGTCAACAACCCCCTAGTAGAAGTTGGAATGATATCTCTATTACAGTGTTGAAGATATTCAAGATTTGAAATTTCAAATGGTGCTACTTAGCATAATTTAAATTGCTACAACTTCCATTTCTAACTCATTGGGTGTGCAATGGTCAACAACCCCCTAGTAGAAGTTGGAATGATATCTCTATTACAGTGTTGAAGATATTCAAGATTTGAAATTTCAAATGGTGCTACTTAGCATAATTTAAATTGCTACAACTTTCATTTCTAACTCATTAGCTGTGCAATGGTCAACAACCCCCTAGTAGAAGTTGGAATGATATCTCTATTATAGTGTTGAAGATATTCAAGATTGAAAGTTTTGAATAGTGCTAATAAGCATAATTTGAATTGCTACAACTTTTGTTTTAGATTCATTAGGTGCGCAATGGTCAATAATCCCCCAGTAGAAGTGGAAATGACATCTCTATTTATAATAGTTTTGAAGATATTCAAGATTTAAAATTTCAAATGCCCCTAATTAGCATAATTTTAAACATCTACATTCCTCTGTATCAAAAGGCCCAACTCCTTGTGTGGAGGTACATTCATGCCAAGTTTGGAGTTGGTATGTATAATAGTGTCAGAGAAAAGTGTCTGACAAATTCACTGGTAAAAAAAGAAAAAAGGAAGAAATAAAAAAGAAAAAAGAAAAAAGAAAAAAGAAAGAAAGAAAGAAAGAAAAAAAGAAAGAAAGAAAGAAAGAAAGAAAGAAAGAAAGAAAGAAAGAAAGAAAGAAAGAAAGAAAGAAAGAAAGAAAGAAGGAAATGTACCTTGAACACAATCCTTTGATATAAAATTTGACGGGCCCCTTCATCTAATATAGTTTTGAAACGGTCAAGCATTAAAATATTCCGAAAGTGTCTAATTGGCATAAATACAAATTTCACATTACTTTCGTTTCACCAGGGGCAGCTATTATCACAAACCAATGAACTGAAGCTATTATTACCACCTCTTTCTGGAATACATGTGAAGATGTTAAACATTAAATGTTCGGAAGTATGCCCAATTAGCATAAATTTAAATTTTAAAACTGTCAGTTTCGTTTCATTGGATGCACCAATGCCACAAACCAAATAATTAAACATCAAGTTGGATTGACACCTTTATCTGTAATACTTCTAAAAACAAAGGCTTGATTTGCCTAAATATGAAAATCAGTAAATGCCCACACGGAAGGAAGAAGAGACAGAGGGGGGAGAGAGAGAGAGAGAGAGAGAGAGAGAAAGAAAGAAAGAAAGAAAGAAAGAAAGAAAGAAAGAAAGAAAGAAAGAAAGAAAGAAAGAAAGAAAGAAAGAAAGAAACAAAGAAAGAAAGTGTGTTGATACACACACTTTAATAAGAAGAGAGCACCCGACTACAGGTGACGCAGGCAAGAGCAAAGGATGGAGCAAAGGCTGAATTCGGACATGGAACCAGACAGATCAGTAATAAGATTATAAAGTAATTACGCAACACGGAGCCAGCTTGTCTTTGAAGTTGCAGAATCTCTTCAATAGCAAGAAGCAGACCTTGCTTCCCCATCCATGATCTCCATTAGAATTCCAACAATTTGTAACAATATGGAGCCAATACAGGTATCTGGTAACATGCAAATATTTTGATAAAATGAAAAGCGTTCATGGTGTCTGTATATTATGCTTCAAACTGACGACCTTATTGCGCACTCAAGATTCTAGCAAATGGACCGCTACATAACAAAGAGGCGGAAAACTGTAAAAGTCGAGGTCATACTTTATTAGCCTTTTAGTGTCAGCCAGAATTGCAACTTTTTTCTCTTTATGTTTTTTTTGGGGGGTGTTTTGTGTGTCTTCTTCTTCTTCTTCTTCTTCTTCTTCTTCTTCTTCTTCTTCTTCTTCTTCTTCTTCTTCTTCTTCTTCTTCTTCTTTTTTTTTTGTTTTGTTTGTTTTCTTTTTTTGTTTTTGGGTTTTTTTTGGCTTTGGGGTTTTTTTGTTTTGTTTTGTTTTGTTTTGTTTTTGTTTTTGTTTTTGTTTTTTTTGGGGGGGGGGTGGGTGTTTCTCATTCTTTCTGGAAATCTATTATTATTAAAATTTAGTTCCCCTGGAATCCAGTGTGACATTGTGGGTTTTTTTGCATGCAGAGGGCGGGATACGCCTCGCCACAGACTGGTATGCCTACCTGCATCTTTAAGGCCCAGAAATCTGAACACATCAAATGTGTCTCAGGTGGAGTATCATTCCAAACTTAAAAAAGTCAGGACATCGCTCAGATATAGCGCTCACAAAATGACTGGAGACCAACAACCGAAAACACAGGCCCCCAAGCCTTCTGCCAGGAGGTAAACACAGAGAACGTGGTGACGTAATACCATAGGCCTATATGAAAAGACAACGATGTCATCGCCTGTGTACAGCATTGTGATTTTTAAGCTTAAGTTGTGTCCTGATCTATAAAACTCACATCAGCCTTACACTTACATGCAAAAAACCACTTAAATCCACTAAATTATCCCTTACCATACGGAATTGATCCTTTAAAATTCAGCAGTGATAAAGACCAAATGAGGAAACTCGTCAGTTTTAAAAAGAAATTTGCTGTATCGTCAGAGAAAAGGTTCCCGCGATTCACGCGTGCAGGTTTGCCCCCTGGGTCTGGAATATTCATGGAGGGTAAGTGAGATACCCAAGATATTCGATTCAGTTGACTACACATGTTTCTGGGGGACTGAATATGTGTTTCCCCGGTCATTTGATTTTTATTGTCATATTTTAAATGAGTCTGGCATATTTGGGGTCAAAGAGCTGTAACAATCTGCTTTCACCTTCCGTCTGTTCTTTTGAAATTGAAAATGGGGTGGGAGTTTGACTTGAATATTCTGTTTACGGTATAAAGCAAGCAATCATTCCCGAAGTTGCCACAGGTTTTTCACAAATGAACAAAGAAGCGTCTCTCTGCATCACACGGAGAGGACGTAATTGAAGAGAATAGATAGTTACAAGATTGAAGCGAAAAGCAATTACAGCAAGCGAGCAAAAGTGATTCAGATGAGAACCAGGGGATTCACTGGGGGCACGCCGGCAAATGGCTGTCCCCCGCCCAGGTGTTGATGCGAAAGAGACACGTTTGTTAGTGTGTTACGTTAATAGAGCCGCATCTGCCCAGTGTTAATTTGGGCTGCTAAGTTGCCACTTTCTTGCCAGTACATGCTCGTGAAAGCGGCCTGCTAATTAGCGCTGGCTTCAATTAGGTCCCCCTGGTGAATGCACAATTAGCCTTGCTTTCAACAGTTAGTGACTACCGCGCTGTGCTTGCAACGTTACATGGCAGTGGCGCTTCTTCTTGTATAAACTGGCGTAATGGCCCGCAAGTTAAGACCTTCTAAGACTTTAATTTAAAGGCTGAAATGAAGCCATTTTAATAGATTCTTTTACAAGCTGAACTGAAGCCCTTAGAGCCTTCCAAGTATTAGGAAACTTCTATCTGTTTGATTTTTGGAGTTGAATATGCTGCCAAATGAGTATTTTGTAGATATTATGCAGGTTAATGGTAAAACTCTTCAAAGTAAATTGAAAATGCGTAACCAGCTTGCCTGCTAAACATAACGAGTCCTTTGATCTTTTATCCACAGTTTCTCGTGCAGCAGTAAAGACTCAGGAAGATAAAAGTACTTTGGGCTGCTTCTTACAGTGAAAAGACAAAACGTTCGTTGTGGGTTGCTTGGGTGAAAGTGCGAAGTTGCATTTTTCTCTTGGGAATTCACCGGAGTGTGTAACAAAACAGAGGGCGCTTGCATGTTGCCAAGCGCAGTAGTATTAGCTGTCGTTTGCGAAGTGTTATAGAGCTGAAATTTCAATTGCACGCAATAGCGAGGCGTGAAGGGCTCACTGGCAATGTAATCAAGGGTGGTCACGCCTCGGTCTCCCAGGACAAGCTTTCGCAACTGGCGCCATAATTCGTCGCATGCAATACCATAACTATAGTTAAAACTAATGAATAATGTATCTTCTATTCAAGAAACTGAATACCCCGGTTTGTGTTCAGGGCCGACCTCGACCACGCATGCAGCGCATATTTCCACGTGTGTTTTGCATTCGGACACTAGTTTTGTATCAATAGCTTTTTAACAAAAGTAAGAAAAACACAGGAACACAAAAGAAAAAGCAAAACAAGGGATGCATACTTAGAACGTATTGCAGTCCATGCGCCTGTATAAATGGTTGATTCATGTGTATGTGAACTTTGGTGAACACAAGGTTTATTTTTCTTCATTTATTATCTCAAAGAGTGCAATTATATCTGTGTGCCAACACAGACATTCTGTTTTCGTTGGGTTTCTTTCTTATTTTCTTTCTTTATGTCTGTGCGTCAACACAAACATTCTGTTTTTCCTAGAATTCGTATCAATCGTTGTGTGGCAACATTGACATTCTGTTTTTCCTGGAATTCTTAATTATGGCTGTGTGCTAACACAGACATTCTGTTTCTGTTGGCTTTCTATTTTTTCTTTCTTTCTTTCTTTCTTTCTTTCTTTCTTTCTTTCTTTCTTTCTTTCTTTCTTTCTTTCTTTCTTTCTTTCTTAAGTTCTTTCTTTCTTTCTTTCTTTCCTTATTTCCTTCTTTCTATTTTTCTTTCTTTCTTCTTTCTTTTTTTCTTCTTTACCAGCAATTCTGCCCGACAATATTCTTGGACACTATTGCATTTGGAAAAATCCAAACTTGTCATGATTATAGCTCCAGACATTAAAGCCATGTCTTTTTATAAAGAGGGGCGATGATCTTCTCTGCAGATTCACTTTCAAACTTGGTGGTAATGCTCATTGGGTGGGTCTCTACTAAGTTATACAGATGGTCACACTCCGGTGATTTTTGGATTTTTTCTATGAATTTTTGGTTCTTATTTCGGATAAATCTTTTAAAAAATCTTCTCCGAAACCACTGATCCAATTGCTTTGATATCACAGAGAGGAATACTCCTAGTTTCTTATTTGTTTACCAGATGGTGCTGCAATTTTTTTCAATTAAAAAAAAGTGTATCTTATCTGTATTTTTTATTTCTCCGGAACCGTTACTCAGATTAAGCTTAAACTTTGCGGATATATTTCTCGTGAAAGGATCAAACAAGTTGTGTACTACGTGGCACTGCTGTAAATTCCAGATTTTTAAGGATTTTGTCACTTTGGGTACTTATCGGTAAATGCACCTTTGCCATTGATTACTTTGTAAGTCAATGGGAATTCCAATGCTCATTAACATTTTCCACTTCTTCTCTGAAGCCCTCGTGCAGATTCACTTCAAACCTTGTGGCAATGTGCTTTGGATGGGTCTCTTCTAAGTTTGTTCAAATGGTCGCACTCCAGTGATTTTTGGATTTTTCATGATATTTTTGTTTTTGTTTTTTTATTGGGCAAATATTCTTCTCCGAAACCACTAATCCAATTGCTTTGATATCACACAGGAATACTTCTAGAGATTCCTAGTTCTTAGTTTGTTCACCAGGTGAGCCTGCGATTTTTTATGATGTTTTGTGTGGTTTTCGCTTTTTTTCTATTTCTTCTCCAGAACCGTCGCTCAGATTAAGCTGAAACTTTGTGGATATATTCCTTGTGAAAGGGTCAATAAAGTTGTTCACTAGGTGGCACTGTTACGGATTTCTGATGTTTAATGATTTTTTTTTTTCAATTCAGGCACGTGCCGGTAAATGCACCTTTCCTATTGATTACTATGTAAGTCAACGGGCATTCTAATGCTCAGTATTATGTTTCTTCTCCACCAAGAGACAATGTTCTTTTTAAAGTTCTTGTTAAATATTCTTCAATTTTCTGAAGCTCCAGTAAAATTTATATTGTTAATGAAGTTTTCTTTAGTTAATTCTTTGATCTTTCCGCTCTTCTACCCCCCACTTCCCTGTCAGTGTTAAAACGAGGGAGCTGGGATGGGGGTGAGCGGTGGGGTTCTCCGTGACCCTTTGGCGATCTGAAACATTGAGATAATACAAACGCATGTTTCGGAAGAGATCAATTTAGTATTGGAAGGCTCATATATCACAACTTCCCCGCCAGTGTTAAAACGAGGGAGCTTGAGGTGGGGGGTTCTCCGTGATCGTTTGGCAATCTGAGAATCCAGTTCCCTTTGTTTTGGGAAACTCGGGCCTATTCCGATAGCTGTGAACATCTGTTTGGATAAACCATGTACCTACTATCAGATAATAGGTCCATGGATAAACTAACACTACATTAGGTTATAAAAAAGATTTCAGGTTGGTGACTAGAAAATAGATTAAACAAGCCAAACTACGTTCCAGAACATAGTTCTTCCTTTCTGTCGTCATTGCCAAATCGCACCAGGCCGAAATAGGGATGGTCTGATTATCAATTTTATTCTATTTCCGATTTTTTAGCAAACGACTTTCTGATTTCCAGTTTTTTTTCGAAGAACAAGTTATAAAACCCACACGAAAAAGCATTAAAAAGCGTCAAACAGGGCATTGAACTACAATGATGGCACTTTGCGGGGAAAAGAAATGCTGATGAGACCTATGCTTGCTAGCCATGATTCCGTAACTTGTGCTGCGACCACTGCTGTGTCTAACGCTTGGTCGATCACTTAAGGTTACCAAGGGTCATATCCGATGCATAGTAGTAGGAGCCGACAACTGAATATCTGAGCGACTGCAAGCAGCTTAACACGCTAAGTCGACTGCATCTGGCAGCTGAGCTGTGAAGCTAACGGAGCCTCCGAGATATATGCCATGGAAATTCCGGCTTAAGTGATGCACCGCTCCAAGGTTCTTTTCACTGACACGTGGTTATATTGCTTTTCTGTGACTGTCAACTTGCAAAATGTAAGCAACAAACACAGGTGGCGCTTCATGTTATTCGGAGAGGATTTTTTTATGGATATACTTGCTCAGCTGTCAGCTGATGACAAAATTGAGTTGGCCATCTGACTTCTTGTTGTTGAAATGGCTTAACTGACGGTCCAACTGAGCGGTGTCCATGTGTGAAAATGCTGGAAAGTCCACCACTGCACCCTACTTTTGATGATAGCTCATAATGTTTCCCAAGATAATGTTCTACTTGCTCTACAAACTGAAAATGTATTGTTGTTTTTTCAACCACCGTCAATCCCTTCATTTGGTTCGCAGATGGACTATCAGCTGCCAATGCCATTCCTCAAGAGCTTCATCTTTTGTGGCCTGCAACTGCTGGTCTGTCTGTGTTATACCCTCATGCATTTTGATGCGATTTTATGTGGTACTTAAAAAAAGGGTGCAACCTTCAAAACGTTTGTTCACACTCTCTATTTAGGTTTTTTTTTTTTTTAAATCAAAAAAAAAAAAAAAAAAAAAAATCCAGGCCAGAACAATTACAATACATATTGGAAGCAGTTGAATGAAGAACTTTCGAAAATGTTATATTTTTCAGGGGGCTGAAAGTCAGGAACCGTTGGTACTTCTGCAGTAATTAGCCAATTCGGAATCATAGGAATGACGATACAAACATACTAATTTCCTGCCAAAATCATTTGTCCTTCTGCTAAGCAACGGCAATATGCATTCGACATGATACGGGAGCACTATTGGATACTGCAATAGTGGTATTCATTTTAAACATAATGATGACTTTACGATCAGCAGGTATTTAGATAACATGATTATCACTCTTATGAAATAGTAGTAGTAGTAGTAGTAGTAGTAGTAGTAGTAGTAGTAGTAGTAGTAGTAGTAGTAGTAGTAGTAGTAGTAGTAGTAGTAATGAGAATAATAATAATTCCAAGTTGTTACAGTTGCAAGAGCGACACATTTTGTCTTGTGTGATACGGGGTTCTGCGGGCATATACGGGTACGCCCTCGTTGAATTATAGAAGACAGAACAAACCCGCAGCTAATATGAGTGTGTCGTATACTTCATACAGGGTAGGTATGTAGGCATGTCTATTTCATAAGGGTAGCGATGAAAGATCCTGTTTCTTGTCTTCATTGTGATAAATACAACCAGTCTTTAGCGTGGCAGATTGTGAATCCAGCCAGCGAGGACGTGTCCGTACCATATGGTTATTCCGTGATTACTCTGTTTTCAAATGTTATCATGGCAAATGAGATGTTTTCTTTTTTCTCTGGTCAGCTTTTTTATGTCTGTGTGCAAAAACAGACATTCTGTTTTCTCAAACTTCTTTCTTTCCTCCCACTTAAATTTTGTCCGGACTTTCTGGGAGGCCGCTATAGCTGACAATCAATTTGCATGCCCATAGCCCTATTATCAAAATTGATCCTCTGATTTGGAATAATTATTTTCAAAATATGCAAATTACATGTTACTGGAATTTAAAATCTTCCATACCTTCAAAACTATTCCATATAGAAGTGTCAAGTCAACTTCAATTTAATGATATGTGCTGCAGGCGCATCCAGTGAAATAAAAGTTTATAAAATTTTGATTCATGCTAATTACACACAATTGGAAAACGCAAATGTTTAATATGTTCAGAAGTATTGCAGAAAAAAGTGTCAATCCAGCTTCAATTCATAGGTTTCTGCTCAGGCGCACCGAATGGAATGTAAACAGAAGTAGTAGAAATTTAATTTATGCTAATTAGGCACACTGTGAAAATTAGCATATTTATTACCCTCAAAAGTATTATTGATAAAGGTGTCAGACCAACTTCGCTATACCGGATTATGATATAGGCGCATCCAATGAAATGAATATTTAAGTTGTAAAATTTTAATTTATGCAAAATAGGGATACTTGGAAAACCTACATGTTGAATGTCATCTAAATAATTACAGAGAGAGGTGTCAAACCAACTTCAATTTACATGTTCGTGTTCTGGGTGCATTCAATGAAATGAAAATGAAGTGGTAAAATTTGAAATTAAGCTAATAAGCATACTTCCGAACTTCGAATATTGATACAGTTAAAGGTATTCTGGGCAGAGGGGTCAATCTAACTTTGATTCATTGGTTTGTGATATGGGCACACCCAATAAATTAAAAAACTAAGTTGTAGAGTTCAGATACTTTCTAAATAAGCGCAACTGCAAGATTAAAATGCTTTCCTGTTCCAGATTTTAATTCAAACGACTGTGTTCAAGAGTTCAAGGAACATTGATTATCAATGAACAAAAGTTTCAATGTTTTAAATGGCGCAGAGACAGATTTGCGCTCAAGCAAATTAGTTTTTATCTTTTGCTAACACGAGGCATCTTGTTGTTTTATGAGACAAAAAACAAACTGTTTGAGGAGAGCCGCCAAGAGCTTTTGCCTGATGTGTCACAGCTAAATTTAGTTTCCTGTGAAGGTTTATTTTTTTGATAACATGACATTTTTTTGGAGGGGGGTATCATCATGAACCGTAATTTTGATTTTACCCCCCAAAAAACGTCTGCTTTGTGAAGGCTTTGATTTTGTTCTTTAAAAGTGATCTTTACAGCACACCACCCCCCCCGCCCGCCCTCAACCTGCTTCCTCCATGATTTTCCCAGTACTTTTGTGTCCAAAATGGTGGTTATATTTCACGCACTCTCTCTGTATTAGAGATCAATATCAAAAATTGCTTTTATCTTCAGATAGTTTTGTCATTAAAGGTATAATTAGGCTATATTGTACAAAAATCCCTAGATTTACACAACCACTGAAATAGGGATAATATGTACAGGTCACTTTTACGATTTCAACATGTGTGAAAAAACAAATTTTATTTGCAAGCAGGACACGCGTCATGATGAGGGCACAACATTTCTGCTAATTGCCTGCAAAGCAGACCTGTTGAAAGGCGTTAGACATGGTTGCCTGACCGTCGGGACACCACTCGCAGAGGACAGGGAAAAAAAGCATGGTGTTTGTTTCTATGTATCTGTCTGTGTTTCTGTTTTTCTCTGTTTTTTTGTGTGCCTTTTTAATAAAGTATCTCATTCCGGTGAGATTATTCTCTCTCTCTCTCTCTCTCTCTCTCTCTCTCTCTCTCTCTCTCTCTCTCTCTCTCTCTCTCTCTCTCTCTCTCTCTCTCTCTCTCTCTCCCTCTCAACTGTACAAAGGCTGTTTGGATGGATAATTCACAGATTCAGTTACATGTCCTTGCGACTCTCCAACTCTCTTAAGTTTTGCAGCTCTTAAATTCTGTTTACCTTGGATATTCTCTAAAATTAATAAACACCTATGCACATACGCTCGAAGACATACCCAGCGTATCAAGTTGGTGTTTTGAGAAGGTTATCACGCCCAGCATTTTTCTTTGGGCGCAGATTTAATCACCACTTCTTGGGATCTTTATACTAATATCCCGCAGTTTATTGCTGCCACCCGCCGACATGTGACCCGAGAACACAGCATATCTGTTAATAGTGTCACCTCAGATGACACGGTGTCACTTCATTTGCTTAACTTCTTCATCTGTCCGCATGTCTCAATATTTTCATTAAGTCCTGGCGCATATAGTTTTGAAAAACTATACATGTATACGTGCATTAAATCGTTTGTGTTTCTCATTTAGTCTTTGTGGACTAGGATTCACCAATATTCCGTCTGGGAGAGTGATAAACGGTCTATCATAATTCACATGTAGGCATCATATTTTTCATCATGGAATAAGTTTTTCTGCGACTATCTGGTGGGGATGGTGTCAGCAGGTCCTTAATTTTGAAACTGCCATCATGTTTCACATCAGGTTGTTCTTTATTAACCACAAGATTATACTTTCTACGGACTCGCACATACATACACTTACAAACACACACACACACACACCGCACATACGCGCACGCAAAGTGTTTGTAAAGATTTGTATATACAATATACATGTATATGGCACCATGGTTATTAATCTTTGGGTGTTTTTCGCGGATGTGATATGAAAGCAAGTTTATATGCAAACATGTATTTAAAGGTAGTATGTATCATTACGTGAACTATGGGCTCTAAGACTGCTGCACGCGAGAACTTCATATAGGCATGGTGCCTGTTTTCCATTTTTTTAATGAAATATGTTTAAACCAAGACTGTTCCTCCACATAAACTTTGATTGAATATGAATCACTGTAAAATCTAGAAGAGTGATGCGCAATTCAGATGTACATGGAGTAGGGATGAATGTTATAAGCATGGACCTACTATCAGATAGTGTAGGCCCATGTTATAAGTAAGTCTTTGGTGGTGACATAATGACTACCTTTGAATCATCCGATGAAAGAATAGGAGTGTGTACATCCAGTGTTCCAACTCTGTTGGGTCGTTAAATTAACCCAAATAAATTCAATAACTTGCACATTGCAAGTGTGACAAGATGGCTTAAATTCAGCTTTTCTCAGAGATCCTGTTGCTGTCTTTCTAAACGCAACCTAGTGGATTTAATCATAAATTATTGTTAACTGTTGTCTTTTTTTAACGAGTTATGTACGTTAAATCCCCAAGATAAGTCAGAAGTCCAATGACCTATGATGACTCTTTAAAGTTATATTAAACGCCTTGAATGGACAATGAGCATCAGAAATGGGAAAAGCCCAAAGTCAGTCGATTATACTCATTTGGAATGGTACGTCTGGTCAGATTTACGTCAAAACAAGAACACTGCTAGGCCTAGTGCTGGACAGGGACATTTTGATCACTGTGAGTACGAACATACATACATACATACATACATACATACACACACATGCATACATGAATACATACATGCATACGTACGTATGTACGTACAAACATGCATACATGTATACATACGTATGTATATACGCACTTATACACCGGAATGTAATCTGAATCGGGGAGTGGTCTTGATGAGGGTTGTAGTTTAATTCAGGATAAACAAAAACGGGACTCGAGATTGGTGGTCTTGCATCAGAAATGGTCTTCTTTCGGAGATAGTTTTCATTGGAAATTCTTCCGTATGCCACTGATCTGAATTCAGCCCAGAAAAACTGGCTAAATCGGATGCTAATTTAAATAATTTTCATATGGAAGCTAGCATCGCACATCAATTATTCTCCCTAAATTTTAAAAATTAATCACGGAGGACACACGTACATACCACTGTCACATACAGGGCTAGGCACCCCCTTTCTTATAAAACTCGTGCCTTTTGGAGAAATTTAAGTTTACAAATACCAAAGTCATATTCATTTAGTGCTTTCTAAGTTGGTTACAAGAATAAATTTCCGTCTCCCTAAACTAAGAGTATTCTTTATTTCCAATATTAGAGTATGTGACGTAACAAGTACATATATATATATATATATATATATATATATATATATATATATATATATACAGAGAGAGAGAGAGAGAGAGAAAGAGACAGAGACAGAGAGAGAGGGGGACAGGCAGGCATGATACTTACATACATACATACATACATACATACATACATACATACATACATACATACATACACAATTTCTGGCTGGTATAGATGACATATAGGTGAAAATTATAGAAGCGGTATCTCATAATAACATGCCCCAGGTCAACTGGTTGCCTGTATGGTCTATACCAAAACACGCGCCGTGGAAAGCTTTTGAATGCACTCAACCCGCACCCAAGGCAGCTGTTTAATCTATCTTGTTCTGACTGCAGAAGGTTTAAAGTCGGAATACTAAAGACTAACACCATAGTGCAATTAGAAATTTTGAAAAATTAAAAGTAAGTGCGATTTCTTTGAAACTTTTTAAAATAAATTTCTGATCTGTCTCATATTAATTCGATAACTTACACAAATAATATATGTTCTCTGAAACCGTATCCATGTTGATTGTGCACATGACAGATGACGTGGTCTTAATCATCAGAGACTACTTTTTTATTGATTACAACTACCGCAATTCAAATTTTAAAATATATGTGTAAAACACAAACGTATACACACATTTAATCCAAATGAAACATCAAAGGATACATCACTGGTTAAACCTTTAAAATAATATATGGAATTTTCGTGAACAATTGCCTTACATTTTAAACATGTTTTAAGGTGTTCGTTTTGTAGCATCAGTGACACTTATGAGTACCCTGTTATAAATGGCCTTATCAATGTTAACGATAAAAAAAATGTAATTTTGATAAATTGTTAAAATTTCAGCAGAATCCTGTTTTGATTAAAAATTCACAAAGGTTATCAGAATTTAATTACACTGACTGCATGATTGGATGTACAAATGCACAGCGAAAATCGCAGTTGCGTGGATATTTTGCCCAAAAGAGTACAATATGTTGTCACAATGAACTGAAGATTTTAGTGACGTTCAATCGGTGTGTCAATCATCTGAGGCATTTGCTACAGCGAAAACGCTAACTGGAATTGCTCCATGTCAGCTTCCCTTCAGGCGCATGGACCCGTCAACAGTCACCCGTATTGGAGACAATAACGTCACTGCAGCTGCGTGAACACTTTTTAGTTTCTTCTTGTTTGCTGATCAACATGTCGTAACCATACACATATACCCAACCACCTGATTCCACCGATTTTTGTGATGAACGTGAATAGAACGATGGAGTTGCTCTGTCTCAATGATACGCCGCATGCTGTGACATGCTTGATTTAAACAGAAACCAGTCAACTGGCTCCCATATCGCGACAAGCGCGTGACTTTTAACTGATCTGTCTCATATTAATTCGATAAGTTGTTTATTCGCATTAGTTTGGGTTTTTTTCTGTTCTTAAACATTGAGTGTCTTATCATCTCATTCATTTTGCTTCTTGAAATGATAGAGATACTATTGTAAGGGTAGTCATGGGACTTTATCAAGGGGTCATTGCACGGGCTAATTATTTATCGTCCTATCTATACCATTTCGATTGTGCTTGGTTCTCTTGTCCGATATCATGGTGGCATTTTTGACTTCCCTATGGAAACTTTGAAAGGGGATATTCAACCTGCAGGTGTGTTACAAAGTTCTGCAATATCTTCATTTGCAGACTCCAGCTGAGAAAATATGATATATCTGGGGAGTGCATGTTTATTTTTTTCAGATCAATGAACCAATTAAAGTATGCCTGTGTGGTGGAAACACAATCGAACCTCGATGTTACCGTTTCGCTTGTTGGATATAAAAGGACCTGGAACAGACGCCTTACCAAGTGCGCGCATTTGAGCGCGCGTCAATGGACACCTCTTATGACAGCTACCCACTCGACATCTACTTCACGTGTCTGTGGTCGGGTTTTATATTTTTAGACCTGGGCTTTTTTTTTCAATCCAAATGGTCTATTCTCTAAATCACAAAGACTAAAGATGGGACCTACTGCCTTGAAACTTTGCTGACCCAAGTAAACTTTTGAATGGAAATAAAGACGGACCGGCTCCCTGTGCATCAATACCATATTGTACCCTGTAGATTGTACATTCCAAGTATACAGCTTGCCTGCGAAACAGACCAGTCTCCGTGTGTTTCAAGAAAAAGAGAAAATGTGCCCTTGTTCCGCTGAGAGGAAAGGATGTCGGTGGATGAAACGAAAATAGCCATTGTTCCAAATTGATAATTTGTAATTTTAATTTGGACTGTGTCGCTGTTTTAATGTTACGAGAAAATTGTCATACCGAATTACACATTCCCTGTCCAAATATAATTTTCCAAAGTCGCAATGTTAAGAATGAAAAGATCAGCGAAACAAAATAAGAGCGAAGTTTACGTCAGATAGTGACGGGGTTTTTGGCAAAATAAACAAGCAACATTAACGCCTATTTGTTTGACACCTTATCCCTTCACCTGTACATAGGTCTAAAAGAAGTCACTTCGATTTTCACAAAATTATTCTCTCAAGTAGGCCTACACTGTAATGCTTTCTTTTAGATAATACGAAGGTTTTTTTTAATCATGGGTCCTGGTGCTGTTTCGTATTCGCGTGTACTTCGGCGGATGTCATAATAGTATGAAATTGAAATACAAGTGTCTCTGTACTTTTGCCATCCACACCCTTGCAAGATTTAAGTGCTTGACTATTTCAGAACTATTATAGATGAAGAAGACAGTCAAATGTCATGCAGGACAAAGAATTGTGATTAATGCACATTTGATCATCATTGAACAAACGTTCAAAAATTTCAAATGTTGCTAATATTTAAGGCACACAGACGGATTTGTTGCCAAGGTAATCTTATTTCCCTGGTTTCCGTCCTAACTTTTTATCCATCATCCTCCATCTTTGTTCTTTTCCATAAAATCTGTTTTTTTTTTTTTGTTGTTTTTTTTTTTGTTTTTGTTTTTTTTTTGCCACACTGTAACATACGGGAAATACAAATGGGCATCAATTGTGAGAGAGCCAAAATTAAACTATTGGGAATTTAAATCCGATTCTGCTCGGCAATGTTGACATAAAAATATGTATTAACTCTCTAAGTGCCAAATTTTGGACTGAGTCAACAGCTTTTCTCGGCGTATTGGGCGGAATGCGCCCAATGCGCGCCGAGAAAAGCTGTTGACCTGCTTATTTTCTCTTTAACTAGCGGCATGCTGGTACTTGAATGAAAGGTCTTTTTACGAGGAATGCGAATCTGAGATCCAAATGATACTTCAAACTAGTTTGACTTCAGTAGATCGACTTTAGGTGAAATTGGCCCTGAAAGAGTTAAAGACAACGCACCAAACACGATATTTTTTACTTTCATCTTTGATGTCCACAATTTAACAGCTTTAGTTCAATATAATGTTGTCACATCCAAAACAAAGCACTTTTGAGAACTGATTCGCGTGTCCCAGTGCTAATTGATAAAATAAATGAAAAAAGTCAAGTCAATAGTTCAGTGAAAGAAGCAACACAATTATCTCATTAAATGGATTTTTCCATATACATTTCAAGCCTGGTTTTTAATTTTCTTCGTTCCTTATAACTCTTGCTTGTACACAGACCAATTTTAGTTCTATATTATTTCTTTTGATTGTGTTTCATCTATTGGTAAACGCGCCTTCGTATCCTGATATACCGTGAGAATCTATAGAGAACAAAGCTTTTTACCATGCGAGGGTGGCGTCTGGTGAAAAGTCCTCGAATAAATGTACATATGTATAACGTACATAAAACTTGACGAATGAGCAAATAAAGAAATTCTAACTTCTTATTTAATAATATTGACCACTGCACATCAAAACACTGACAAACGTTGACGTGTTTTACACATTTAGTCATAAGAAGCATTTTGAATTTTACACTTACTCGGCATGTTCAAGGACACAACACAGAAAGAAGTCATCATACTTAGTTCTTCAGTAATTACTTTGTCAGCTTACAGGGATGTTTGTTCGCTCGACTTTTCTTTCTATTGGTACCTGCTCGAATAAAAAACAAGCAAACAAAACAAACAAACAAAAAAAAAAGGAAAAGAAAAAACAAAAACAAAAAAACAAAAAACCCACCGGCTCGTTAATTACTTTTTCACTGCTTGATACAGGGCTATACATGTATCCAGTATATATTGGTTTATCCTCTTGAATTCCAAAGGGTCATTGAGCAGAGGAACAATGTATGAATTACACACATGGACTATAGATTTTACTGTTGCAGTTTCTTCTTTTTATGTGACTTTAATTAGAATTGTGATGTCTTATTTGTATGAAAAAAAACCTGCCTCTGAAGCGTACACAATGGCTCTATGGCTGCATAGGTGTTCTTTTGACTTTTTAATTAATATTTTAACAGAAAATGTTATCCAGGATAGGGCCTGCATGTGTATATATCTTATCATAAAACTACTGCAATGGGTCATTTTTTACATCAAAGACACGTACAAAAGTTGAGTGCTTTTATATGTGGGCCGGTTTTGTTCGGATTAAGGAATGCGTGTCCTTCTGGTGTATGTAGACGAATCTAAAGCTTACTGTTTTGAAAGCGGACCCCAATGGTTTCGCTGCTAAACATACCAATTTGCATCTACTCTCAAACAGAAACGGAGAAGAGATACGAAATACGGTCTTGACAGGAAGCGAATGTGTGGTATAAATCGTTTTTTAAAACCTACCCTTGTCTCCCAATAAGCCCCTGGGACACCAACAGAATTCCAATTATACAAACAGGAGCAACAACGCATGCCACATCTTCCGTGTATTTCTCTCTCCCCCCCCCCCCCTCTCAATAAAAAAAGACAATCCAATATCTCTAAACCCCATATCTGTACCAGTCACTAAGTCTAAACCTGTAAAATTAATTAACAAATTATCACGTTCGACTCTAAATTTTGAAAGTCCTACGCTTCAGCCAAATGAATTTATAAACAGGTCATCAGCGGGAAACCATCAAGCATGTTTCGCAGCCTTAAATTCTCAGACATGCTTTTTATTTGAGGGCAGCTGCTTGTCTGTACCTTGTATATGTGGAGACAATACAACTGAATGTAAAGAATATGAACGTGAAATATCAGCAAATACATCAGTGCATACTGTATAACAAGTTCTTGCTTATAATGGCAATACTTGAAGAATTTATATGAACTAGTATGTGCATAAGTATACGTAAAATAGTAAAATCCAAAGTTGAACTTACTCTGAGAAAAGAAAACCATAAATATAAGTGTCCCTTCTCTGTAAAGAAACCAAATAGACCAGGCAACATAAAGCTGCCGACACAGAATGGCTACCCTGAAGCCCGAACCCACACAAAGGTGTCACAAATCGACTGACCCCATGTATGCACTGAGAAAAAAAAATTGTATACTTAGATTGGCTGACCTCCTAAAATTAAAACACTACGTAACTAGACCTGGCTCAACCTGGAAAAACAAGCAAAACCATTCCTCTATCCTCCGTGAATGTATGCAAAAATTAATGACATTATGTAAAATGGCGTTTCAACTGTGATCTCTTGGAGTGACTATGCATCTGTGTGTTGTCACTTTAATTCAAAGCTTAGTCGCAGATTGTGTGCGTTTGAACCACAGAAAGAGTCCAAGCAGATATATATCTAATTTTATTAATACAAACAAAGATAGGGAATTTAAAATTTGGAATTATAGAAGTGAGCTCATATCGTCCTTGGTACAGGAACAATTACAGCAAACATATTATAAGTCTCCAATTTAGAACTCTACTTCGAATATTATGGGCAAATTACTGGGGAAAATGTACATAAATGTATAGAATTGTTTTTCGTCTATTTTTTTTTCATCTAAGATTACAAAATAGGTAGAGGGTTAATCAGTGCAGGGGTCTTTATTTGGAGGAATATGGTACGTATTTTCAATTTTTACAGCATGGTTTTTGGTCTCAAATTGACAACAAAATTATTTCAAGATAGATACTGTGAAATGAAACAAACTTTCTTAGCTTCATCATTATGAGGGACTTGTGAAATGCGACTAGATTTAACTCTCCCGACTCCGTGTACTGACGTGGATATGACAATATAGACAGGAAAAAGTGGACAAGAAACTATATACCCGAGCGTGAGCTTGATGTCTTTACACACACACACACACACACACACACACACACACACACACACATACATACATACATACATACATACATACATATACATATACATATATATATATATATATATATATATATATATATATATATATATATATATATATATATATATATATATATATACAATCCTTTTCGATAACCTTGATTTACACAAAGTGGCAGGTGAGCTCATCTGTGCTGCTATCCCATGTATAAAATTTAAATTAACGCTGTTTAAACTCGAGGTTAAAGCATCATGAGTCTCCTGGTTTAAAGTAGTAACATGTAAGTTTCAACATGGATAACTCCTACTCCAACAGATGCATGTTTGCTGTGCCTGGCCCTGCACGTTATATGATACACGCATATAGCACATATCTGGACTAGATAGGCAGTTTATTGATATCAGAATTTATAAAACATGACGATGAAATGTGTGTATACCAACAGACAAAGGCATAAAATTTTACACAGAGTTAAACACCTTTTATGCAGATGATCATAATGTATAGATAAAAAACAAGAAAACGGTAATCGCGGGGTAAAAAAAAATATCATGCCGGATTTAAGTGATATATGAGATGAGCCGTTATCTGGAAATGCAAGTTCATTGTTGGACAGAATAATCGCACATAGAGTTCTAGTTGCGAGGCAGATTTAGTTAAGATATCTGAAAACTGGTGCGCACGTTAACCCTCTCCTGCTTCCCTCCACGTGCGCAGTGCGTACGCGCAAACATTTCTGCATCTTGCTCGTGAAGTTCCCATTGGCTGTCGGAGAACAGGCGTTCCCATCACTGGGCGTGGTGCTTGGTGCCCACTATTTTTCGCCGCTCGATTAATTGAGGTGAACAATTTATTACTGCGTTCTATCAAGGAGCCTACAGGCTGTATAGGCTCCTTGGTTCGATTTACTGACTTTATCTGGGTTCACAAGGGCCCTTCTCTACTTTCCCTGCTTTATGAAAATTAAGAAAACTTGAAAATCTCACATTTTGTTGCCTTTGTGCTTGCAACTTTGTGGTCCGAACTGCGAACATACGTGAAAGTACAAGCAAGAGCCAATATGGTTTATGATAGGACATAATCCACTCAGAAGAATGATATTGGCATCTCCTGTGTGGTTTGAATAGGAGGATACCGGAAAAACTGAAAAGTTTGCGGGAGGAGAAAGGCACCATGCATGGAAGTCACTCCACTTGACTCTCTATACCAAAGGGACGCACACCACCATCTGATAATCTATTAGTATTCATTTATCACAGAAAGTATAAAGAAATATGAAGAGGATACATCCCAAGTTCAAGGGATTTATCTGGAATCCTGCTTTTTTAAATTCCTTGAGCGAAGCGTACGGGTTTAAAAATGCAGGATTCCAGATAAATCATGAGAACAAGGGATGTATCCTTTTTATACCATGCCTTCTTTGTTTTCATGAATATAAATGCATTTTAAAATATATTCATCAAAGCAAATCAGTCCTGTGTTCAAATTTAGCCATAGAAATTTAAAGCAGGGATATATGTGTAAGCACGTGACATATATATCCCTTGAGAAAACAAAGGAGGCATGGTATAATTAAATTTAACAGCACATAGAAGACAGACAAATCTATCAGAAGACTGTGTTTCACTCTTCGGCAAGTTTTACTCCGTGACGCTGCAAACTGTCACGAAAACTGACCGTGACTGAGCGGTGCTGGCTGGGTGTATCATGGAGTCCAAGTTCACCGTGATAACACTCCGGTATAAATTTAATAAAGGAAACCTCTATTTACACGAATAGAAATTTGATATTTAAAGTAAACGCCAACGAGTCACAGAGATAGACGTTAATCACAACATGAGAAAGAATTTTGTTGCTGAAACACAAAAGCATGAGAGAGTGTTCCGTGTTTTTGTGCCTTTCTTTACGAAGTGCCCTGTCCCGTTTCGCTATCATTAATATTGCCTAGATCATAGCCTGCGATGTACACAGGTGCATTATATACAAAATGGTGTCCTGCACTTTAATTATAAGTTGTAGGCCATCGCCATCCATGACAACCTTAACCCTTTCCCCTTGAATTAACACCGAGTTAACAGCTTTCCTTGGCATGGGTTGGGCACTTAGCACCCAATCCATGCCAAGGAAAGCTGTTGACCTGGGACACGTGATCTTGATAGGTCTCAATTGCAATTCTCAGTCAAATTGTTTTTCGTTACTGTTGAAATTAGTTGAAAACACTGAAGCAGACGATATTTGATCACCAGCCAGTTTTGGTCGCTTTAAGGGGGGGGGGTTAAATGATCAAACACAAAAATAAAATGTCCTTTCTGTGATCATTCAATGAAAATATTTCTACCATGGATATATAACACATTGAAATTACAATTTCGAACAGTGTATATGACATAATCACCTTTACCGCCAGATCTACCCCCCCCCCCCCCCAGAAAAAAATGAACAAGGAATAAAGCTAAATTGTAGTATCAGTCCTTGTGAACAAGGAACAATATTAAATTTTATGTCCATGGAAGGACCCTTCATCAAATGTTTTGTGACCACGGAACGGACGGGTCTCGAATCAGCATCCTTTGACACCAATCGCCAAGCCGAAAATGGGAAACGCACATACCAACTGCTCCAAATCCTTCGTCTCTATAAGAAACAAACAATAAAAGTGCCCATGCTTGTGTGAAGGAAAAGAGGGAAGTGTATGGTCTTGTGGATATGCTGATTGAGCAAAATTGAAGAAAAAGATGTTACTATGTCAGTGTGCAGACAGACTGGACTGTCTTGTGGATATGCTGCTTGAGCAGAATTAAAGAAAAAGATGTTACTGTGTCAGTGTGCTGACAGACTGGACTATCGCACAAGAAAATTGTTCATAAAAGTTTTACTTTCTCATCGTTTGAAAATGAGATCATCATCATCATCATCATCATCATCATCATCATCATCATCATCATCATCATCATCATCATCATCATCATCATCATCGTATAACACACTAACACACACATGAATACACTCCATTCTCAACATTGTATTTGTGTCTTTTTGTCAGAACCACGTCTTAGTATTCATACACTCTAGTCCCCCAGCCTCTCTTTTCATGCTGAAGACCTTATGCTGCCATCTGACCATTTCAAAACAAGTTTCCAAATTGTTGTTACGCTATTTCTATCTATTAATTCATTCATGTATTTATTTGTTTGTCGGTCTGCCTGTTTATCTATCTAACAGTTTTAATCTTTGAATTTTGTATCGCACATATGGAAGCCAGCCAAACAACTGGTTGTTCA
Source organism: Hermodice carunculata (assembly GCA_964020975.1). NCBI lineage: Eukaryota > Metazoa > Annelida > Polychaeta > Eunicida > Amphinomidae > Hermodice > Hermodice carunculata. Next base: position 37,577,152 of record OZ026620.1, read on the forward strand.
CATTCAAACTATAAATAAATACCATAAGTAATGCATGTCTGGGATAGCATGCCATATTCGCCGATCTAGGTTTGCGCATGGACCTACCATGGACCTACTTTCAGATAGTAGGTCCATGGTTTGCGAGAGCAATCTGCATATACCAATTATAAAGTACTGCTTTATGTCCGAACATAATGGTCACCATGAAAGCATACAGGACGGTAAAAGAGAGTTATGGCAGTTTTTTTTCCCAATTAACGAAAATAGAGAAGGGACGTGAGCGTAATTGCTACTCCCTGCTAGACGGATGTAATTAATACTCCTGTTTAGACAATAACCATACCTACCGAAGATAAAAATGATCACCTGACTTTGTGACTGTGAAAGAGAACCACCAAAAGATTTGTGTATCTCGTATGGCATCTAAAAGTTTAAGATATCTCGTAGGGTATATATGACAGAAAGTCCAGGCTCTACGGCTCTTTTTGCTTTGTGCCCGCTTTACGTGCAGGCGTTTCACATATCATCAATAATGGAGCCGTGGTCAATGCTCCGGCAGGCTAGCTGGACGCGTGGTATCAGATGACACGGCCGCTGTGGGGGCTACAACAACTAACAACACTCTCCATGAATGTGTTCAATAGTCCAGACAACAATCAGGTACATAATGAAGCCACCAGTTTTGTTCAGCTTAATTAGACTTGAGGCGGATAAATTAAGGACTATCAAATTTTGAATTTTTACATCAACTGTAGTTTCCTGGGTTATTTCTATATATTTTAATCTCTCTCTCTCTCTCTCTCTCTCTCTCTCTCTCTCTCTCACACACACACACACACACATATGTACATGCTTTCGTTTGAGATGTTTTAGTGTGTTTTTGACAAATCCGAGGCAAGATTCCATATGTAGGACTTCACGTAGAAAATACTGGAAAAACCTGGTCTCTGCGGTTATTACTATGAACCTCACGCCTCGCCTGAGTAGACAGACTCAGTGACGGCGGTAAGCACATAGCGGAATAAGGTTGCCTTGCAGGCAACCATGCCCCGTGCAAGTCGGTCAAAAAGCCATGGATGTGACAACTCGCAATAGTTCACAGAATTGCTGCTGAAAAGACAGCGTTACCGTAAATTGCTTTCATTTCGCTGTATTCTAATTTTCGCTTATTTCGCTGATGGTGAAAATAAAAACACAGTGGCGAAACAGTGTTTTAACATTGTTCGAATGGAAATTATGTCCATACTGTGAAATTAAAACTAGGGTGAAATGTCAAAAATACAAAAATCCGTGAAAATTTATACATGCAAAAATAAAGCAATTTACCCGTAACTGAATTCCAAACACACCATGCTGAGGTGAGATAGTTCGTGGTGTGATATAACGCTTTGACATACCATTAAGGTTAAATCACAAGGAAACATTAGCACCAGATCTTTCCTGTCAAAATTCCCACTTATGCTGCTGGACAATGATAGTTTTCATTGTCTTATGCGTCCCTTTTGTCATCACCTCGCTTTAAAAATACATTTAAAGATAAATTTCATACATATACAGATATATACTGATTTTGTAGGCATCAGAGGTGGAAGAACATAATTAAGTTAGTTCAAAGGCGGATAGTTAATAATTCCAGAGAAAGGAGAAGGATTGAAAAAGTCATACAAATACAACGAATCACTTCAAATATGGATGCCAAAATTGTCTTATTTCTACGTGTACATTTAATATAGAAAGTGAAACCGACACAATTCAGCCATTTGGTGGTGGTGGTGGCAATGACTTCAAGTCAGAGCACGAATCCATAGTGTCGGCCTTGTACGTAAGCAGTATAGGGCGGGAAATTGACTCCTGTATGTTTTCTGGTCTAACATATTGTGTACTAAGGGTAACAGGTGACAAATCGATCAGTGTAGATTAATTATAACGACAATGCTGGTCGACGTTGCATGAAGAGCTGCATATGAAAACCAACCAACCAACCAAAGCAATATGGATATGTAAAATGCTGTCTAGTAGATATGATACATGTTTGCTTGCACTTTGGGAGCATCAGATGAGAAACAAATGCAAATGGAGCTGAAGTGTTTCATCTGAGCCACGACTCATCATTCTATTCTCACCACCCCAACATCGCTCTATCCTTAGCCATTTCCCACTGAAGGCGGCCAAACCAAGGTGGTGTTCAACTGTCGTTTGCTTCGATCATTTTTATTCAATACTATTAACGCAAATATTTGCAATGAGAATATCGGAACATATCAGATCAACATGACCTAGGTCAACAGCCTCATGTTGGCAATGCCTGCCTCTCTCTCTCTCTCTCTCTCTGTGAGTGTATGTGTTAAAATATGTTCAAACAAACGGGTGCTGAATAATTCAAACATTTAGGGTTTAAGCTTCTGGAGCTGGATAATTGGTTTATGCATTTCACATCCAAACAAGCCAAAAGTGTTCAAATGTCAAATGTCTTCTGCTTCAAAGTTCTCGCCATAAGTTTTTCAAGTCAGACTTGTTTGACCTATCGGGATATCCGTATAATGAGCAACGTCTCTCCATGACGAATGAGAACTAAGTCCTCGGTCTTATTTAAAACACAAAGGTTTAAAGTTTGATCCACGAAACTCAATACTTAAAAAGTATGCGCATAAAATGATACTGAAGACTCAAAATGTTTGTCACTACAAATTTCATTTTGCATTATCACCAGCCAGATACAATTCCACTATTTTTTCAAGTTTTATTGCAGTGGATTGAAATTATTAAACACAGTTTTAAAGGTATAAAATGGAAGATATATGAGGTCTATAACAGGTATTTCAGAAGTATACGACAGTTCGTTCTCTTCCTTTTTACATTATTTTTACCTTGATTAAGGTTCAATGTGCATGTGTTCTGACACTTATACATATTTGCTTTATTTGGTAGAAAGCCGTTTATTAGAAGACTACTGCTTTGAAACAAAAATGCATTTCTTCACTAGACAAGTTAGCGTTCTCCTGGGTTGCAAAAATAGCCGACACACAAATTTTTTTTAGACCATAATAGTTCCTCTTCTGGTGTGCTTCAGTTAATAATCTTCTGCACGATATCATAGGTGCGTAAAAACAATCCGTGTACCAGAAACTGGTATTTGTAATTTTTAATAGCAAGTGGGGGAGATAGGTGAGGCGGCCACGAGAACGTGCGGAATTGTACACCCGTCAATCATGTACGCTGCAACCCCGGGAGAAAATACGATATTTTTTGGTTGTTTTCCGCTCTCCGTGTGTATTTTTAGGCCAAAGCTACACCTGGATGTACGAATTGGTTTGTTCATTAAACCATCTCTGCTTATCGTGTAATCTTTAGCAACATGTTGTCCTCATTCAGCAGTTTTGACTGATAAGTTGTCCAACTGATCCAACCATTCAATGTCAGCACGAGGTTGAGTTGTGGTTGGCTGTTGCATGTTTGATGCAGGTGTCGTATTGAGATACAACTGTGTTCAGTTACTGCGGTGGGGCTGCTGTCGAGGTAGAGTTATCACCTGCGACTTTGTCGACTTAGAATTGTCATATGCAGCTTTGTCTAATTATTATTTATGATTTATGTGATAATGGAAAGTTGAGCATAATTGCCGTACCATTACACCCTCACTCGTCTGTGAAAAATCTTGAAAAAGCACGAACTGATTTTGTGTCCATCCAGCACAATTTCCATATTCATCTCGTTTTGGTAACTAACAAGCAACGTCATTGGTTAAAACGTGCTTCACCGGCCGGGTGTACCAGTCCCTATCCCTGGCTTGATTCCGTATCTTCCGATAACCTCACTCTGGAACCTTGACGCCCCGCTCCGCGCTTTGCAGAGGACAGTGACCATGGCGGCTCCGCATGCAAGCCGCAGGTTTCCCTTATTACCAAGGGAGGAAATAATTTCGTCAGTTCCTAACAAATAATACGAGACAAAAAATCGTTACTCCGCGAAGGTGCCCAGTATACAGAAATGTACACCGGTGGATGACATCTCTATCTCCGTCGGCCTTCGGCCTCGGGAGATACCGGTGTCACCCGAAGGAGCATATTTCTATACCCTGGGCTCCTTCATGCAGTAACTAAAAATATAGGTTTTGCTCATCGGGTATTACGGCGAATTGTTCAGCAATGAAGCAGCGTTCTCATGGGATTCTGCAAACTTATCGTTTCCACGTATTGCATATATTTTAGCTTAATTTGAATTTTGAACACATGATTTATGGCAACACCTGGTCTCTTTGCAGCTTTAAGCACATAAAATTTTAACTATCTACGATTAAGAACTGTTTTGTTTACAAATGATAAGCTGAAAATCAAATGCATATTATCTTCAAAATATTTCTAAGGAAAAAAACATTAAAAATTTTATAAGCTTTAAGGACTTTGTTTGACGCTGGTATATAGCACTTGTGAATTTACTGGTATCTTTTTGCAAGTGATCGTATAGTCGGGAAGATGGATGAAAGAGATGTTTGTACAAAAAACCGCAAGAAATTTGGTTAATAACGGATAAAAATCCTATGGTTTGCAATGATGTCTTTAACATAATTTATTCCGGTATATATATGCTCACAGAATATTGTGTAATCTCAGAACTGTGAATTATTTTTATTTTTCTTGGTGAAAATATAGTATGTTTTTATTTGGCGAATTAAGAAGGCCTTTAAGCTGGAACAACTCAAAAGTGTTCCAGTAAACATACCTTTATATTGAATCACAGCGAGGGGCATTTGATCCTCCTCAGACCACCCTCTTGCTCTTGGGCTTCGGCAGGTCAAAAGAAAGCATAATACTGTTGTGGACTGGTGTGGTGCATGTTGACTTGTACACCATTCTACATGATGACAAAGGCCCAGGCCTAATTCTTGGTTTTTGAACAGAAACATTCCACACGCTGTTCTTTCATGTCACATTACATTCCAGATTGTTCTGAAAATGTCTCCTACTATGGCAAACAGTTTTATCCTTTAATAAGCATTTTTTAACTCAATGAATTATTTTTAACATAATAATAATAATAATAATAATAATAATAATAATAATAATAATAATAATAATAATAATAATAATTATTATTATTATTATTATTATTATTATTATTATTATTATTATTATTATTATTATTATTATTATTATTATTATTATTATTATTGTTATTATTATTATTATTATTATTTTATTATTGTTGTTGTTGTTGCTTAATTCTTTATTCAGCTCTATAATTCACTTTTAGCTTAACGTCCTACCAACTCCAAGGAAAGCTGAAGACTCAATCTTAATCTCAGTCTTAAGTCAAAGAAGGCAATATTGAGCAAACAATTTCTGGATTTAATCCATCATGCGATTAGAGCATTTCCTTCTAAGTTCTCGTTATTATGTTTGTGTTGACGTAACCGTCATGCTGGAAAATTATAGAGATGTTATATGTCTATTTTGTTGCCTTTTTGTGATACGTAACACATCTTCTTTAATCTTTTTCATGTGCAAGAGGGATTTATATAGGGCTTTGCCCTGTTTCCCAATTGTATCCTTACAGAATTAAAAATATGTTTAAACCAAATACTATCCATGTGCATAGGTTGCACATGCAGCAACACATAAAATACCGTGCAAATGGCACAAGTAGTCTTTTAAATGTTTAATCTTGCACACAAGCAGACTTGAAATAAAGACTTATTTGTGCATTGGAATTGAAATTGGATTGGCAACGTTATCTTTAAGTCTTTCCAGCTAGCACTGTAGAGGCTCACTCGGTGACGCAGGTGGTATACAAGTGTCTGCCATTGTGTGTTCCCATTGGAAAGCATTGTATTACATGTTCCTTACATCCTATCATCGGATAGCATTTATCCATTTTCTGTGATAAGATGAGTCTTATAGGAACATCATATGTAATTCTCCCCTTTCCAGACCTGTTACAGTTGGGTACACTGCAGTATTTTGGCATGATGATCACATGGCTTCCCTTTGACAGCTTGGGCTTTTGTTCTTCTGTGAGGTGTACGCTAGGAACTCAACAAGTAAAGCAAACCCCCCCCCCACCTCCAAAAAAGTATGTTTTTGAAACTCAAGATTTTCCCAATTGTGATCATGCTTTATATAGATCCATGCATGTTTATTTCATGCCGTGGGTTATTTCTAATTCATTTGAAATTTAATAGTTTGAATTCTTTTATTTTGTATATGGGACTCAGTTGCAACCTTGGCTCATACTTTACTGGATGCATCTATAGTACAAACCTAAAAAATGCAGTGGATTGGCAGTTCTGCGTATTACAGTTTTGAAGACATTCAACATGAAAGGTTTTCAAGTAGCCCAATAAGCATAATTTAGCCTTGAAACCAGACATTTAATTCTGTCTGGGTTGGCACCAAGACACTTTGTTTTTCTTTCTTTCTTTCTTTCTTTCTTTCTTTCTTTCTTTCTTTCTTTCTTTCTTTCTTTCTTTCTTTCTTTCTTTCTTTCTTTCTTTCTTTCTTTCTTTCTTTCTTTCTTTCTTTCTTTCTTTCTTTCTTTCTTTCTTTCTTTCTTTCTTTCTTTCTTTCTTTCTTTCTTTCTTTCTTTCTTTCTTTCTTTCTTTCTTTCTTTCTTTCTGACTGACCAGATGTGTCCAGAGTTTTTCTCTGACACTACTATTCCGAAAACCACCAAACTTACCATGGTGACTGACCTATCGGTGAAATTGAGCACCTGGCTTGGAATAGTCATGATGTTTAAAATTATCCAAATTACTAGCGATTAATATTTTAAAAGCTCCATATCTCCCAAAGTATTGTAAATAGACACAAAGAAGTTCTAACTTACGCATGTAGGTTTGGGACATCTGGCAAATCCGATAGCATGCAAACAAAAGTTGGGGAATTTTAATGTATGCTAAATTCAATGAATTTCCCATCGATATGTATCCAGGGCTTCTACTGCTTGTTACAAGCTGCATAGACCTCCATGGTGCTAGGCAACCATTTTGCATCCATAATAAATGAGCTTGAACCTGTCTCAAAGGCAGCCTTCCATCCATGCATGCTCGGTGCATGGTTTGGAAGGTTTCAGTCTTTGTAGCAGTAGCAAATGGGGGGGGGGGGAGGAGGACTCTCAACAACTGTGTAATGAGGTTCTCAATAAAATACAGAGAATCTCTTTATGTTAATGCAAGAATGTTCTGCTCCATGGTGCTGTATGTACCAGGCAGGCCACAGTTCCCACTAGTGCTGGACAGAGCTGTCAATTCTCCATGGCTGAGACTGGTGTCCTGGCTGGTCTTTTTTGCCTGAGGCTGTGAGAATGCTGGGCTTATCAGTTCAAAGGGAAAACACACTCTGGATTTATAGGCAGAACAAGCCTGAGTGTACTCTCTGTTAAAAATAGACTACATACAGCGCTGCTGAGTTGGCTAGACCCATCACAGTATGGTATTCCAGTCCTCAATGACTGTTTTCACAACTTTGTGAATTTTGAAACAGTGTGTGGATTTGTGTCATCTCAGTGGACACTTTCATGTCTTTATTTTCTTGTGCGTGAGATGAAGCATGTTCTTCATATGCAAGACAAGGAATACTGAGACAGTATAGTGCTCGTCTCAGTTCACAGGTACATGTAGTTTCATGGCAGTGTCTGTTAAAATTTGTTTACATAATAAAGGAACAAAGACAGTTCTGTATTGCATGTATACACATCCCCTTGAATTAAAATATGTATACACTGTACATATGTATGTGCATGTATGAATAATGTACATGTACATGTACATGCACATATACCGATCCATACTGCCCAGAAGGGCTGACCCTCTCAGGAGTGGGCACTTTTCTCTGGTCCCAAGGGTGCCCACTGTAGACAGGTTTCATTGCATAAGGAAACATGGGTATTGCCCCGTTTGAGAAATTATTTCCAACCCAGATATTTTGTGCTCTCTCTCTCTCTCTCTCTCTCTCTCTCTCTCTCTCTCTCTCTCTCTCTCTCTCTCTCTCTCTCTCTCTCTCTCTCTCACATTATTTTTCTGAAAACCACCAAACTTGCCATGGTGACTGACTTAACAACTGAAATTGTGAATCTCATTTTGAATATTTGAATTCGATATTTAAAATCCTGCAAATTTGGGGCAATTAAAATTTTAAAAGCTTCATATCTTCCAAATTATTGCAGATAGACACATAATTTCAATGGGGCTTGTGACACCTTCTAATATAATGGGCAGTATATGAAAGTTGTAGAATTTCAAATAATGCTAATAAGGAGCATTAAAAAATTAAGTAGTTAGATATCTCCAAAATTATTATACATAGAGATGTCATTCCAACTTCAATTTGTAGGTTTGTAGCAAAGCCGCGCCCAATGAACCATGAACCAAAGTTGTAGGATTTTAATTTTTTGCAAATTAGGTGAATATGCAAAATTTAAATCTTGAATAGCTTCAAACCTATTACAGATAGAGGTGCCATTCCAACTTCAATTTATAGGTTTGTGACATAGCTGCATCCAATGAACCATGAACCAAAGTTGTAGCATTTTAATCTATGAAAATTAGGGGAATACACAAAATTTAAATCTTGACTAGCTTCAAAACTATTACAGGGGTGCCATTTCAACATTATTTTTAGGTTTGTGCCATAGGTGCATCCAATGAACCATTAACCAATGTTGTAGGATTTAAAATTGTGCAATTATAGGTGAATGCACACAAAATCTAAGTCTTGAATAACTTCAGAACTATTATACAAAGAGGTACAGTTCCAACTTTAATTTGTAGGTTTGTGACATAACTGCATCGAATGAGCTAAAACCAAAGTTGTAGGCTTTTATTTTATGCAAATTAGGCAAAGACACAGAATTAAAGTCTTGAATAGCTTCAAAACTATTACAGATAGTTGTGTCATTCAAACTTCACTTTATAAGTTTGTGATATGGCCACATCCAATGAACCAACAACCAAAGTTATGGCATTCTAATTTATACATATTAGCGTAATACACAAAATGTACATTATCTTGAACAATGGCAAAGTGTATATTGCATTTCAAACTGTTCCCATTTTGAATGAGCCCGGGGACTGACATGTTTGCATTTGGAGTGAAAAGCACAGTGTATAAGCTTTTATATTTGAGTAAAAGACAGTGATGGGTGGGTTTACGGTATTTATATCAGTTCAACAACAGATGAAAGAGCACATCACAATGCAATGCATTTGGTTAACCATCATGCATCCTAAGTTTTATTATTGTGACAAAATCTATGCGAAATCTCAATATTTAATTTTCCCAAGCGTTTCACCACTCTATGCACAAAAGTTGGATATGGCACGATGTTGAGGTTTTTTGGGTTTTTGGGGATTTTTGGTTTTTTTTCTCTTTTTTTTGTTTTTGTTTTTGTTTGCTTGTTTGTTTGTTTTTGGTTTTATTTTTGTTTGTTTTGTTTTGTTTCGTTTTGTTTTGTTTTGTTTTGTTTTGTTTTGTTTTGTTTTGTTTGTTTGTTTTTTGTTTGTTTTTGTTTGTTTTTTGGGGGTTTTTTTTGGGGGGGGGGGGGGGTTTGCGCTTTGGTTTTGAATGTGTTCACCTGATAAATAAACTCACAATGGTAAAACCAAAACCTTTATTCAGCAATCAAGGATGAATTTGCTGGCGGTATAATTTCTGTGAAGCAACATCCGGGAATCCTAGGATAAAAAGTTTCTTTAAAGTTTTTTTTTTTTTTTTTTTTTTTTTTTTTTTTTTTTTTATAAAGGCTGGTTTCTACCGACAGATCATGACGTGAATGTATCGGCCCTACTAGTCAGATAATACTTCCGGGGTCTCGATTTGTTCATCCCAGAAACTTGGTGGCTAGCTGGTTACCTCGACAAATTATACCCGGAGTTCACAGATTCAGCCAAAATCACTGCCCATGTACTGATTTCAATAAATTCTTCAATTGTAATCTTTCTGAAAAAAAAAAAAAAATAAAGCATGCCATCCTCTAAGTGGGAACAGCAAAATCAATGCCCTTCATATTTTTGTTGTTCACGTCAAATCCAGTCACATCCCGCGTGCGCCAATTGACAAATTTGGATGGGAAAGGGGAACCCCCGAAGGCATGTCGCCCGTCCTTTTTAGGTGTCGATTAAGTTGTCTTTGAGTCAAGCATCAAGAAATATTGTGGACTCCACTGTCCACAGTGATTTTTATCAACCTAAGTGTTCATTGCCCCTTACATTCAGTAAACTTAATTAACAGTCATTAAGCTGTCTAAGCTCCGTATTTTCTCTACTCCATAGGAAACCCACGGCTTGGGTCGCTTTTGAGGCACAATGTGCATGTACACTGGGCAGTTACTTGCGTACGTTTAGGCCTAGGCCTCGACTGCGTATTATGACAAGTCCTAAAACTTAAAAGACAGTGGAATATAGGCCTGTCGCACAATGCGTGTGACAAATGAAAATGAAATAGGCCTACATGTATGTTAGGATGCAGAGAAGTCACGAATATTGAGCATATGCATAGAGAACTGACAAAGGCCAGACATAGGTCTACATCCCACAAACATATGAATGGTAGGCCTGTTGCGTTATCACTTTTGTCTTGACAGGCAAAATTCTGGATCTGTCTATTTTGGCCGTTAATCACAGTTTTCATTGACCGCCATCTACCTTTGTGTGGCAAACCGTTTTAGAATTTAATCTTATGGCCTTATTATACACATGTATAAAATAGTGATAATATTTTAAATGTCTTTTTTTTCTGGCCTATATGTGGGCCTAGTTATCATGGTGCGCAATAAGTAGAGTGCTATTCCTGAATCCTGGTTTCGACATTCTGGAATATTTACATTTGGCCTTTTCCGTACCACTGACAGAATAGAAGAAATGTTTATCAATTTTGCAGGAAAACATCGCTTGAAAACAGCCCAAATATGGTAATATCAATAGGAACTACTTTTCCCCTGGCGTACATTCAGTTTGTGAATGATTCTGGCTTTGAAGACAGACATATTACTGCTTCTGTATGGGCATCACAGCAGTACAGTAGAATCTTCCTTGCGATCCTACAACAGGTCATGTTCCACTGCACAGAAAAAAAATCTCAGCAAAACATTTGCACTGTGCCCGTTTAATTCAGTAGCCTATTCCCCGATGTTACAACTGATTCACATTTAAATTAAATAAAAGTTGTATCAAAATGAGAACTATTTTTGTCTTTGTTTTGTGGTTGTGAAGATCACGACCTCTCATCACGTAGCCTGTTACCTCCATCGAGCACACTCCTGCTGCAGTGTTTTTTAATCTGTGAAACGGTTTTGAAACACGTTTCGTTAATTTCATATACAAATTTGGCTCTAAAATGTAAATGTAAGTCATGAAAGTCGTTTTTGCTGTAGGTCAATGGCGTTAATGAAAATAGTGGGCTCGAATCGCTTCTTCTCCTCCTCTCCCAGTACTTCTCATACTTCTCGTCCTTCTTCCTCTTCTTCTACGTCTTCTCCTTCTCTTCCTTCTTTCTCCTCCTCTTACTCTCCTTCTCGTCCTTCCTCCTCCTCTTCCACTCCTTCTCGTCCTTTTTCTCGTCCTTCTTCCTTATGCCTCCTTGCGCTCTTCCTCCTCCTCCTTCTTGCTCTTCTCTTTCTCTTTCTTCTTCCTCCCCCTCTTCTTTCCATTCTGCTTCTAGTTTTTTTCTTTCTTCTTCCTCTTCCTTCTCTTCTTCATCTACTTCTCCTTTTCATTTGCCCATTTAGGCCTAGGTTTACTCTGGCCATAGGCCTACCGCAGCGGTGAATGATAGTGCTCGTTTACCGCAAAAAGTTCAACTTCATAGTCTGTTATACATTAAGTTGTTAATATAAATAAATACTCAATAATATATTGCAAGACAGTTATAGGTCCATAAACAGAAGGCGTATCACTACGCAATACCAACTCACTCATACATATATGCAAAGCTTACTTTTTAGCGTTCACCAAGTCACCGTTTGAACGGAAAAGGCATTAATGATCATTTAAAAGTGAAGCAATTCGATGGAAACAAATTAGTGTCATGTGTCTGTCTGTAAAACGGCTGCATAGTCGCTTACATTCATTACTTAGTAGTCAGGATGTACTGATCATTCACAGATAATTTCGTAGGCTAGAGAATCACAGCGATCCTGCGTGACAACAAAGTAGTCTCTACCAAATATAAAGCGATGAGTGGCTAACTTGCCTGGGCGCTATGATGCAAACACAAGATCGCATTAGTAGGCCACAGCGGTACAAGGCAAGACGTGGGGTACAACGGGCAGGGGGGGGGGGGCAGTATTTTCTTGATGCATGTTTGAGCTTTTTAATCTTCTGTGATTCGTGATTCAACTTTTTTCTATTCTCTGTGAATTGTGAAATAATTTCCCACGAAGTGTAATGGTGATAAAATGTAGGCCTATTTTTGCGTGGAATGTGAAAGGAACAAAGTATTGTGTGTGAAATGTGGCGAGACACCCCCTTTACCCCCTCACAAAAATAGGCTACACGCCTTGTAGAAGTTGTATACATCTGTCATGTACTGACATAATGTATGACATGCCTGGGGGGAGCCTGCCATAAATAAATATAACAAACAGTCTATTTAACAGATGAGCATCTAGGGGTGTAAAAGTAAAACTCTGTCGTCACTTTCAACCTGGATAGGGAAAAGCTTAAGCCTTCATTATATCCATACCGATCCAAGCAGATGGACAGCATACTCACTTCTGTAGCCGTTCACGAAACTAGACCATCCATGATTCATTTTGTAAGATGAAATCAATAACGAGTGTAATTAATTTGAAAGTGAGAAAAATACTGACTGATTATAATCAAAGGCACTGCTTCCTTTTGAGCTCTGTGATGTGTCAATTTTAATTGAAAATCATTTTGGAAGCACTTCAAGTGGGAACTGAACAGGCACGTGTTTGATCAGGGACACATCGTCAGCATATTCAGAATGACCCTCATTCTGCAGATTTTCCCGGCCCGGCACAGCACGATTATGATCCATTATCTTTTTAATTTTCATATCACCGAGCAAGGGTATACAAAAATAGTCGAGTAGAATATGAAGAGGTTTTTTTCGGATTTAGGCTACTATTTAAAGAAGAATGTGTGTGGTAATAGTGACATAGCATGAAAATTATTAACAACATCTTTATTCCTTAATGGAAACTTGAAAGATAATTTCCAATGTGACACTCAAATACTATTGACCTGGTTTGCAAGTATTGTGCAAACATATTTATGTCTGGTTGCCAACCCAGACATTTTATTTTTCCAAGAATTGTTTTTTCCTTTCTTTCTTTCTTTCTTTCTTTCTTTCTTTCTTTCTTTCTTTCTTTCTTTCTTTCTTTCTTTCTTTCTTTCTTTCTTTCTTTCTTTCTTTCTTTCTTTCTTTCTTTCTTTCTTTCTTTCTTTCTTTCTTTCTTTCTTTCTTTCTTTCTTTTTCACGACCAGATTTGTCCGGAGTTTTTCTCGGATCCTACTATTCTGAAAACCACGAAACTTGCCATGGTGAATGACCTACCAGTGAAATTAGGCACCTGACTTGGAATGGTCAGGATGATTAAAATTATGCACATGCGGGGCAATTAAAATGTTAAAAGCTCCATATCTTCCAAACTATTGGAGATAGACACAAAGTTCTTGCGTAAACATATAGGTTTGAGACAACTGGAAAATCCAATAGCATACAAACAAAACTTGGGGAATTTTAAAGTATGCTAAATTCACCAAATTTCTGCCCAATCCACATACAGGTTTTGAACTGTTACTGTGTGACCTATTACTTGACCTCCATGGTGCCAGGCAACAATTTTGCATTCATAATTAATTAGCTTGAACCTGTCATACAGGCAGCTTTCTGTCATGCATGCCAGATGTATGCTTTGGAAGGTTTGGGTCTTGTAGCAAATTGGGGGGGGGGGGGGGGGGACTACCAACAACTGTACAATGAGGCTCTCAATAAAATACAGAGCATCTCTTTCTGTTCATGCAGGAACAGATTGAATCCATGCTGCAATTTGTACCAGGCAGGCTATAGCTTCCACTAGTGCGGAACAGACCTGTCAATGCACCATGACCGAAATTGGTGTCCTAGCTGGCCTGTTTTAGCTTATCAGTCCCAAGGGATCAGAGGGACTGGACTTCTAGGCAGAACAAGCCAGAGTGTACCCTCTGTTAAAAACAGGCTACATACAGAGCTGAGTCAGCGACCAAGGAGGGTAGAATTTGTGTCATATCAGTGGACACTTTCATGTCTTTGTTTTCTTGTAACCAATGAGATGAAGCCTGTTGTTCATAGCCAATACTGAGACAGTATAGTTCTGTCTTGGTTCACAGGTACATGTTCATGTAGTTTCTTGACAGCCTCTGTTAAAATTTGTTTATGTAATAAAGGAAGAAGGTCAGTTTTGCATTGCATGTATACACATCCCCTTGAATTATAATATGTATACACTGTACACACACACACACACACACATATATATATATATATATATATATATATATATATATATATATATATATACATATACATATACATACACACACACACACACACATATATATATATATATATATATATATATATATATATACATATACATATATGCATGTAGGAATAATGTACATGTACATGCACACATACTCATCCATACTGCCCAGAAGGGCTGACCCTTTCAGGAGTGGGCACTTTTCTCTGGTCCCATGGGCGACCTTTCTCTAGTCCCAAGGTTGCCCAGTTTAGAGAGGTTTTCCTGTATCAGTAAACACTGGAATTTTCTTTCTTTCTTTCTTTCTTTCTTTCTTTCTTTCTTTCTTTCTTTCTTTCCTTCCTTCTTCACAACCAAGTTGGTCTGGAGATTTTCTCAGGCACTATTTTTCCAAAAACCACAAAACTTGCTATGCTGACTGACCTAACCAGTGAAATTGTGCATCTCATCTGGAATAGTCATGATGTTTAAAAGTATGCAAATTTAGGGGCAATTGAAATTTTAAAAGCTCCATATATTCCAAAATATTGCAGATACTCAAAATTTCAATGTGCATTTATAGGTTTGTGACACCTGCCAATATAATGGACAGAAGAAGGTAAACATGCAAAATCTAAATCTTGAATAGCTTAATAACTATTATGATAGAGGTGCCATTCGTACTTCAATTTATGGGTTTGTGGCAAAGCCCCATCCAATGAACCATAAACCAAAATTGTAGACTTTCAACTTATGCAAATTAGGCAAATACACAATATTAAAATGTTGCATAGCTTCAAAACTATTATAGATACTGGCTTCATTCAAAGTTCATTTTATAAGTTTGTGACATGGCCACATCCAATGAACCAAGAAACAAAGTTGTAGCATTTTACTTTATAAAAATTAGGATAAAACACGACATTTAGATTATGTTGAACGATGGCAAAGTGTAGCATTTCAAACTGGTCTCATTTTGAAGGCACCCAGATTTGCAGTGAAGCAAATCTTCTTTTCTAGTTCCTTTTTTAACGACCCGGGCGTGAAGATGCGCAGAAAGTGCAGAATGATAACATTAATGAACGCGAAGTCACATTCTGACATAAACAGATGACGTAAGGACTATACACTCAGGATATCCGTAAGATGCCTATAACGCCAATTCAATGGAATCATTATATCCTACAAACATCACTTCACTCCCAGCCACGGCTTGGCCATCTGGACACTCTCGCACCTCAGTTGCCGCAGCTGCACTCATGTGCAACCATCACATTGAGTGAAGTAGCAGCACCATCAAGGTTTCACGCCAGTAATTCAACCTGTCAAAACATGACAAACAGAGCTACCACCTTGCAGTTCATTACATGCATCACAAACCTATATATGTATTATACACTAAAATGTTTGGAACAATTTTTTACATCAAATAAACACCAGAAAGTGTGGGCATGAATGGGATTGTTTTTTTAGCAAATTTCCATGGCAACCAGCTCCGCGTAATACTACTTGCAGTATCATGTGCGGACACAGTGTTGACTCCAGCTGGACCAGTGTGTATGCTGGTGCCAGTGTACATACCTTGATAAAATTAATATGAGGTCAAAGCATACATTGTTTTCCACAATCAAGCCAAAATCTGCCCCTAGCATTCCCAGCTGTCTTATTTTATTTGCACTCTCCAATCAAATATTAGGGTGGGTAGGCTCCATGAAACCCAGACCCAATGGGAGTTGAATCAATAAAAAAAAAGGGGGTCTTCGGGAGCGGCAGGCATAAATAGTCCCGTGGAACCTCAAACGCGGGTGCAATGGAGAACTTTTGAAGTGGGTCATTCTTCGCCAAAGTAGTTTATTCAAGGTGTACCTGTTGTTATGTAACTAATGTGGCATAATGACCGGTTAGGAGCGCGCAACAATGCAACTTAAAGTTGTACGCTGTGCAAGGGGAATCACAACGCCTCCTTGTGTACCCATCACATACTGTAGTACCACAATCATGTTGTAAATGATATCATATGAATTCCCCGGTGCAGATGTCACATGCGCATGCACCACAAATCTCACCTGTCCACCCATCACATATATGCCATGCACTGCAAATCTCTCCCGTGCAACCATCACATTCATGAAATGCACCACAAATCTCTCCAGTGCATTCATCCAATGTGATAGATACACAACAAAATTCTCATGTTCAACTACCACATATAGCCTATATTGTGTGTTGAGCCGCCTCTCTCGTCAAACACTCACACTTTATTGCGGGAGGGTTTGAAGATCAGAGAAGCAAATGCCTTGTTGTTCCGCAGGCAGCATCAAGCCCGGCACGGATTATTAATCTCTCCTGTGCGACCATTGCATTCAGAACACCAACTGTATTTCTCGTTTGTGCAGCATTAAGTTACATTACATAGTGACAGATGCGCTGCAGTGATACTTAGCCTGCACAGCGCAGGTAACGGTCCACAATATATCGACTACAATTTAGTCCCTTAAGATTACTGGCATCGTAGACATTACACGAAATATGATTAGTAATAACATTCAGAGCTGCAAGGCATATATATATATATATATATATATATATATATATATATATATATATATATATATATATATATATATATATATATATATATATATATATATATGTCTGTGCCTGTGTCTTTATATATATATATATATATGTATATATATAGATATATAATATATATATATATATATATATATATATGTATACATACATATATACATATATAACGTCTCAGCACAATAACGGTGCAAAACTTAGTATTTCCCTGTGATATGGTGTCCGAGAAAATCTCAGGACAAAATTAGCTGTAATAAAGAAAAAACTAGAAAAGAAGATTTGCTTCAAAAGCAAACCTACCTGTGTGTTTTCTCAGCCAAACTGGATGCTGCTGTATCACAAACCTGAAAATTTCAGGAATGACGGACACACCTACCTCTTCAAGTGTCCCTCATTAACATAAATTGAAACTTTCGTTTGCAGTCCATTAAATGCACAAACATATGAATTCAAGTTTGAATGGCAACTCTACTTTTAATAGATTTGAAGATATTCAACATAAATTTTTTAAGTGCCTCTAATTTGCAGAAATTAAAAGTCTAAATCTTTTCGTTGTGTTTCACCTATAGCAAAAGCCTATAAACTAAAGTTGGAATGGCAGCTCAATCTAAAATAGTTCTTAAGCAGTTGAAGATTCATCTTTTGTGAACTTGCATAGATTAAAATGCAATAACTTTGGTTCATGGTTTATCGGATACGGCTAAGTCACAAAACCTAGATATTGAGCTGGAATGGCACCTGTATCTATAATATTTTTGAAGATGTTGAGGATTTAAATTTCTGTATTCACCTAATAATAAATTATAATCTTACAACTTTGGTTCATGATTCACTGGATATGCCACAAACTTATCGTCCCACTAAAGCAAAATTGGCCTAAGTCAAACTTGGACACTTTTGAGTTTTATATACCAAAGCATAAGGAAGAACTGTTCTCTTCATAGTTACAGCATTCCATCTTAAAAAATATGTTGATATTAACCCTTTAAGGGACCAAACATTGAATGCAAAATGGCCTAAGTAAACAAATGACCGACGTCATCTATTTTTTTAAATGCCCAAGTCACATAACACTTTTTTTTCTTTCTGAAAAATTGGCCATTCATTTATTTCATAGGAACCAATTATATGAAAGATCTTAAAACTATGTTTTTGATAACATGTTGGAATTGAGTACAAAAGGTAGCTGTTATTAAACATTGAACAGTATGAATGTTGGCTTTAGTCAATTCATTTTGGCCTATGTCATATTTAAATACATTTTGGCCTTACTCAACCAAATTTTTCCAAAAAGTTAATCTTTTTGTGGCTACATTAGGTGGAGTGTAACAAAACTGTTATCGGTCATGAGAAACAAGCTAAAGCACTTCATTTCATGATAAAACCGGAAACTGTGGGTTAATAATATGGAAGTGGGACAATTTGTTTGCGCTTTTACTAAAAACGGCCAAAAATGACTCAGGCCAATTTTGTTTCAGTGGGACGCTATGAATTGGAGTTGGAATGGCATCTCTATCTAATTAGCATAAGTTAAAATTCTACAAAATTTGTTGACCGTTTATTAGATTGGCAGATGTTACAAACCCATATGTACAACTTGGGATTTTGTGTCTATGTCTAATAGTTTTGAAGATATTGAGATTTTAACATTTTTATTTGCAGCCTAATTTGCATAATTATGAACATTATGAATATTACAAATCAAGTGCACAACTTCATTTCTTGTTCAATAACCATTTCAAGTCTAGTGCATTAAGGAACAACAACGTCCGAGATGAACTCCGGGGAAAATTGGCTGTAAAGAAGAAACAAATAGAAATTCCTAGAAAAACAAATTGTCTATGCTAACACACAAACATAATAAATCAAGAATTCCTAGGAAAACAATATGTCTGTGTTAGCAAGCAGACATGATAAATGAAGACTTCTTGCAAAAAACAACATGGCTGTCTCAGCTTACAGACATAATTATCTCCACGGAGGATTTTACTTTCCATATATTCAAGATTCGACCCCTCGAAAGTTGCTCTTGTTACAATCCCAATGAGCAAAAAGATAATGTCAATGAGGAGAATTACGATGCTGACGATAAGACGACGCCGTCGTTGGTGATGATGATGATGACGACGACGACAATGCCCTCAAGGATCCATCTGGCAAATGCGAATTTATCTGTCTTTCTTGAATCATATTGTCACCTAAAGCATAACATTTCCAAATTTTAATCTTCTGCAAACATTTCTTCACATTTGCAAAGTTGCATAAATTCAAATGGATTAACAAAATTTAAAGAACAAAAGTATCACAATGTGGCTTCAACTCACGAGATTTGCACCAATTGTACAGCAGATGCGTCCCATCTATATATAAAGAACAGTCCACAAACTCTGAGGTGCGCCTGCCATTATATATTGTAAATGTGCTCATTTTAGGTGTATATATATTCACTCTTCATTTTAGGCACTTAACTGAAGTTTTAATTTTTACTATTTTTATCAAACTTATAAATGTTGAAATACTATACAATTGTGTTTTTACTTTCACGGTTTCAGGTTATTAGAGAAATAAGAATGACGCATTATTAAGAGAATTTACAATATTTTATGCAGGTACATTATGTTTGAGTTTTCCAAGGGCAGCCGACCTTTACCCCAGGTGGATGATTCTATGCCATGTCACTATGCAAGGCTTCGCTCCCTGTTCGTGCTGCTTACTGCAAACTATTGTGGTCTTTGATCCCATCGTCCCAAGACGGTACCCTTTATCTTCGCAGAGGCGATTTCCAGTGACGGGTAACATCAGGTTTATCACTTACGGGGCCGAATTTGACAAGTTGGCCCGCGTTAATACAGTTATAAAACAATCTCACCGTACACCGACACCCTCCGCCGCGACGATAATAAAATTTCACCATCCAATATTTGATTTTATCATCCATTTATTCAGTAAATATCCATGTCCCGTCACGTGCCATTTCCATATACATCTTTCATCTAGGAATTTTGTCTGCCAGACTGTCAGACTGGCCGCGCTGTGGCGGGAAAGGTCGAGAGTTCAAGGCTTGTTTTCTTTATTCATCCAGGCAAGGAAACATCGGGGCCACATTTGTGGCATCAGGGACGATTCCTTTTTATTCTCTGTGACGTCATTTCTCTATTTTAACTGACAAATACGAAGTGGGAATAGGTATACAACGTCCAGAGATGGACAATGTAAAGAAGAGGAAAACTCTGAAGTGTCCCGTACGAAGTCAATGAATGATGTGATTTGCCTGTTCAACCAACGTTAAAGTCAGATTTATCGAATTTGGCGCTAATTTTGTTTTCTTTTCGAAGATGAATGAAGAAAAAACGTCCCAGACCAACAGAAAAAGTAGTAAAAGTTGATGTAATATTATCATTGGTGTAATAAATGGCGGTTACCGGCTATAATTTTGCGGCATCCTGTGTTCACACTAATATGACAATCAAAATTGATGACGAAGAATTTGTTGAATACGGTGGCAAAATTAGCTCTGGATCAATAAAAGTAACGTAATGCTTGATTTATGACCATTTATATAATGATAATTGTCTGTGTGTGATGCGATCCATGCAGTCTAGCACCAGGCTTTAACACTTTTCGACGTCAGTGAATTTCAGTTTCAAATATCTAGTACTTCACCTTCTCCATTCATGCTGAGTTTTCATTACGTACTTTCAATGAAAGTATCAGCGAAATCAAGCCAAAAAAATAAATGAATAAAGTGTGCCCGTAGTCAAAACTTTTCCTCGGTACGTTGTGGGTTTTAACGTCCACAAGAGGCAGAAGAAAGCTGTTGATTCAGTCTTACAACATGGCCGTGTATCAGTTAATCCAGTGTCACGTGTCCACGAAATGATATCTGCGTGTTGTTAAGGTGACCTTCCGCTGCAACATCTCCACAAGCTTAAGTTAAAAAGGAGGTCCTGGTTGTTGATGCTCGTCACCTCTCAAACCATGGACATGTGCCAAGTACAGCGCCCCATTTGAGCACATTTTCTCAACAGAGCACCTTTCAGTACAATCATTTTCGTACTTATGAAATTGTTGGCGATAGTGGTATCGGGTTCCCTTTTCTTATGGGCTACGCTGAAGCCATGTTGGTAGATTTTTTATGCGAAAAAGTTGGAAAGTGAACTCTGCTTCAACAGAAAATTGACTGTTAAGGCCCTCTAACAACGTGCTATGGCGAAAGATGTTGGGTTCTAAGATAAAATACAGACACATTAATGTACCACCTATGAGGTATCCTTGTTGTCATACTGCTGACCATTACTTACTTTTGTTTCACTTTCAAACAACTTCTAAAGTCATCTTCCCACGTGCGCTTAATAGGTGTGGAACCGTTGTCACAAAAACATAGTGCAGTGAAACCGCAAACTCTACTAACATACAAAATTTCAAGGTCAGCCACTGAATTTTATTCGTTGTGGGTTTGACGACAGGATAGACCTTGAGACTTGATTCACAGGCACCATTGGGCAAGAACAATGATCCCTCATCCCCTGACCTATCAGATATGGAGAGGATGTGTCAGCTGATCCCTTTTCACCATGGTGCCCTCTGGTGCTTTTAGTCACATTACATTTAAATCACTTAAATCACCAGAAGGCACCATGTAGTGGTCAAAAGGGATCAGTTCAAAAAGAAAAAAAAAACCATGGCACGTGGTTTATTAGACAAGTCAAACGTTAACCTTTCTTTCCTTGTTCCTGCCTGTCTCTTTCTTTCCAGGCAAAGACACCTTGCTGCTGTACGTACACACGCCATTATAAGGGGTTAAACCTGTTTCAAAGAGAAAATTATATGAAATAACCGGTCCGGGACTTCGGTGATATCACTGAGCGATGACAAATATACAATAGTACTGAGGCTGTGGTCAAACATACAAGACAGGGATGGAAGCAACAACAGTAACACACAGTCAAGGAGCATTCAGGGGTGCATTTACGAGAAAAGTACACGGGAGCTATAACAGACAAGTTTACATTGTCGGTTACGGTGAAGAAACTTGTTTGAATTCCCTCCTGCGGTGGAATCATGCACCTGCATTCGAACATGGAGGTATACCTCCATGATTCGAACTAACATGAGCGCTTAATAGGAAAAATTCATATTAACCAATGCATGTGCTTAGCTGCGGACCTGCTCTATCATCCTAGGTTATAAGGCAACACATCTATACTTCTCCTGTATGATTATTTACAAACTTCTTGCATATTTTGAAAATAAGTGAATAACTACTTTTGAACTTTTGGCCTTTTCAAGTTGTTACTTTGATTAGAAAAACACATTTGGCCATGCTTAATACATGCATCTACCCTCTTTCAAGCTCCTTGCTTTCGGATAGGGGGTCAGCAGAGGGCTTCAGTCCATATGAATACGTTTTATTGTAAATGAGCCTTGCTCATGATATGCGACATAAACTTATCATAGTTTGGTTGAGGGGTTGACCGGCTGATTGGCCGGCTGGCTGGCTGGCTGGCTGGCTGGCTGGCAGCTTGCTTGCTTGCTTGCTTGCTTGCTTGCTTGCTTGGCTGGCTAGTTGGTTGCTCAATTGATTGGATGAGTCATTCATTCATGCATTCGTTCGCTCGTTCATCGCATCACATATTCCACCTTCTTGTTATGTTAACTTCTCCCGGATCCCGGCTCAATGAAATTAACGGTCAAACTCAAAATGAGAGATCAAACTAGAGAGTAGTACCCGGCCTTTCAAACGGCATCGATGTAGACCTAATTCTTCGCGCGAAAACAAAGCTGAACAGTTAATCAACGATATGACAAATACCCGCTTTTGACATTGTTTGCATCCGAATTTTGCGGCCAGGATAGGACTAGTATCGCGTGTACATAAGACTACTGCAAAGTTGTACCTCGTTTCCCAAATACAAAGAACCGACACTGAGCACAGAGGTGCAACACGTTGTACTACCTTAGCTTGCAATGCAGACGAAATTTGTTGTGCAAATTTGCCATTCTTATCTGACATACGATAGAGTTGCAGTTCAGATATGCAAGCGCTTCGTCTGTTTGTTCCGAAACAGATGATGGTCAGATTACAATGAAAGCCCAGACCAGTCACATTTAGGTAACATAAAATGTCATCAACTCCTCTCCATATAGGCTTTAGTTGTCAACAGAGAGATCGACGAGATGGAAAGATGAGAAAATGATTAAAGAAGCGCTGAACTCTGGCGGATTGGAAAACCCGAACGGTTACATATACACTGAGGTAAAAGTACAGCGAAACATGAAAAGGTCCTTTTTTTCATGATGAATTCATTTTCTTCGGTAATTAGGCCAGAATAATTCTCCTTTCTGGATGGAATTGAGACTGACTGGAAACTTTTGTTGGACTCTCGGGAGCAGATGAAAGGACGTGGACTCCGGCGTTTGTGACAACTTTTGGTGCGGCAATTCATGCATTAGCAGCTGCGTGGGGTTGACTATAACATCACAAGCGTCAACCATGGGGCCCTGGCTGAGCATCAATACACACCAGCTGCTGGGGACAAAATTTAATTAGACTATAGCTCGTCTTCAATCCGTTGTCATCTTGCTGCAGGCACACAGTACAATTACAGGCTTCTTTGCTTCTGATGATGCGCTCAAAGATGTATCTAAATTTTATGGGCCTGTTAAGCGACTAATACCTCAATTTCAGCAATATACCTTTGGGCTGCGAGACGGGCCGCCAACCACAGCCCCTATTTAATGTTTGTATGGCTTCATCGCCCTATGGGTTTGTCACCAAGACTTAAAATGCGCTGTATTTGCCAATTTGTATTGTCCTGTAATCGGTATTGAATGTATCTGTTCTGTCTACTTCTAAAGGTGCATGCTTTCGCAGTTTTCCTATGAAGATACAAACTCGGGGATTTTTTTTGCATGGTTGTTCCCAAAGGGTGAATCTAGGACATGAAATAAAGGGGACGTGGACCAGTTGCTTGCTGAACGACTTTTCACGCCTCCACCGTAGGAGAAGCATACAGTTATGAGCTCACCAGTTCTTTTACTTCAAGAGACGAACAGAAAGTTTTACGTCTTATCTCATAACCAATGATGCATTCTGGGCCAGTCTATACTTAAAACAATATAAAAATTACTCGCGACATCTTTTTTATGCAGAAGGGCATAATCCCCACCCACCCACTACTACCCTCCCGTCCACCCCGGATATTCTTTGGGTGCGGGCCACTTTACCTCCAGCAGCCTCCATAGCTGGTGGACAAAAAGGGCAGAGAACATTGTGTGGGTCTTAGCTTTATCTTCCTGTTTCATCTGTGCTTAGTTATTGTGATGTTCTTGTCATGTGTTCCCCCAAATTACACCCCTGTCATATTTGCGCTCATTAGCTGGGACGGGAGTGTTCTACAGAATGAAAAAGACACGAATCATACATATTTTGACGCCCCTGAAAGTGTTTTTAACAGCTAACAATAGTGCTGGATATAACCCCGGGCAAAGCGGGCGCCCAAGTCACTATCTCTAAACTGATGTCCCTCAGATAAAATGTTATTATGATATATTATGTGCCAATCTTCTGGAACCTTTTCACGAACTTTATCTCGGTATAATGCCATATTGTTCCTTGAATCTGATTTATTGTACTTTTCACAATAAAAGCGTACGTTTATGTCAATGACTTGTATGGATTTTATCGACATACCTGCTATTGATAAAAGGTAACAATAGTTTTCATTGTTTGTGAGACCTAACATGTCATAATGCTGTTCATCTTCGATTTATTGAAATGTGAAGTAGATCCCAATCACAAATGAATGGTCCCTCAGCTGACGCTATGTGTTTTATCAGATACGGCCACACTCATAACTAAATAAACTGTGCAGCTTGTATCATCTACTTAGGAACAAAACATGAATTACAGTTGCGAGCGCATACTAATTCCCCCTTTTTGAGAGGACACTGTGGTTGTACCACATGCTGTTATCTCCTGATTCAGCGCCTGTACATCCACACAATTTCGTAAATTTAGTGATTGTACTATTCTTTCAATATGTCAAAAGAACTTACCTGCTACGCTGCACCACATTGACCACAGCAGCCCACAACGCTAAAGGAAACATAGGTCTGGTTAGGCTTGCAAAGAAGTATACAATTTGATGATGCAAGCAAAAATTGAAGAAAAAAAACAAAACAAAACAAAAACGAAACAAAATATAAAAAATAAAAACAAAAACAAAACAAAAAACACACAAAAAAGTTTCATTATTCAGACTTTACCTCTGTGACTGCAGATAATGAGGTGTTGACGTCACAACCTTCTGCTATTTAAGTTTGAAAAGTTGCATAGAACTAAAAGATTACGTCACTGTTAATGACCAGGTTGGAGATTCACGTTACACTTATTACTATGGTCAAACTATAATTGCTTCTTAAAGCCCGCATGCCCCTGAACCATAGAAGAAAATATGATGTGCTTAGTTGGGGTGCAGTCAACATCTTTTACGAATATAAATTTTGGCTGAATGTAAATACAAAGAAAAGTCATTATAATGACACTATCTGTTCCCTTAAAACGGTGTCAAATAATTGAATATGTCAGATAAATGAATCAAATTTCAAGGAAATGAACTTTTTTCCCTCAAAACACCTCTCGTTAAATGAATATGTCGGATATCGGGGTGTCATTATAATGGGCTTTACCTGTAGCCCTTGCAGCTACTGATTCAAATCTGTTCGTTTTTTTTTTTTTTTCAATTTAAGAATTACTTGACCTACCTCATTTGTTTGCTTTTGTTCACTTTTTTTATGACCTAGCTGTTACAATTTCATTGATTGAATGAAGTCTTTAAAC
This sequence comes from Hermodice carunculata, assembly GCA_964020975.1. NCBI lineage: Eukaryota > Metazoa > Annelida > Polychaeta > Eunicida > Amphinomidae > Hermodice > Hermodice carunculata. Next base: position 37,603,028 of record OZ026620.1, read on the forward strand.
AACCGCTCCAAGTTAAGTTTCGTTCAGTTAAGTCCCCGTGAGCTTCAGATTTAAACATCTGTGGGAACGTTCATATTCTTAACATAACGTCTCAATAACCTGTTTCGATTAATACAGGAACAGTTTGGGGATAATTTACACACCATATAAAAGGGACGGAAAAATCAACAGCCAATATAAAAAGTTTATGTAAGCAATATGTCCAGCGTGAACTATAAATCATTTGCTCGTATCATTTTTCTTTTGGTTTACTTATAGTACATATACATGCATGCATACATACATACATACATACATACATACATACATACATACAATCATACATACATACATACACACATGCATACATACATACATACATACATACATACATACATACATACATACACACATTCATACATACATACACATACATATATACATACATAAATACACACATTCATACATACATACACACATACACATACATAATACATACATACATACATACACACACATACATACATATACACACACATACATACATACACACACATACATACATACATATACACACATACATACATACATACATACACACATACATACATACATACATACATACATACATACAAACATACACACACACATACATACATACATACATACATACATACATACATACATACATACATAGACGTAATGTGAGTATTAACCCTGGACATGTCGACCCATTGATATACATGGAAGCTTTTATTTGGCAAATACATGAATATTTGAGTCATTTAGAATGCTTTATTTCACTTCGAGTGTTTATGTCCAGTAAGAATGAGAGCGGACAACACCGGGATTAAGTGTTTAGTAACAAATTCGGCTGTCTGCCAACAGGAAGAGCTGTTGGCCGCCATTTCCCCAGCATGGTCCTATCCCCAGGCAATAGAAGTGCAACGTGATTCCGGCTGACATTGTCCACGCAATTTATGACTGGGTTCTGATCTAGAATACTTTTGGGGAAAAAAAAACTTGAACTTTAAATTATCCACAATTGAAATTTTTAATTGTTTTTTGGATCAGATATTTATCAGATGCGCAGTAATGTCAGAGTTGAAGTTGAAATGCCATATGAATCTTTTATAATGTGTGGGCTCTCGAGATTTGAAAGGACATGCTCCTGTTCAGCGAAATTTCAAGGAACTCAGTTTTGTGTATCATTTGTTGGATGTAATGGCCAGTTGTCAGTGGGCATACTCCGACGTTTTGACGAGATTTTCGAGTTTAATGATCCGCTATGTTTTTAATGATCCGCTATGTTGTACCTATGTGAACATAAGATTCTGATGTGAACATCCCACAAAACTTATCTCTCTTGTTGCTTTTGTGCGGAGGACTCTGAAATCACTTCCTTTCATGCAAGCAACATGGCCGCATAGAACAATCTTTTTAACGAAATACACTGCTACAAGTCTCTATGCTGGACAGGCACGAAAATACGGTATTATGAATTAGGTGCAACTCAAAGAGGAGGTTTAGGTCAGAAGTGTGCGTATATTTTATACATATACATATATATATATATATATATATATATATATATATATATATATATATATATATATATATACATATCAGTAAACGTCACATTGAATTAACACATAACACACACAAACACACACACACACACGTACGTGTGTGTGTATTTCGATGTGATGTGACTTTACTGACAACGGAAGGGGATATTATCAAACACATGGCTCCCCGCGTTATCCTTTTTTCGAAATCAATTCAATACAGTCTGCATTTGTATCGGATGACATCTTAATCCAATCCGATACAGACAACAGGCTCAATCTGCCCGATATCCGATATCCGATATCCGATATATTTCGGATTTCGGACTATTCCTATTTACCAAAAATATAAAAGCTGCAGTTGCATTTACATTTTTACGTGGTATTCTTTTCGATATCGTCAAGAAGTGAAATACTCGTAATTAGCATAAAAGTTTGCCAACAGCGTTACTGAATGCGGTTATGACAAACAAAATCAATGAGCCAGAACGTGGCACGGTATCTCTATTAAAGGGGCGAAAATATTAAATATAATGCTTTCTTTGGCACTCTCTGCATGGATGTGCAGTTAACATAGAAAAATCTGGACAGAACTGGGCATGACAATATAATAGTTGATGTCGATTTGTCAAATTTAGAAATTCAAGATAATCCAATTTGGAATATGTTTACTATTCCCAATCGCAAGTATAACTTTAGCGAAAAAGTTATATATGTATAAATACTACGAACGCTTTAATTTGGAATTTCTATATGTTGCTGTCTTTCAAAAAGCCTGGGGGTATTTTTCACCAAAAAGAGGAAAAACAAAGGGAGGACGAAAGGAAAGAGAAACAAAGAAACTAGAATGAGGTTTGCTGAAGAGAAAATCTCTGTGTATGCATTGAAAAATGAACAAAATTTAAAATGTTATAAAATTTTGTTCAGTGATAATCAAATGTATCTTCAACACAATCATTTGAATTGAAATTTTCCCTTCATGTATAATAGTTTTGAAGTTTTAAGCACTAAAAATCTTCCAGATGTATCTAATTACTATAGATTAAAAATTTTAAATCAAAATTTTTCTTTTTCATTTCATTGGAGGCGCCTTTATCGAAAACCATTGAATTTTAAGTTGCTGTTGATATCTCTCTGGAATACACTTGAAGATATTCAACATGTTAAGTATACCTAATTAGCATAAAATTTTACAACATTCATTTTAATTTCATTGGATGCACCTATAAGAATTTAAATTGGGTTGGCACCTCCATCTGTAATACTTTTGAAAAACAGCAAATGTCTATATAAACAAATTTGTAGTAAATTGTACCCAGAAATGTAAGATATTACTGTTAAGCATACTTTGTCTTCGTTGAATATTGGGGGTGTTTCGAACGTTTCACTCCTGAATATCTTTAAAACTATGACAGAAATGTAATTCCAACTGCTACTGGTACATGTGCGGTTATGGTGCATCTGATGAAGGATATAAGCCTGTGTGCTATTTGAGACATCCTTCGGACAGGGAAAAAATGCCCACTGTAAGGATAGGCCACTTTAGGATGAGTCAATCTTTTTGGCTAATATAGATCACTATGTATATGTATAAATAAACATTATTCGGACATCCATATACAATGTATACAAAATATTATAATCCAATGAGAAATAACTATATGTAATGCATGACTGTCTTTGTTCCTTTATCACATCACATGATGATGATGATGATGATGATGATGATGATGATGATGATGATGATGATGATGATGATGATGATGATGATGATGATGATGGTGAAAAATTCAGTTTCCCACTGCATGCTTAAGCAAATCACTCAGATGAATCTGATCCACACACTAATTGGTCCACGTTCCAGTCCTATGTGGGTCAGAAATCCGCGAAGTTGTCAAAACAGTTATTGCGGACTGGAAGTCAGTTTTGCCTGAATTGCTCAAGCCAACTCAGAGCCAGCACTGTTTGTGATGAAATATGTTTCAAACACTCCCGATTTTATCAAGACGTAAATCAATCTCAGATCATCCTCGCGAGCAAAGTTGGATCCTGGGAAAATTCTGTCGGTAATAAAGGCCTTGAAGGTTTTGGCATATGGGTACTCAGAAGTATTTCTATGCAATTCAGAAAAAATTACTAAAGGTTTCATGGAGGATGTTTTCAGATTTTCCTTGAAATGAACAAAAAATGGGTTAAATATCTGAAAGGTATTGAAGCGTAGTCAAGTGGAAAAAAATGATCGAAGCCCTCCTAAGGTACATCCCAGCCATGTTTGAAGACTAACTGGTGAGCTCTTTTGGATAAAAGTACATACATACCGCGGGAAACATATTGTTTTAGAACCTGTTGATTCTTCTTCTTCTTCTTCTTCTTCTTCTTCTTCTTCTTCTTCTTCTTCTTCTTCTTCTTCTTCTTCTTCTTCTTCTTCTTCTTCCTCCTCATCCTCTTTTTTTTCTTGTTTTCTCTTCTTCTTCTTCTTCTTCTTCTTCTTCTTCTTCTTCTTCTTCTTCTCTTCCTTCTGTTTGAATTGTGTGTTGTAAAAGTACAATGCTCACACAGATCCGCCCTTCAAACAACTGAAACTGTTAAATATAGAGGATATATTCTCCGTCTCAAATTTATTTATTTATTTTTTTCCACAATTTTATCAACCATGCATAAACTCCCCACCAAACTGCAAAAGATCCCTCTTCAACAGAGCAAGAAAATTCATTGTCACGATACAAGACAAGCCAGAAATATCATTGTCCCTATGGGGTTTATCGCAGCTTTGCAAAATACTGCGTGAGAGCTGGCCTACCAAATGCCATAAATCTAGCGCCAGATAACATCCAGGACAAACTATACACTCATTGTCTTAAGGGTCCAGCGCATTATGCTAAACTTTATTTCATCTCAATGTGCAATAAATCCTGCTTGGTCACAAATTGTTATGTATGTACACAGTAACAATAATTATCACTCTCATTCAAAGACCATCTGAACTGCTCAATGAATCTTAAACTATGGATGGAAACTGCTCAACTGTATAACATTATAGCCATGATGTTCGCTGGCAACTTTTAAGGTGGCCCTTATGCCAGGGACATTTTGTTTGTCATATTGGGGGTCTCCCTGGCCACTATACTCGTTTCAACTTTATCTTGTCTTAAACATACTATGTTATGTTATATGAATTACTATTGTATATATTGTACAATTCTGGCTGGATAAAATTATCCTGAGACCTCCTCCTCCTTCTTCTCCTCCTCCTCCTCCTCCTCCTCCTCCTCCTCCTCCTCCTCCTCCTCCTCCTCCTCCACAGTACTACCAAACCTAAATACTTAACAAAACATGAGATTGAGCTGACTTTGGCCGGTACTAATCAGTTGGACACAATAGATAAACGCAGCCCCTCAGTCCGATTGGTCGGTGAATGTTTTGAACGGTTTGGGTCCTCTGAATCAAGGTATATTTGAAATTCCCTGTGGCAATGTGATAAATGAAAAAAAAAAATACACAAAACAAATACATGAGCTATGTAAAAATGTTGCTTTTCTCAATTTCTTGATTGTTACTCATGATGCCCGCATACTTTTCATTTCCATCCATATTTTAAAACAAAAGTGTGTAGGATATAAATCGAGGATTTTGGTGCATATTCTTCCGTCGCAAATTTTTTCCACAGGGAGACATTTTATAATGCCTTATAAAATCGATAAATTCTCGTTGCACTTCTGTCGCTATTCTATAAACATGCTAAAACAAATACACTTGTTGATCATAACAAAAATCGTTAAGAATCAGGAAATAACAGCTGCAACACCTATTTAAAAAAAAACAGAAAGAGACAAATTATATACTTAGTTTTATGGCAGGTATAAAGCTGATGTGTATCCCCAAATTTCGAATTTTCGGTGGTTATGAGTCTCACAAAAAATATAAATACTCATTTTAGTTGGGTTTTTTTTTAACATGTACCCAAAGAATGTATACCATATGATCATCTACAGTGCTCTGCACATAGCACGTCAGGTCAGGACCCACATTAGACAAAAACTTACCAAGTACAAATATAATTCATTTCCTTAGCAATTCATCTCGTCATGTTTATCTATATTTTAATCGTCAACCGGCCCACCTATCACTTAGTATAATATTCAGCTGCATCGTTCACGAGTCACAACAGCGCTATATGGTGATGTGCGTTTGTTAGCTGATCAATTAAATGTGCAAGCTCTGCGTCCCAGGAAAATTGTATACAAACTGGCCATAATTGTGTTTCTCTTTATTTTATGCTATACGTACACCAAAGATTGTATATGTCTTCAAGGATGTGTTACTTACCTATCTCTAGAATCAAAACCCCATCCCCACCCCCACCCCCACCCCCACCCCCACCCCCACCCCACCCCATTTTAACGGCCGCATTTTAGCATTCTTTTCCTTAACGATGAGATTATTTATCCTTGATAACAAACTCATCGATATGGTAGCATAGACTTGCACAATCAATTAGCCAAATAGCCAGTGGTTAAAGAATTGTGGTTTGGCTAAGATCAGCTCATAACTTAAACATTGCAAATTGGTTTGTCGGATTTTACATTTCAATAAGTATATTTTTGACACTGCTATATATTTTAACTTCCTCAAGTTCTTATAATTTTTAAGGATGGTAAAACGCTTTGCTGCAATTTCTGTCATAGTTTTGACTCAGACAACCAAAATTTTGCTAAAAACATTAATTCCATTTAAGTCCAACTGGCTATAGCGACAACATTCCTTGTACGAGCCTAGCTTACCGTACCTTGACACAAGCTTACTGGTAAACCAAAATTATATTAACTATTCTAAATCTCCATGACACTTCTCATACAAAAGTTCTAAAAAGGTTCAAAAACCTATAATTAAATGAAAACTGAAAATGTAATTCCTACAATACATTTCCCGAACATATTAGATTTCCTGAACACAAATTCGTGTATATTATGCCCATCACCTCTGGAACCGATCACGCCCTTTTAAATGGAAACTCGTCTGGACGAATGCCAGGTACAGTTCCATTGAAACAGATCACTCTTGCGCGCTATGCCTTACAAGAGATCATGCGGAGGAATGTGTGATCCTTGAAAAAAAAATGTTGTCGAAACAGCTCCCGGGCGAAGGAATCCAAATCATCTGAGGCCCATCATCCCCCCATCTGCTACATGCATGTTTTCGTTCTGGTCAAAATAGGATCTTTCACAACATGAAAACCAGCCTGATAAAGGATTCTTGCATTTCTTTCTTGTGATTTGTCTTAAATCGTGAAAATTCAACATTTCAAACTAAATCAATAATTTTGACAAGTTTAATACTATTTTTTCAAAAATGTAATAAAAGTACATTGCAAAGCGCGCAGAGAAAGTACATTATAAGTTCTAACTGTCGACATCAAACAATCCTCAGGGCGTGTCATCAATTATGGCAAACGGCTTTTTTTGCAAACTCGTGTCGACAACAGCGGATGGATCTGTGAAAATATGACTTTTTTTTTTTTTTTTTTTTTTGCTCATGGCCTTATCATTTGCGGACGCGCTGTGCACGAGCCATGCACAACCGATAAAGATGTACAAGTGCCAGCCACTGCGTTGGCATGTCGTGTTGACAATTAGTAAGTGAAGTGGTCACATCGCGGGGACATATATTGCAATGCAAAGGCCCGGGGCCCCCTGCTCCGTCCACCAACAAATTCGCACCTAATATAAGCTGACAAGGAGATTTAATTGAGAAAATTGAAGGCGAGTGAGTAGCTTACATGGTTTGTCTATCCATTCGGCTTGATTGGTTGCGAAGCCCTGACTGAACGGAGTCGAGGAAGCCATCATGCCGATAGAGACGGAATTGGGTTACGGATCTTTAGCCAGGCGTATGGCGAGTGTAGATAAAGTCATTACAAGTCATAGACGCGAACGCAGACACGAGGGGCCTGCTAATGGTGTGTGGGGCGACATATGTCCAACCAAGCGCTGGTTCTCTCTAATGGGTGGTCTGATGCTTGGGACCAACTGTTATTTCTAAGGCCTCTGTCGACGAATCTGCAAGTTTTCAACCACCTTTCTGTCCAAAGCCAGGCCTCACCTGCGTTTCGCTAATGCGCGGAGATATAATGACTAATGTAAATAAGATAGGTTGCTGGCGAGGGCTGGCAACTTCACTCCAGCCAAGGAGCTATTATAAAGGGGGGTCTATATACATAACTTTATTCGTACTTCCATAGATAGTACAATAGTTTGTTTATGAATAATGAATGTGTGGGCTACATAAAGTTTGACCAAATAATAATGATAATAATGATAATAATGATAATAATAATAATAATAATAATAATAATAATAATAATAATAATAATAATAATAATAATAATAATAATAATAATAATAATAATAATAATAATAATAATAAAAAACAAAAGCAAAAAAAGACTGACGATATAGTCACATACAATGTCAAATTGTACTCACATCATCCAGTACATTAGGAATTTAAGAAGTGCACAAAAAGTCAACAATCTCAATGCATTCATTTTTTGTAAGACCGGATTGCAATTTGCCGTTCTTAATATCACAAAGCTCTCTGGTCATGGCTGCTGCTTCTTCCACGTTGTCGGGAGAGCCATGGTAATTGTTATTTATGCATTGCAGGGTATAAGATAAGTCGAAGGTGAGAAATTGTGATTTAGAAATTCAGAGTTGTGATACCATATGGTTCTAAGATCGACATGCTGACGATTGACTGCCTCCACAAGCAATCTTAGCAAAGATATTTACAATACTGTTAGCACTTTGATACAATTTGTGGAAAAAACTTTGGGAAACGCTTGTGAAGCTGTTATTCGATATCTAAATCATTACAAATAATGTGAAGTAAATTACTATGACGTGTATGGAAGCTTCCATATAAATCTGATAGCTTTCCGCCATGCAGTGAAAACCCGCTGAACTTCCTTGCCGGAAAAATCCCACAAGTGAAATCCATACAGAAGCATGCAATATGTTTTAAACAGTTTATACCTAGTGGTACAGTACACATGTTTGAACTGACCCATGAGTATATTAACTTCACAGTTAAATTGTTGTACTTTACTACGAATAGTTTCCTCGACTACATTAATCCCAATGATATTACCCAGATGTTTGTAACTTGTAACATATGTTGAATATCATAACCATCTAGGGAAACGTTGCGGTTGCATAACTTATATTATCTTGATCAATAAATAGATATTTTGATTTACCAGGATTAAATTTCACATTATATTCCGTGGAATAAGCGGATCAAACATTTAATAGCTTTGACATACACATGGATGCAGGTACTAATGAAACAATATCATCGGCATAAGCTACAGTGCCCACAAAGGTTTTCCCAACCTGGCACCCAAAGCCCGCAGCTTGAAGTCTAGTGAGAAGTTCCTCAACATGTACATTAAAGAGAATTAGAGATAGTACGCCACCTTGTTTAACTCCATTTGAACAGCTAAACAATCTTGATGTAGAATTTCTCTACTCAACTTTCACATTTTGATTCACATACATGTTTAACAGTAGTCGACATTGAACCCTATCAAAAGCTTTCGTTGCATCTAAGAAAACTGCATGTACATCGGATCGATGCATTCCGTTGCCACAAAAGTACATTGAGTAGTTGAACTCTTCGGTTTGAACCCAAATTGTAACTTCGATGTATCTAATATATCACGATTATCGTTTAAAATAACTAGATCCCGAATTTTACTTAACGCACTACTTAACGCAATACCTCTGTAATTTTCTGAGTCATTAAGTGATTTTCTTTTATTCCTGGGAATAGGATACAACATGATGTTTTACAGACCATTGAGAGCACATCCATGACTCACCATTGAATCGAATAATAATGATAAATGTATGTAAAGACTGTCAGGCGCATTTACGATATGATCAGAGCACTGTCCTCTATGTCTCCATCATGTTTACTCAATTTCAGAGATTATAGCTCCATGCTCCTGCGTTACTGGGTCCTCAAGATAATGCTGGGCTTAATATCTCTCGGCTAGTCAGATATCAACCGTGAGGGTAAAGCCACAGCACAAAACCGACTCCAGTCATTTTCATGTGTCTGTTCTGGATGCCTCTAAACTAGTTCGGGATCGGGATGGCGCTCACAAAAAAAAAAGTTTATACACTGTTCTGTCGTGAGCTCAAACTTGGCACTTTTTATAAGGATACTATGATTCTGTTGTATTCGAAACAAGGAAAACATATATTTTATGATTAAAGAAATAGAAGATTAAAATATAGTATCTACATTTGTTGGGAAAATATAGCACGCAAAGTAATTCGCATTTACCATACTTCAATCTCGTCCCACTTAAGTTAAATGTCCTCCGTTATATGTTTTATACACTCTTGTGTGGCTATTGCAATATATTTTGAATAAAAGTCGTAAGTAAATGAACCATAACAGAGCGACACGTAGTTGGTCGACGAGTAGTGTATGTTATTATGAAACTGAGTGCTGCCATCTATCGGCTCAAATACACGTGGTTTATCATTAAACTTGGAGACATGAAGAGGAAGCGTAATGTGCAGCTAAAAATCCTCTGTCTTTATGCTTTTTCCATCCATAGGTGCACTTTGGACGCTTGGCGTTAAAACGTATTACAGAAAGTTTGCAACTGCATGTTTTTTATTTTATTTTTATTATTTTTTTTAAAATTTGGGCTGCAACTGTGTATAATGAAATTTACAAATAATCTCGATTGAAAACCTAGCAAATCATTGGTACCATAACCATATAAGTTTCAACAACCTATAATTTGCACATTTTATCAGGTTCCTGTGATTTTGGGAGCGGCTTTTTTTTTCATAATATAGGTTCCTCCTTTGACATGTTTCGTTTTTCAGGGGAATGCAAAGTGATGAGGCTCTGTTAACTATAAGTAAATGTGTCAAATCTAGAAGGATGACTGAAGTCCTTTAAAATATACATGGAAATGGATGAACAGGCGGCAAAACTCATTTCACAGCCTCATAACACGTTGGGGAGATTGAAACGCAACACCAAACTGAATATTTTACACAATCATACCCAACATCGAATATATTATTGATGATGTCAGCATCAATACTCACAGTTTCTGGTCGCGTTTATATACAAGTCTGTTCATCAAGACACACAAATATATGATAGCGCTGTACCCGTGTATGTAAGCTCCCGTGAGCATTTCGTCACTGTGGGATTAAGCTCACTCCATAAACATAGAACAAAGAAGCGCTCAAGTAGAATATGAAGGAAAAACAAACAAGTTAATTTCTGATATGTTCAACCATCACCAGGGGCCGTTTATGTTTGTTTTCGCGAAAATGTAATGGACTAAACAGTTTAAGTTATGGAATCCAGAAAAGTCTCGCTTTTCGGCAGCCTTTATTTGATGCAATGGCTCTTTGAAGTGCTGTGTTCAATATAAATGAAGTGCAGACGCGCGTGTATTTGGTAAATAACGCCGTCAGTCCAATCAAAATCAATCGGTTCCACGGTGTGTCCCTCTGTTGGTACTTAAAACAACATGTGGGTCCAGGTATCTATATCAAGTAATGCACAATACTGATAGATGCCTTCCAAGTTCCCAAAGCCACCTAATTCTGATAAGGGACATGCGAACCTGGTTAACTGACGAAATGTTCATTATGAGGTATTTGCTGATTTCAATCGGGAGAAACGATGTCCCAATTCCACTAATTTCATCCTCAATGTGATAAGAAACCTAGCCACTGATAGTTTGGGCTCGTCTTGAGGTATGTTGCCAAAGGCAATAACGTGGGTACCCCACACTTTTTCTTTGCTTATTTGTGTGTTCATACCTATTTAATGGTAGATATCACGCCTTATTAAGAACGCTTTAACAGCAACACTTGCGACTGTATAGCTTGTCTCAAATTAAAAACAAGACAAGATATGGCAGTTTTGAGGCTGGCGTCGCTTTCAAAGAAAGATAAAATTGTAATGGATGTGCGCACCAGACAAAAGAAGAAGGATGAAGTCGTTTTGGGTCTTGATGCTGAGCCAAAGAAACAGCAGATGTGTGGAAATGAATTGATTAGTTGGTGGATATTTAGTTGAATGAAGAGCACAGTGCTCGCGTGAGATCAGCAGGTTGGGGTGGCGAGGTGGCACACGCGGAGAGTCGCTGCTCACGCCTGTAAGAAGCCAGCGGAACAAATCTAAAGAGGCTTCGCCTTGTCAACACTTCTTTGAAGAAGATAAAAGTGCGCAAATCAAGTATCACGCCAACAGCAGCCGCTGGTTTTCAGCCTCTTTAACTACTGAACGGTTCACTTGAGGCCCTGTCCGTACCTGAGACCGAACTAACAGCGCAAGTGACAGGGCATCCCCTCTGCTCCTGAGGTGAGCTGCCTCCCACAAATTAAAGCAGTCCCCGTCTTTCAACTGCCTTTCAGGAATGTCTTCACATCTCTCACATCCGTCATTGCACAACTCAGATGGCCAGGTTTGGCATCACGCTGGCTCCCAGCCCGTACAAGTTCGGTGTGCTTCTTGTGTTAGAAAAAATGGAACACCCAAACTTTTTGGCACCCAGCTCAATGTAGCATAAAAACTGTTGCTTCACGTGGATTCATTTTTGGCGCAGCTTTTTCCAATAAATCAAATGTCATATATTCTTATGGATACAGTAATGTATCAATGATACGGCATGAACCCGGTTGTGAAAACGTCAGTACGCAGTATAAACGGCAATAAAATCGTGATTTTTGTGACCTTCCCACCCTCCTTGCCAAAAAATAGTACTCTAAATGTGAGCATGTTTTACACACCAATACAGATTTGGTCATCGAAAGGCTTCTACCATTCTAGCTGTTCACAAATTTACATTGACATACCGGTATTTGGTTTCAAAATCTTTCGTTTTCCATAGGGGTTTGTCAAAAGTTATCGGTAATACCTGTTTAACCGGCTTTTTCTCGATCTAGATGCTATACAGAAAATCATAAAATTGGCTTTCTCTCCTGACTGTTGTTGATATGTGTGCCCATTACCACTTCAGACGAGTTATACACAAAATTTATGCAGTCTCAGTATTTTGTGTACTGAGCAATTGTGTATTTGTTAGTTCAATCTTTCTTATTATAGCTCGTGTATACGGTACCTCGACATCTTATATATGTTTCGTGTTGAATAATTTATACATTGAAAAACTTAAGGTGTCCATATTTACAAATTTGGGCGTGATGTCACCAACATAAAGGCTAAAATCGTCACGTGATGCCCACAAAAGATAGATATTATAAAATATTCCTCTTCGAACAGTTTATAATGAATCGTTCATCTGTGATTTGATTCTTACATTTTGAAACGGAAGTTAACAGCCTATTTTGACATAATATATATCTGAAGTAAAACAGTTAAAAGACATTGATATTTTAAATATACATAAAATATAACTGCATTTTCTAAAAAAAGTTCTGGAATGTATCACGAAAGATAATATATTTAGAATTTGAGACCATGTTTCGCCACGTTATGTAACCGAAACAAAACAGTCACAAAAATACCCATTCCTCTTAATCTGATATTAAAACGTCAATCTTAAACATTTGTTTGACCCTGAGTTGAAGTGGCCTAACAGCTATGTAAGTCGATATACGTATAAGGACAACTCCCTTCAAATTGCTTTACATGTATAAATGTACATTATATTCGTTATTCAATGGTGTATGCTTTGGTTACCATGCACACATGGCTTAAAGCTGGCGTTAAGCTTTTTTGTTTGTTTGTTTTGTTTTGTGTGTGTTCTTAAGTTAGTGGTGTTATATCAAGGTGTCATTCACGTTTATAGCAGACCATCTGATTTGTAGTTTTAGTCATTTTTGCAACATTTTTTCCCCATTAATCCGTGATTAAAACATTATTTTATTTTAACTATCTTCTCCTGCTTCTATCGTTCTGGGTCACCCATCAAAGCTTTTTACCATATATGTCATACTCAAATTCAAGTGCCAGCAGCAAAAAACTCAGTGTGTGTTCGTTGTTCATTTCGGAAAATATTACCCAAGCGCCATTGTTGTTGTTATAGTGAGAAAATAATTCTAATTGTGAAGTTTGGGAGTCTGACTGATTTAAAATGGCATTTACGTTGACTATTACATGCAATTCTTCATGCTGAATCATTCCATTAGCTATAATATCAAGTTTTGTTTCAGCACACCATAAAGTTACACACACACACACACACACACACACACACACACACACACACACACATACACACACACACAAGACAAAAGTACCTCGTGTAGACCAGGAAATTGCGCGTTTGCCACTTTTCAGTGATACTTTTCAAGAGCTGCATCTCAACACCTGCTATAAATTAACTTGAAATAAAAACAGATGGCTTTTTTCTATATCCTTTTTAAGCATTGTATCTGGGGTACGAAGAATTTAAGCTATGATAATCTTGGCTTTTGTACAGTGTTAACAAGAGTAAGTTTTGTGTTTGAGGTTTAATATGTAGTGACGGGTACAACTGGTTTGCGCGGCATGAGCGCTGGGACTTGACATCACAAGCCGTGCATCGTGCCGGGCGCTACTGGGAAGAGAAGAAAACGGACACAAATGTTGCTTAATTAAACTGATAATGGGACACCCCGTCGGACAAAATTAAGCGTTAGTTGCTTTAACGGTCAGACTCGCAAAATTAACTTTAATTGAGCATGTGTCTACACTGATACTGGTGTTATGATATTTATTTGTTATTAAATTTAATATGCTTTTAATAAAATGTAGATACACCCGGACAACAGCTAAAATTATGATCAAACACATTTTGTGGTAAGACCGCCACAGGCACAAATGTTTGCATCATACTGGACCCAATTTGCGGATAAAACACGGTACAATAATAAGTCAATTGTATTATTTAGAACCTTTGTTGTTGTTAAACTAAATCAATGAATATCGACAGGGCATCATTCTCTGCTGTTTTTAGACTCATCTTATTGTCGTATCTGTATATTTGAATCCATATTTGTGGTGAAGTGCTGTTCCTTTCTCAGACTCTCCTAAACTTTCCTTCTGTCGAAATGACACTTTATCCATAAATATCCATTTAGAGGATGCTGATAAGGTTTATCCTGAATTAAATTACACGTGATTTACAAAACTGTCAAATTAGCAGATCATTACTGTATCCTATCTAAACATCTTCTGTTTCCCGGTGAATTATCTGCATGTGGATCCGCAAACGACGATATGCGGGTTAAAACAGTACAATTTATGTTATAGAATGAACCCACGTTTGGAGAAATGATTCGACGGCGGTTCCATCTTGGATTGATAAATGTAAATGTTTCATTTCCTTTTGTACAGGGCTCCAGGACTGTGTCATTCTTTTTATGAATCCCACATTTCATTTCTTAACTTTGTCAGCTTTGGGTGACGGACAAAAAGGCGAGGGTTGAGTGGTTTTGGTTTGTCAAACAGCAGTTTGGCGCTCAAACATAATTCCGTCTGATCTGCCCTTTAACAGATAAAAATCAAAGCTTATGTTCTATGTATATGCACTTTTAGCGCAATCACTTCTGTTGCATTCATATCTGACACAAATATGCAACCTAAGTATATATACCAAGCTACTATTAGGCCTATCGTTCATGTCGATTTTTATTCATGATGATGATGATGTCTGCAAGCTTTTGACTCACTGCTGTCCATGAGAGATAACATTTTCAATCAAGCTGACAGGTAAAATCTTTGTTTCAGGCCGACACACCGAACATAGATAAATAGCAAATGGATCCCAAAGTCCAATCTGTGGACATTTTGTTGCACCTGCATCATGTAGAAAGTAAACGGAGCTTGGGCCAGGAACATGGGGTGTGGGTAACAAAATCTGGCAACTCAAGACTGAAAGTGTCATGATTTGGCTAAAATACCAGAAACGTATCAAAATGCAAAAATTGTCAACACCACGCATACTTCTTAGCAGAACAGCACAATTGATTGCATGTGTGCCTGATTGTTAAAATCATAAAATTGTGGCCAACTTTCTGTAAATTTACTTTTATGAGGAAAAGCTGATTAAACTCTCCAATTAAAGGAGGCGAGTTTGTTCGGTACAGGCACAAAAGTGTTGGGTTACTGGAGCGAAGTGAACATGGATTGCTGAACACCAGTTCGCTGGTGCCAGTACTTGAGACAAAGACTTCTGAAGTGACTCAGAAAAACTTCTGGGGCCAAACATGGTGCCGCCATGGCACAATTTTGGGCGCAATTCTCAAGTGGATACACATGGATGTCGCTTTCAGGGTAAAGCTCACTCAATGAAGCTGACAGCTCAGGCAGGAATCACAGACGACGATTTCAGAAAATCTATTCATCTGCACGTTTCGTCCCGACAAGTATTTGCCCCTTTGTGCGCGCTTACTTCCTTTCATCTTCCATTAAAAATGTTTCTCAATCTCCCACGATTTGCAGGCAGAGCGCTGATGTTTCACTGCAGGCTGACTCAAGATGGCTTGCCACGTCTTTCTTGTAAAATATTAGCGCTTTAAAGTGGAAGAGACAATCCTGAGGTCACATGGCAGACGATAACCTGACATACAGACAAAATTTTCTCACAGCGTCTTCTTCACAATATTATCATGCCGGCGTGCTCACCTCGTGTCGTACCACTCCCAGTGAGCAATCCTACAAAGGCTGAGCACATATTTTACTCCTGCTTACACGATCGCGACTGCATTCCAGACATATAAAAAATATGATAAAGAGAAAACTGATATTGGTAAAAAAGGGTGCTTGTTCGCTATGTTTGGAATCATGTTTTCTTCTCAAGAAGACAGAGGAATTCTACATGTCAGTTGATCCTTGGTCTAGTGGGCCTAGGCCTATATAGCCTTTATAGGCTACAGCTCTATAAGACACAAGGTACAGGCGTTTAGCGTATTCTACATTTCTCAGTGTATGATTTAGTAATAAAAACTGTCATGAGCGGTGTTTCTGGTCGGGACGAAATGATTCTGTGCAGGAAACCACTCGCCGCTTCGAGTGTCGTGGTTTCATTGCGTAGAATCATTGAGTCATTGAGAAAAACATAACCAGCCAACACTGCCATGAATCGGTCATTTTTTCTAGAAATGTAATGCGGCACTATGTGATACGGAAAGCAGACGTGATAACCGTAACACATAGGCCTACTTTTATTACCCTCCCAAGGGCCCCATTATGAGATAAAAGTCATGGAACGTGTAGACCCTAACTCAGCAACTTGTATACACATTGGTTTTTACACATAGGCCTATAAGTTATATAACTACACGTCAATATGGAAATTACCAGCAAATTTCACATTATATTTATCATGATATAGCTTATTTATCCTGTAATAGATGAAATTAACGTTTGCTGATTGGTTTAAAAATATTAAAGAATCTCCTGTATTCCCTCTAATCGCCACTACCTGTCTGTTCATGGGATGGAATAAAATATGCACGTGAACAGACAGGTAGTAACTAATAGTATATGCCTAAATCTATTCTTTGGGTATCAGTTCTCTGCTTTTCATGTCTTTATTTTGCATCGCGTTGTCTATATATTTGCGTCAGAACAAACATTTTGTTGATTAGATAAATTGTTGACACTATTCTTTCAACACTGACCGACATTTGAATTTCGGTCCTCAGGCCTACAACAAAAGAAGAAACAGAACTCCGTCATCGGGTAGAATTTTTGGGGTCCATTCACATGGGTTTACTTGATATTGTGATTGGGTGCTTTATGATCCAGGCAATACCTTTATTGGCCTACCCATATTTAGGCCTAACACGAAATACATACCAGTGAGATGCGATTGAGTTTTATTAGCTGATATCTGTGCAGTTCAAACTAATGCCCATGGGGCACAAGCAATAGTAATATGGATTATTCATTTAGCCCTACAATGATCTGTGAAAAAGGTCTTGGAATTAATCGTGACGGTGATCCAAGGGTGATACTCCCTGCCCCTGCCGCCCCCCCCCCCCCCCCCCGATCTCGCTGAGCCCCAAAACGGAACGGTGAAGGTGTCAACCCAGGTGAATCCAGACTCTAAAACTAAAAGAAATGTACCCAGTGTTCTCTGAATTGGGGGGGGGGGGGGAGGAAGGAGGCGAATGCTTCAAAAAAAGGTCTTACAGCAATTAACAGTGACAATTTCCGGTGCGAAATTCGACGTTTCAAGTGGATCAGACCAAAACAAGTCGAAGCAGCCCAACTATATGCAAGTTTTATTGCAACAAATCGTACGTAAACTGTCGCCAGTGGCGCTCAAACAGTCTACAAACTCACGCTGCGCCAGCGCCCCCAAGCCAGACTTGATAAAGCGACAAACAGCCTCTTCAATTTAGGAGGTAAGGAACCATGCCGCGATTAAGTGTTTTTACCGCGGCTTTTAATATGTGCCAGCGGCATTTGCGGTTGAGTTGACTGCTGAAAACTTGAGGCCCTAACCGGTAGTTTTCGGAGTTTGAGACTAATTAGGTTTGATCCGTGCACCATCGACGCTGCCTTGGAATCAATTTAGCACCACCTCCCCGATTGCGCCATGAAATGTTAGACTCGGGGACGAAAACGCGAGGCAACTCCTGGTATTTAATTTCAGCCGCTGTTTGCAGTGGTAGTCAAGTGGGGGACTCCAACACATCATTCATCTAGTAAGTAGGAAGATGTAGCGCTTAATTAGGCACAGCGGGTACATGGATGAAATTTACTTTGCAACGGGTGCCGCTGCAGTCGGCGGTCCCGAATTGATCACTTGTTGATAGACTTAATTGATACAGGGTGTTCCCTGTGTTTGTATAAGTGTAAGCGAGACACCACAAACACAGCGCAGCGCCAGTCTCAATAAGTTGGGGTGTGTTGGGCTTTTGAACTTCCTGCAAAGTAGGCAAGTGTGTCTGCTTATGATTGATATGCGTGGCTCTGGACGGAGAGAGTTTGAAGGTGCACGGCGGCACTTGGATGGCGACTAACACGGGACCGCAGCCATCTCTGTCGCACCGGGATGCGGCTACCCCCAAGTGATGCTGAAGAGGGGGCTTGCTGAAGTACCGATGCTCAATGCAAAGCTATCCTTTCACTAATGTACTGTGATCTTGTGAAGAGCTAAGCAAACAGACGGAGCCAAGGACTTAGCAAGAACCAGGCTTCTGGCGCACTTAGTCCCCTCAGTCTGTCGCTCAAATAAATGCACATGTGATGGTCATAAACATAAGCTACTGGTATGCCACTCCGTGCAAGTTCACCAAATACAGAAAAAAGTACCGACGGTGGCATAAATATGATATATTGCGATATCAAGTGGCATACCCTGAGGGAACGTGGGTTGCAACTTTTATATCTCCTTCTTGGTTTTGTTTTGCTCTTAAAGACACGTAATGAACGCTGCCTTCCTGAAGTACAATGAAAACAAACCATACCGATGGCCCAGAAGGACTGTAGAATTAAAGGGTTATGGGCCATTGGCAAAACCCCACCTAATGGAGTTTACCACTGGTTAAAAGATATGGACGTACGGCTGTTTACTCTCACAGGCATACCTCAATTCTCACGCCAATGGAATACAATGAAAACATTCTATGAAATATTCTCTTTTGGTAAACAATTGATTAAACATCATAATTGCAGGAAAAACAGCTTCAGGGATGAAGTTGATTGATTTTTTTTTCTTGATTCTCTCAGAATATTGATAAGCGCCCTGGATAGAATTGGTGGCCATCTGTGGCTATTTCAACACGTGTAACTTTGGGGTTTTGAAAGCAAAAGGAAAATGCAGTTTTGGCCTCCTCAAGTTTCGAACTATGTAAGTAAAGGGGGGGTTGGTCACTAAGGGTAACCTTTCTTCCCTATGAGGCATATGTGCTGTTTTGCACGTGAAGGTCATGTTTAGACTCAAATAAATTCAATTTAATGCATTTTTTTTCGCTAGCCCCTTAGCCCGAAGCGCTTAAAAAGACTTTGGGTTAGAAAGAGCTTACAAGCACTTGTCCATCTGGCCTGTACGTTTTTATGAAGAGCAAGGTCTGATACTAATATTAGGCTGCAAGCTTAACTTGTTACAAAGGTCAATTTTTGTGCGCGTATTTTATTTTCCATTTGTTTCCTTTTTTCTTTTAAGGAATATGATCTTCACGCGGCGAACCATTTGTTTCAGAGACAGTTTTACTGTCACCTGGAACATAGGCCCTACGTGTGCTTGTTGTGAATTGTGTCCCATCAGGTGAAGAAGCAATCATCATGACTTTAATTGGCGTTTTTATTTGGGGTTAATTATACTAGTACATGTAGAATGTTTGCCTGCGCGGACAGACTCAGTGAGGGTCCCATGCTTCGAGGGGGGGAGAGAGAGAGAGAGAGAGAGAGAGAGAGAGAGAGAGAGAGAGAGAGAGAGAGAGAGAGAGCAGTAAGTCGCATCGCATGCAGGCAAGTAGAGTACCAGACGTCGCTTTAACTTAAGTGTGTGCTTACTAAGTATGAAGTGGCATTTTTCCTTTCTTCTGTAGGTTTGTTTGATAAAATATTATGACGTTGCATATGTATATAACTTTCGGCAAAGTAATTACTTCAGGCTAAAATCAGGTTGTGCAATTGTATACTTACATTGAGAACTCCATGTTGAAACCATTTGTCTTCGGTCGGAAAAAAACAAAACAAAACAAAAACGAATGAGATCCGTTACAATAAACAAGATTTTTTCAGTTATGACACATGCTGTATTTAAGATAAGTGACAGACTGCGTGTCTCTTATAATGACCATGATTGTCAAGATCAGTTAGACTGCATGAAATAAAGCGTCAAAGATAGTGACAATATTACCCCGAAACTAGTGCAAAAGTCTAGTGTGAAGAAAAGTCAATTTGTCCCCCTGGTTTTTGTTTCAGTAAACATGATTGAAGCTTCTATATTGTTATGGGGGTGGGCTGATGCAAGTTTTATGATTTTAACAGAACTGTAATGGGGGGACTAGAACCACTGAAACCAAAATACTAAGCATCGATGGATATTTATGAACTGTACATGTGCCTAACGAGACTTATTCTCTTCTCAGTAATTCAGGACACTCAAAGTGTTTTGTTTCGGTCTTCTATTTTGGTTATCTGATGAGATGCAAGGTAAAGACTTCCATTTTTAAACGGCATCGCAGTGAAACTTAGTTATCTTTTCTTCGTCCTCTACTTTCTGAAATCACTTGCCGTTCTGGTCACCCAGACTGCATACATACCCTTTGCAAGAGGTAGGATGCCGAACAAATCAGCCATCATGCAGTCACAGAGAGTGAATGGAAATATTACACATCAAGAACTCGATGGTCTAAATTACTGTTCTTTATCACCACCACAGACTATTCTGTGTTTTCACAGAGATTAATGAATGACAAACGTCCATGGATATTCAGGATCATTTCCCTTTGCTATATGCAAATATGCAAACCAGAAGAACAATCTTGGATTGTTCATTTATACATTTTCTACGATTTTGTATTATACACACACGCGCGCGCGCGCGCGTGCTCTGTTCGTGTGTTTTGATGCTTTCCATTAAGTATGGGGTAAAAAAAATTATTGCTATTGTTGTTAAATCAAGGAGGGTATACCTACCCTCCTTGGTTATAATCCAGACTAGTTTGACTTAGGTAGATCGACTCTAGTCGAGATTGGCACTGTAAGGGTTAATCGAAATGATAGATATTCATCTAAGTTTGTGTGTTGTCGTCCATTCCACGTATAAACTTTTTTTTGTCGTTGTTGTTGTTGTTGTTGTTGTTGCCTCCACTTGGATATGTTAAAGTGATGTCATACTTCGATGCATAAGGCACAATAGCCACATAAAGGTGAAATGATCTGTGAGAGGGTGTGGCACAATACTGGCTCAGTAAGCTATATGCCAAATCTCTTATACTGAACATTTCATGAATTATTGAAAGGAAAATATAAAGTAACCACTAAGACTTAACCTCTTTTCTTTTTCGTTCTTTTTTGTTTGTTTATTTGTTTTTGTCATTTGTATCAAGAGCTTTTACACTGGGCCTCCTAGATGAAAAGTGGGGCTTGACGGGTATAAGTTTAATCTGCCAAGCCAGAGAAGTGAACGATTCTACAGTGTCACAACTAAAAAAACTGGACATGTTCAGGTCGGTGTATCAAATGTTGTAGCGTATTTGGAAATTTTTCCAGTATTTTTTCAATGAAATGGAAGGCACGATTAGAGATTTTGTACAAATAGTGTGAATGCATGGTCTACAAGTTAAATGGAGGCTGAGTCATTAATAATAATAATAATAATAATAATAATAATAATAATAATAATAATAATAATAATAATAATAATAATAATAATAATAATAATAATAATAATAATAATATCATCATCATCTGCAACAGCATGATGCCCACTGTCATGGCGTCATTCTATTTGTCATGCGCCAGATTTACGTCATATGGCTGAACCAAAACATGCACGTGCTCACATCAATCCTGAAAAGTGTACACGGTGCTTAGTTATGAAAAGGAATCCATTACTCAAGGCAAAGTGGAAAATAGAGACAGGTCTGTCAAGTTAAGTTAGGCTTTGTTACTTGACTGAATCTGACTCTTCAAAAAACCCGTCACCTCCATTCAGAGCTAAAATTGCTTGGATCTCGACTTTCTCTCATTGTTTACTCTTCTATTGGCCGCACTGAAGTGGCCAAAAAGTGCCATATATTATAAGAAAAGTGCTCAGAAGAGAAACCCCATTGAGTTGTACACTAGGACTGTAAAAACTACAATTGAAGACGAGAAGCATCATGTTTTTAAACAGAATACTTGTCGACACAGCTGTGTGCTCGCATCACCCGTCGCTTGACAAGTGGCATACTACCACAAAGATGTTAACCTTAAAGTTGCATGTACTCACATACCTAACCGATGACTTCCTACAGATAGACAACCATTACGTCACAGTTGGTCTCACGCTATGATGCAAACTGTGGTCATGTAAAATCCATGTTTTCAAATGATAGTTGTACATATTAGGCCAAGCATGGTGCTAAGAAATGACTCTCTTGGATAGTATGGATAATAACAGCACAGATATAAAGATACTTTATTCTGTGTAAATTAAACAAATTGTTCCCCAAAAAGTTTCTCAATTTCGCCACAAACGACCAGCTAGTATTCTTTCTAATTATAAAGTATATGGTTACAGCCAATTCATGGAATGTTGCAATATTGTGTATGCATTTGGTTTTGATTATTTGTTCTATGTTGTATGTTCTTGTAATTTTTATGATAACTGATCTTGAGGATGTGTTCAATCACTTTCGGGATTATCATTTAGTTATTTTTTCAGTCCGGATTTATATGCAGCGGTTCTTGAGGAAACCTGCTTCAACTCTTTAACGACATATTTTCAGGAGCATTGGATTAACAAAAAGAAAAATATATTATTTTATTCGACATGCAAGGACTTTTGTCAGACAATGCATGTCTTTCGAGTAAATTGGAAAAGCGGGTTTTCAGGTCTTTTGTTATGGAGGTTTCGACATATACTGGTCCACATAATTATAGGAACACCCTAAACATAGGTCATTTATACAGGTAGGTATTAATGAGGAAACCAGTGTCCCTGGAAATGTGTAGAGCCATCAAATATGTTTTGTTTCATCATGTCATGCTTGACCGATTCCACAGATTAAAGCAGCAGCACAGGGAAATATAAGGATGAGTGGAAAATTTTGCAAAGTCTGCCCCACTCTTCTCAGTGGTGCACAACTTAGACCCATAATGGCCCATGCGTGTATTCTATTGTGACACATTCTAATCTTTCGAAAACAAAGTGATTGTCCCATAATTGAAATTGAAAGTTTTCGGATTTGAATTTTCCACAGTATATCATTTTAAGACTGTTAGTTTTCCCTGGACAAATGCAAGCTTAATGTACAGCAGTAGTAGATAGTGGTGCATCTATGTGCGCCTTTGACAATGTCTCAGCATTGAAATTCTTAGGTTGTGTGACCATGAGGGTTGGTCTCAGAGCCATGCTGCAGCTGAGTTTGGGGTGTCTAAATCTGTCATATCCGGACTGATGGAGCGATACCGTGAGAAAGGTGATGTGCAAGACAGGCCAAGAAGTGGGCATAGGTGAAAGACCAATGATAGTGGAAATGAAGTGCTCACTCAGTTTGTCCATGAAGACCCACTGGCTCCACATATAATGCTCATCAACACCTGAATGAAGCCAAACACCTCAACATTTCTGTGGAATTGGTTCGTCAGAGATTGGCTTACGTGTACATTTACCTGTGCCCATTCTAATACTGACCAGACAGAGAAAACTCAGATTGGAATGGTGTTGGCGTCACCTTGCATGGGCCAGTCAATAATGGCGACAGGTGGTCTTTGATGATGAGTCACAGTTCAATATTCATTTTCATGATGGAAGAATTAAAATGTGGCAGCAAAGAAAGAGGAGATATGCAGAACCTGATGTCAAAGCAAAGGACAGATATGGAGGTGGCTCCATAATGGGGAGGAGAGCAATATCATGGTCTCACAAATCTGAACTTGTGGTTGTACCTGAAGCCCTTAATGCAGTAAGGTGAAGAGATGATATCCTGGATCCAGGGCAATCCTATTTGGCCTTGCATATCTTGGACCATGATTTCTCTTCCAGGATGATAATGCCAGGCCACTTTCTCAAGAACCACTTGGACTACACTCACCTTGACTGGCCAAGTCCAGACCTTAGTCCTATTGAACATGCATGGGACATGTTGGGAAGAGCTGTGCAAAAGTGAAATCTGAACAACTTGGAAGCCATGATACATTTGCTAATGGTTGAGTGGGCAGCTATACCACAACACGAAATACAGAAACTGTTTAAGTCAATGAAGAGGCCAATGGATGCAACCGTTGCTGTCCAGGGTGAAGTGACCCATTGCTGATACCATAGACTGACATTTGGCCTCTAAACAAGCCTCTCTATGGCTGCTGAATATGCCTCTATATAGGATCAATGAAACTTGCCTGTTTGCTGATGATAACGGTCACTCAATATCCATTGATGTAAACCAGCCAGATACAACAGCCAGATACAAAGATGCCGACCTAGTGAACATTCAAAATTGTTCTGTTGAAGCTGTTTAAGATTTAAATCATGTGTTTTCACCTAATTTCCATGAATTAAAATGCTAAAACTTTTTTCATGGTAGGTTGGATGTAGTTATGTCACAGACCTATGAATTAAAATTAGAATGGCACCTGTATCTACAGTACTGTATAAGTGGAAATATTCCAGAGGTATCCAATTTCCCAGATGTTCCCGAATGGAACCCGGTGGTAAAATTAATTACAGGAAATTATTGGCGATCGTACTTGGCTACTGGCTACAGGCAGTGGTAAGATGGGACACCTCTGATGCTGCATGCCTAAACAATCACGCTGCAAATTGTGACCACATGATCTAATTCGTGTACTAGTATAATAAAGAAAAAAAAAGAGGATATCATCTTCAGATTTTTTTTTATTAAACTAAAGAAACAACGTAAAAACAACATGTTAAAATTCCAGGTGTGTATTTCCCTGGCAAAGATGAGTCCTTTCAAGTTAAAAATCACCAAATCACTTGTGGTTGGACTTTAGTTTGTGTTTAGAACTGAGGTGCGGAGGTACCACCAGTATTAACCAGTCGTAGTGTATCTTAATCAAGGTCCCGTGTGCATCTTAAAGTACTAGTCCTAGTTGTTTCCCGATCAGTCAGTTTCTTGCATCTGCCAAGCGACGTGCCCCTGCACAATCCCTTGGAAAGCAAGCGACTTCTGTGTCATGTGATAAGCCACAGCCCCCGGAGCTGCATTGGTCTCCATGGGCAGTGAAGGGCTTTGGTGTTTGTGTGTTTGTTTGTTTTTTTGGTCGCCCATTGCGATTCAGGCAAATAAAAACTGCAAAAAGTTCATTCGGAACCAATGAGGGACATTTTCCACTCAGGAATATTTCTGCTTATAGAGTAGTTTTGGAGAAATATGTAAGAATTAAATTTTTTGTATTCGGCTAATTTGCATAAGTAAAATGCTAGAACTTTGGGTCATGGTTTATTGGATGCGGCTTGGTCACAAACCAAAATTGAACTTGGAATGGTACCTCTATCAGTACATATATTTCCAAGTTAAAAAATTTTGAATATCAAAACTAAAATAGATAAAGGTGTCATTCCATGAATGTCATGAAACTACATGTACATGTACCTGTGAACTGAGACAAATACTATATTGTCTCGGTATTCCTTGCCCTGGGTGTAAAGGATACCCTTCATAATAATGTCACAGGGTGACATTAATACAGGTATTTTGACATATTTCTTTTGACTTAAACTTTCCATATTTTGACTGATTAATCATTCAAAGTTGAGACAAGCAGGCAACTGTAACCAACTACTAGTAAACTTACTAATATGTGTGAAAGATCTCAGTAATACCTAACACTATTGTTAAGACCATCTGCTGCTGATCCCAAAGTGAGTGATAAACAAAAGACTCAATAAGCAATAGTTTTCACATTCAGAGATTAGTATTATAAGTCAACTTCTAAAGGTTACAGGGACATTAAAACATAAATATTATAAATACTGGAAGAAAACTCAGTACAGTCGCGTTTATCTTGCACCATCTGTTTTGGGTCATTTTGCCGGATAAGCAAGGCTGCCAGATTAACAAATCACAGTATAATTACCAGGATATACAGAGAATAAGATATCAAATTTGCACCTAACAATGAGTAAATAAAAACATGATCACATACACGTATTACCAATCATATGAAATTTTAAAAACGAAACGTGCAAATTACAGGAAAAAAACTTTATTCAGTGTAGTCATATCCATATGTACAATTAATGTTATGTTCAGAATTACTGGAGCGAGCGGGCATAAATGTCCCAACCCTAATGTATATCTCACACACATATTTGGACATATTTTGCCTTTAATAGCTTATTTTGGCACAAAGAAATCCGAAATCTTTTTTTGTTTACTGCGCTCACTTTTCATATCTGTTCTGTTCTTACCTGTTCTTCTCTGGGCCGAACTTTTGCTACGTCGTCACCACAAAATCCCTCATTGGATTCTGGCCATTGCAATGAAATTTGACCATTTAAGTTGGGAACAATTAAACATCTTATCAACTCGGAACTTGTTTGGAACACATCAGGTGATTGTTGATTTTGCGGTACGACGCAATTAGGTATGTTATTGCAAGGTATATGCTCCATTGAATATCAAGTGACGGATTAAAGAGGCAAATTACATTGAAAAAAGCCCTTTTCTGCAATTAACATGCCGGTGACGAAATTTAAGGGTGCCGGACTATCATGTAGTAAATCAATGGGGGAAATCCGTTCACAGCTCATTGCTGCCGAATTTCAAAGGTGCCGAATTATCAAGTGACGGTTAAAGGCGGCCTGACTGTACAAGAAAGAGAACAGAGAGATGGAAGCAAGAGTCAGACAGTACATGTAAGGACAAGGAAAAGACCTTTGCCGTGTACGGTTAGCCATGCAGGCTAGCATGGTATTGCCTGCTTAGTAACATTTTCAGCTGTGGAATTCCTAGTGGCAGACAACTGCTGTATCATGATTTATGTACATATTGCTTGGACAAAACTATCAATTAAACAACATTTCTCTACAAGTTCATCATCCTGTGGTTTCTCAGCCAAAATTCCACCGCGACAATAATAAAAGGATTCATCCCACTGGTTACAGAAAACAAAGACATGAAAGTGTTCACCAAGATTACACAAATCCACACACGGTTTCAAAGTCCACAAAGTTGCAAAAACAGTCAATGAGGTCTGGAAGACCATAGTTTGATGGGCCTTGCCAACGCAACACTGTATGTAGTTTATTTTTAATAGAGGGTATACATAGCACGCTTATTCTGCCAAGAATTCCAGTGCCTGGGCTCCCTTGGGATTGATAAGCACAGCAGACTTATGATAGCCTCAGCCAAAAACAGACCAGCTAGGACACTAGTCTCAGTCATGGTAGACTGACAGCTCTGTCCAGCAATAGTGGGATCTCTGGCCTGCCTGGTACATATGGCAGCATGGAGCATATCTGTTCTTGCATAAACATCTGTATTTCATTGAGAACCTCATTACATACAGTTGTTGGGAGTCCCCCCCCCCCCTTTCCCATTTGCAACAAGACCCAAACCTTCCAAATCATACACCTAGCATGCATGTATAGAAGGCTGCCTATGAGACAGGCTCAAGCTTATTTATGAATGCAAAATGGTTGCCGAGCACCATGGAGGTCCATGCAGCTTGTTACAAGCAGTAGAAGCAGTGTGTATTGTGAGGAAAATTCAGTGAATTAAGCTTACATTAAAACTCCCCAACTTTGTTTGCAAGCTATTGGGTTTGCTAGATGTCTCAAACTGACATGTGTAAGCTAGAACTTTGTGTCTTATCTATAATATTTTTTAAGATATGCAGCTTTAAAAATTTTAGTTGCCCCTTATTTGCATAATTTTGAACATCATGGCTATTCCATATAACCATATCCACAATTTCACTAGTAGGTTAGTCACCATGGCAATTTTGGTGGTTTTTGGAATAACAGTGTCCAAAAAAAAACTCCTGACAAATTTGTTCGTAAAGAAGAAAGAAAGAAAGAAAGAATTCTTGGAAAAACAAAATGTCTGGTTGTGCACACAGACATAAATATCGAGAAAATATTAAGATACCATCATAAATCTGTATTTCGCAACTCCAATGTAAATCTGTAAAGAAACTTTTGTAGGGTTATTGGAAGTGACTTAACTTGGAATAGCTTTATTTACACTATTGTTGAAAAAGATAGAGCGAGCAATAGCGACGATACAGATCTGCACTTTACAAGATCTGTTTTAGAATATGGCGGCGTGTGAACAAATTGTTCTCAGGCTGAAAACTGTTCACTAGTGTTCAGGTGGATGCTGCCCGGGTTGCAACAGGAGCTAGAGTAGATTTCAGTTTTTCTTTGCTCGTCCTGCCTATGATAATATCGCATAGAGTTACAGGAAATCATTATACGTTTTGCAACGTTGAAAAAACTGTATTGTATCCCTAAGATGAGTGCCCCTATAGCAATAATGTCAAAACTTTCGAGACTGCCCATCTCTATACACTCAACATTCCAAATATTTTCAACCTCCATGAAATTATCTTTGTGCCACCAACATCCACTAGCATACCACCTCATTAGCAGTTTTGGGACTAAAACCATTCGGTAAACTTTTTTTCATGTTTTGTCTGCTGTGGAGGCACTATTCCTCATTGCAATGTACAAGAAGGCTTTATATAAAGGGGCAATGCCGTAGGGGCTGGCGTGACGATCGCGAACATGACAGATTACATATTAACGCCACTGCACCTGTTGCTTGAATGGTCACACTTGTCCTTTTGTGACAGAACCAAGAAAAGCAAGTCCTTGCATCGGAGGGTATTTCGTTGCTTTGTCCAATTCCCTGGTGTCCGCATGGCAGCCTGCATGGTGTCTAGCAGTTGTACACAAGCATTTCGAAAACATGGAGCTGCCTACAACTAATAAAGATAAAACCCTACGTATCTACTAGTATTTCCGCGTTCAATTAACACGCTATACTATAGTAAGGACCTGTCCAGAATGTGTCCCAGTTATCACGTTGTACCTCGAAACCACAATGAGTGATTCTGGTGATAGGACCAGGCACCTGACATTTCGTAATAGAAGTATTGCTGAAATAAAATATGTTTAAAGCAATGGATGGTAAAAATCGCAATGTCCCATGAACAGAGATTGTAAGATTACTGGGACAACTTGTCACTGAATAGCTTTATTTCGGCACACGTTAGTGTTGAAAGACTTTCAAATATATTTTTCTCATACTACTTTGCATCCTAAAGCAAAGATACAACACGGTGTGTCGCAGCCAACAAAGTATACATGTACAATGTCTTCAATAGTCACATTTCATGACATCTTGTCAGTTCATCTTTAAGTGTAGTGGCATTTTATGACATTTTGTCAGTACATATTTTAGGCATAGTTGAGAAAATTCACAAAAAAACCCCCACTTTTCTGGACCACCAGACAAGATATGGGATCGGTGGTGAGCTATTAGGCACAGAAACGAAGCAAAAGTCAAGCTGGCTGAAATATGTTTATAGAAGGGATTAAACTGAATTAAAACGGGGAAATGAGGGACATGTTCATGACAGTACCACACTAAGGATGTGCAGCCGATAAGTAATTATTTTCATTAACTGTTCAAGGACAATCCACCCATGGTGCTTTATATATATATAAAGAACAAATCAGCCAAGTGTCAGCTTTAGCTCTCGAGATCTCGGTCCTCCAGGTCTGAGAGCTCAGAGCACAAACCACAGAAGCCCTTGTATCTGGTATGGAAGCCTTCGGATTCCCATCCAGGTGTTCTAGAACTTCGGCCAGTCTAAGTGCTTGGATCGTAAGTCTGGCATATACAGAAAGCCAGTTGCACCTCATCTGAGTGCTCCGATCGTAAGTCCTGAGTGCCTGGCAAACCACTGGTCCCCATGTCTACCTTCCGAGCTCCTGGGTCTGAGAGCTTGGTTCATAAGCAAAGGCAAAGGGGTGATAGATGGAAGGCATCCGGATCTGTAGGGGCACGTTCTGCTGTCAGTGGGTTTTTTGGCCCAAATGGTGTTGGCACCTACGGTGGTCCAGGTGATGTCTTCTGTTCCCCGCTTTGTTTGGTTGTTGTCCTCTTTGGCCACTGCTTCCCTAAGTGCAGTACTTCCCAGACTGCATCCACTCACCCTTCAGATCATACTCCCTCTAAGGTGCAACACCCTGGAAAAAGCAGGCAGGGAAAGCCACAACCTTCCTGACTCTTGTGTACCTGAATGTGCAGTCTTATGATTGCCAACAGCCACACAGTTAGACTCAGCATAGTGCCCAGTTGGCGGCTGCCTCACTGCACATCATGCACAACAAAAGTCTATCACAGATGACTTTTTTGTCCTCAATATCCTGAGACCCAGGTACTTGCTGCCTTTCTGCAAAGACAGGCCTCAATTAAGCTGAGAACCCAAGTGGTTCTGTTGCAGAACTCAAAGCATCAGTATTCCTAGAGGTGGTTCAGATGCTTTGGAGCAAGCACTTCATAGAGCCCATCAAGAATCAGGGTTCTCTGGGCTTTTAAAACCTTCTCTTCTTGGTCCCCAGCAGGGATGGAGGATGGCACCTGGTCATATACCTGTCAATGCAGAACACCTTCCTGGGAGTCCTGTCCTTTTGGATCGACACCCCCCCCCCCCCCCCCAGTTGGTGACAGCAACTTTACAGCCCATGGAATAGACGGCGTCCCTGGATCTCAAGGACACCTTCTTCCATGTACCAATCATGGAGACTTCATAGAAGTATCTGCAGTTTGCATTTGCAGGCCAAATATACCAGTTCAGGTTGCCTCCATTCAGCCTTTACGTGGCACCGCTGGTGTTTACCAGGTTTGCGCAGATAGTTGCTGCTTACTTTCACCACACACCCACTCCTGTTCATGTGTATCTGAATGATTGGCTTGTCCAGGCCCTTCAGTGCCTGGATTAGCAGAATCACACACAGACCATTCTGGAACTCTGCCAACACTTGGGCCTGATAGTGAACCTACCCAAGTCCAGTCTTTGGCTGGAGCAGACTTTCTTGGCATCCAGTTTGACCTGGTTTCCTCATCTGTCACCCTTCGGAAGACAGTTGGGATAGACTTCAGTCCTTACTCAGAGCCTTTCTGACTTGCAAAGTCCACTCTGAACAACAATCGCCCCATTATCTGTCTTATGATTTGCAGTATCTTTCTTTACTTTGTTGATCTGGAGTGGTGCTCGTCCTCCTGGCAGTGTCTTTTGGTGAGATCTGGAAAGCCTAATAGATGAGTATTAGAATCTGAGCAAAGGAGCCCTCAAAAGTATATGTGCCTTCCACCAGCACTATCATAACACGTAAGTAGTGCTCAGCCTCAGTCATAGATGATCGTTTTGAGTAGCATACTGCAAGGCACCAGGCTTTTCCAGCATGATCTCATAGGCCTTAAGGATCGTCTGCTTAATCTACAAAGAAATTGGGCTTCTGCAAACTTACTCTTTATGCAGGTTACTCAGTATCTTAAAGAAGGCTGCCCTCCATCCACTGAGTCCATCCTTGAAAGGTACCAGCGGAGGGCTCTCACCAGACAGAGGGCTCTTTCCTCAAGAGGAAGAGCAGTATCCATGGCATAGCAAAAAACCCTTGAAGGTTGCACCCACATCTTGAGCCACTTGGTTCTTTGCAAGGAAGCACAAGTGAGGCCTCAGTGTGAACTGGGAGTGGTAAGATGACCATTGGATTCGGTAATAAGCTAGAACCTGGATCTTGCTTATTCAAGCCCCTGAAGCGAGTGTTAATAGAAAACTAGTTTTCCACGTCCAGTATTTGAGGCCCACCTGGTGTGGTTCTCTAGGCACTCAATGGCCACTTCTTCAACATGACTAAAACCAGCGGCAGGTCCCAAGAGGTAAGACTTATCACAATGCCGGTCTGTGGGTGTAGAGCACAGAGAGCTATGGATCACCCCTGATGCGAAGATCCAAGACCTTGGCAAGGGTTCAAGAGATCACTGATCGTAAACCCTCCTCTGTTCTGAGCTCTTGCCTAAAACTTCCCACTGATACAACAGGAAGTCTGCCATATCCGCAATGCATGGAGACAGAGGGTGGATTCCATCGCTGGGGCAAGGGTCAGAAAACATTTTCCATGGAGCCAAATAAACAGTTAAAGTCAACACAGCTCTGAAGTTTTCCCTTCATATGTCCCCTTCTCACAGGGACTGATGGTTACCCCAAAGCTGCTGGTCCCTGTGGTAAAATGAGGTCAATGTGCAAGTAATGCTACACCCGCCACCTGTACGATAGTATATCAGCAAATGGTGGTTGAGAGGTATCGTTACATAACTAATAGAAGATATTTTTAAGTAATATCAGCATAAGTAAGTATACTTACATCTCGGCGACCAAAGAAAGCCCAGCCGACCAACCCCACTTCCTCTTACAGCTGACGTCAACTGACCAATCTTCAATAGAGGAAGATGATACAGAGAGCATGTGCACGGGGAGCGGAGTCACCACCAGTTCCATAGGAACCACAAGATGGTGCTACTGGACCGTCAGGCTTTTAGGAATCAAGTGAATATACTTACTAATACCAAGGAGGCTACACGTTGGCGGTATTAATCCCTGAAACCAAGCCCACTCCATGAAAGCTTGGCAGGTTCAGTCCGTGCCCTCCTTCGCCGGGCATGGAAGGCTGCCAAGCCTTCATGGAAGGGCTGAGTTGAACGTCCAATACTCCCCAGAAGTAGTTAAACCTTATTCTGTCCCAGTTTCCGAAGACGTAGTAATGTTACGAGAGACTAACATGCAAAACTGATCAACTTAAATATGAAAAACGGTCAAATTAACAGGTCCGTCATGTGTTATCGTACGTGCGCCTGTGTCTCAAGACGAAGAAGGAGGAGGAGGAGGAGAGGAATGAGAATAAGAAGAAACAAGAGGTTTGACCCATGGTAATTGATTTTTTTTCCGTCACGAATTAGATGCGAAATATATTAAAGTGTTCAATCTGGGACAACAGTTTCTGAGCTAGGAATCTAATTCTTTCCTCTGTTAATGTTAACATGTTCCAATTATTATACAATTATTATGCAAACCCATATATATTGAACAGCATTTCAACAAATTGTGGAGGAAAGTACGATAAAAATGTATCCTCATATTTAAATGAAAAGTTGAAATAACGGGTCACGAACTCGGATCGTATGTTTTGTTTGGCTTTGTTGTTTCCAGTTTAGATGTACTGACCCTTTTTCTTTTGCTTGTTGGTTGTGAGGACCTGTGTGATATGCACATTTCCCATGCACTTGATAAGAAAATACGTATGGGCAAAACCCATATGGAGTTTTTTTATACGGGGTCATACATAACACGAATAATGTAATCAATACAGAAAATCCCTCAAAGAAACTGTCAAGTTTATGTGTCCTTGTTATCGTGACAGGTATAAATATTAAGGCGAGAACAGTTACCGTTAGCTATGTTCTGTTAATTGTAACATGTTTGGATGTGAGTCTTCGTGATTTTCTTCTTCAGATTGACTGATTGACATTATGGGGTGTGGCAATATAGTCTTGACACCAGAATTTAATCACAAGAAGACGCGTTGGTGATTCAGTGAAAGAACAACCATTTATTATACCTGCCTTGTCTCGTAAAGTTACTTATTTCTCACCCTGGTTAAGGCCTCATTATGTGACCAAAAAATGAAACAATATTACAAACGTGTTGCATTCTATGTGGTGTACAGGCATGATGACATTACGCACGTGACAAATAGAAATTACACTTGTCAGAATCGTTTTTTTTAACGCATAATGGGTGGGCTCTCTCTCTCTCTCTCTCTCTCTCTCTCTCTCTCTCTCTCTCTCTCTCTCTCTCTCTCTCTCTCTCGATTGATTGATTGATTGATTGATTGATTTACGTATAGAGTAGAATCTCCGATTAAGACCACTTCTGTAAAGAGACTATTTTTGTATTTGAGACGATATTTATAGTCCTGTTTGTGTTTATCCTTAAATTATATTCCCTCTAACCACTCCTTTTAAGACCAATTTTCAGTCGGTTAGGTGGTCTTACTAGGGAGATTCTTCTGTATATCCAGTCATTTCTCCAAGTTCGGAATCTTTTCTTTTTAATTCGCAGTCCTCGTTCTTCGGTTTTGTAGTTTTATCATTTGTGTGTAGAGCTACATGCAATATGAAATAGTTTTCGCAAACAGAAGTATGGTATGTGGTATTAAACCTCCATCATGTGAGCCATGACCATTGTGGTCAGGGAAAGAGGGTTAAGGTATTGGCATGCACAGTAAGTTTCAAATTTATATATCAAATATATGCATTGACAGTCACATTTTTTTAAATCTGGCTTTTTTGCTCTAAAAAAAAGATTGAAGCTTTCAGCCATTGTTAAATGCCATAACAGATGTATTTTTGTTTTTCAGTGTTACAAGTACTGGTGTTATAATGGAGAATTAACGTTTTGCTCTCAATTTGAGCCTAAGCAAGACCCATTTTCAAGGAACTGGTCATATGGATACTAATCCATGTGTTTGATTTGACTGCTGAGAGAGAATCTCTTATTCCTTTGGTCATTGTTTAAATTACAACATTTATGTTGTTTGTCTAGTGTTACATACCCCTATCAGTCTTAATCCACATCTCCTGTGAGCAATATGAAAGTACTTCCCTTTGCCATTTGAAAGACCTCTGCAGAGCATCTCCCCATGGCACTTCTGGTTGTAACTACGAGCTATGATCAAAAAAATATCAAACGTTTTTTCCCATAATTTGATGCATCAGTTTCATCATCCATGGTATTATAATAAATTTATTTCAGTTCTGATATGTTTCTTCCATTTAATTGTTTTTCAGAACTTAAATTAGCTTTATTAAGTTGATTTCCGACTTCTGAAATCCAACTCTTCAAATTCCTATCATTCAATGTACCAATTTGCACATCCCACCACTGCCACCAATGATATGCTGGAGGTTTGGTGTGGGGTTTGAACTAGTGAAGATGAAAAAGGTCTGGCTAATACTAGTTACACGTCCGCTTTATAGGCCGATGGGTATTGTCCTTGTCATGTTCACCCATCCATCTATTCATGTGTCTGTTACCGTTCCGGACGCAATCACTTTTGAGCAAATTTAACTACCACCATGAAACTTGCACTGTGAAAGCATGTCATAGCAAGCTCCCATGAGTTCGACTTTCAGCGACCTCGACCAATTTTTAAGGTCACGGGGGAGGGGGGGAGGGTCACGACGTTGGCGGCACAGAGTCTTATGGACATTTGCCCGTTACCTTTTTTATCTTTAAACACAATATACTTTCTTGCATATATTCCAATTTGTACATTCTCAGATTAAAGTCACCAGAATTAAATTTAGCAACTTCTCACCTGTTACGTAGCCAGGTATACTCGCCATGCATCTGTAAAATTTATGAATACGATTACCATCTCAGCATAGATGTGTCACACCCTGTGCTTTATGTGGTCATTGATTAGTCTCCCAAACTCCAAATCATTCACACATCTTAATTCTTGCGTTGCTTTAATTAATGGTAACTATTTAGAATCGATAATTTTATGCTCAGAAACATCAAACTAAATTATCCAACATTACAAAGGTCATATGTTTTCGAGGTCCAGCTTCCGAAAGCCATTTGATTTCGTGCTTCAGCTTCCAAAATCAACAAAGTCTATGAGCTGAATACATTTTCCACTTTAAATGGTTACCTCAGTTCCTTTTAACCGTGAATTGTATATGGATATCTCACCCCCAAATAGTTTCCCTGTGTTGATTTTGGCAAGTTTTTAATTGTAATATCACGATAATTGATCAGAAGTCCCTTTATGCAACGCCACCTGTTGGTTGAACACGCAACCGTGTCATCTATACGTATACAAGCTCTGAAATTACAGAGGATGTGGTTTTCACATAAGTAAAAGATCAAACTCAGATAAATGTAATAATTTTATTAGCTTGCGGTATCTCTTCACAAGCAAATGATTATATGCAAGAAGGATGCATCCAACGAACTTCTAAAGTAACAATGAAACAAAACACATTTCAGCCCTCATTATCTGCAGAAGATTAAAGTCTCGCGATAAATCGGGAAACCTAACGCGTTTTTGGTCCGAGAAATCAGTTGAATTTAGCAATCTCCAACTGTGTTAAATAAATGTGCCTCTCGACTTTTGGCCCTTTGTAGCCAATTTCTCGCTCTTTCTGCGCGGTGCTACTTAATCGAGCCTCCGTATGTGGAGGTGATGATCAGCCATGCACGTGCACACTGCATTTGTTTTTGTTTTGTTTTGTTTTGTTTTGTTTTGATTTGTTTTGTTTTTTTGTTAATAATGAAGCTGGAAGCTATATGTTCTGCATTTTATATGAAACATGTATAATGTACATGTCATTACGCTTTCTAGAGTTTTGTCCCAATGAGTGGTTTATCTCTAGTTTTGGTGCGGAGGATATAAATTATAACTTATAGTTACTATACTTATTTTAACAAACGAATATTATTTGATTGATAATTAGGATGCCTGATTATTTGTATATATTTTGGACGCATCATGGAATTTTCCCCGTTCCGTTGGTGCCCCTGCTGTAAAGGGGAAGTTTTCCTAATAAATTATTATATTATTATTATTATTAGAGGAGTTGGTTAAGAAACGGAATAACAAATAAATAAATATAAGTTATTTTAGTAAAATTAGTACATAATACAACAAAACTGAAAACATTTCCCGTTGAAGTGGTTATACAGTGTTTTTTTTTTTTTAAAGAAAGTGGAGATTTTTTTCTAAGAAAGTGGAGAAAAAAATGGAATTGCTGGAAAGAATTTGATGCAGGGCAAACTCAAAGGCCAGTGTGGGTGTATTTACCGCATTATCGGAAACGGAAGGAAATGAAAGACTATTATAAAAATAAACATCGTTATGTACATTTTAACCCTGTCTTGGTTAATATGAGAATGTAAAACCAACTTTCCATAAGCTCGGCTTCAACGTACCCAATCCGTGCGGAGGAAAGTTGTTGACCACATGGGACATACTATCCGGATGGCTAAGTTTTTCCACCGTTCTCATTCATGGGCCAACACATGGAAGCAGACATCTCACTGTCGTGGTGTGTGAACGTATGAGTAGGAAAAGGGTTAATAAAGTCAAAGCAGTAGGCTTACTCATGTAGTGTTTAGAGCCTGTTTTGTTTTCATGTGGCGTGTGAGGGGGTGATAAAGAGCACTGTGGAATCTTGATAGGGAACCACAATGGCCGCTGGTGATGTCATTTAGTATACGGCGCTGTGGCGTCAAACATCATCACTTATACATTTATATGTGTCTCATAACAATATTTGTCTGATAATGCCACTCAAACAGCGCCTGAAGTTGACCCTGATGTCTGCCTAATGAATGCAATTACACACATTTAATATGCTTTGTTCATGGCGGGTCAGACGTGGCTTGGCTACATCACTTGGCCCGCTGTTCGGCGGCCACTTTGTGGCGACATCTCAACCTATCTGTCGATAAACAAATCTACAATGTGCATTATATAGACCCTATTGCATTATCAAACAGAATGTTGAACGTGCCGGGGTTGAGATCGTGCCCTCAGTGTTCAACATGTTGTTTGCATCGCCTGAACGGTCTGTGTTGCCTGCGGAACAGACCAAGCTACGTAGGCTGTCCACCCAATGCACCATGTATCTGTCTGCTTGGAATTGAAAATGTGTAACTGAGTGTACATATTTCCACTACCAGCGTTTTCTTTCCCCATCTTCATCATCATCATCATCATCGTCGTCGTCGTCGTCGTCGTCGTCGCCGCCATCATCACAAGTACTGTTGTGTTTCGTTACCATCTCATACTGCAATAGTGATGC
Source organism: Hermodice carunculata (assembly GCA_964020975.1). NCBI lineage: Eukaryota > Metazoa > Annelida > Polychaeta > Eunicida > Amphinomidae > Hermodice > Hermodice carunculata. Next base: position 37,641,144 of record OZ026620.1, read on the forward strand.
ACATGAAACTTCGGTATATCATTTTCTTTTCCACTGCTGTATACATTTGTTAGAGAATCTTATCTTACAAGACTTAGAGGTCTATTTCAGAAATTTCATTTGGACGTCTGTGGGAAACTAAAGTGTATATTGAAGTTAGAATTCTTTTGTGCATGACATTGAGAACATTGTACAAAAAGCAAATACTTTCGTAATAAATTGTACAAAACGCAGAATGATAAGATTAAGCTCTTCATTGCAAATGTAGAAGCTTGAACTAAGAAAAAATGCGTACAAAAGACCGAATAAAATATTGTGTACTAAATTGAAAATTGTGTAACTTTAGAATAAATTTCTTGCATATAATGGTGTATGTAGTTCACTTGATACTCTTTTTATCCTCTTGTCCTGTTAATATGCTGCCCACTCTTAGCCAGTTACGGGTAAGTTTTTTTGTCATTTTCAAAATATATTGTACAATCAGAAACATGCTATTCACAATAGCACTTTCCTGGTGGAACAAATTATTATACAAGGAAAATGCGCCTTTTTTTCCTTTCGAGATGATTGGTTTAGATATAAAGCACCGCTACTTTTCTTAAGGATTTCTTAAGGAAATAATAAAAAGTGCATGATACTTTGTTGATTGTTGATAACTGTTTGTAACCCGGCATTCGCCTGTAAGCACCAATTTTGGTGATGTGAACCTGTGACTTTGCATTCTTGCGCAAGGTGCAGCATGGAAGAGAGTTATTCTGGTACATTACTGTATTACATTATAAAAACAGGTAATTTATCCCTGAGATGGAAAAAATACGCCGATTGACCACCTTAAAAACAGCTTTCTTTAATTTGGAATATGATCCTCCTCCTCTTCCTCCTCCTCCTCCTCCTCCTCCTCCTCCTCCTCCTCCTCCTCCTCCTCCTCCTCATCCTCATCATCATCATCATCATCGCCCTCGTCGCAGCCATCTTCATCATCATTTATTGATAGTATATGAGTATTACAATTCAAGATTCAATAGCTCTTCTGCTTGATGCCTCAGAAGGTTGGGGCTCAGGATATTGTTCACAGTTATTCACTCTGATCTCTTGCCAGTTAGCAGAGCTTATAAAACCCAGTTGTACCATCCGTCTGTCTGCCCATTAGACTGAACGACTTCTCAAAAACTGCAGCATACAAAAGTTTGTGAAAATCACGGGAATGTGCTAATTTTTGACGAAGTTATGTGATATCAAGCCTGGGGACTGTGTGTTCTACTGCTGTACCTGCATGTATGAAGCAATAGAGTGTATGTCTTGCAATATTGTCACAAAGGCTGTATAAAATGTCTTGATTTTGCACACAGATGTTTTAAGGTTGGCCTCTACAAACTTAGCAAGGGAGATAATGAGCAATATTTTTTTTTCTTTTCTTAATCAATTTTTGAAGGTTTTGTTTTGTTTTGTTTTGTGGGTTTTTTTTTTTTTTTTTTTTTTTTTTTGGTATTAAAATTTCTGCTTCTCATGAATTACTCGGCCAACATTGCTTTGATATTGCATGCAACATACATGCCCCCCCCCCCCCGCCCCCATGCTAAAATGTCCAGTTCTGTCTTGTGTTGGAGGTGCATGTTGGCATTTTCTATAAACTTGCTTCTAACCTTGATATCTATAAATTTATCAATTATCAGTCATTTGTCACCTCTTTGGTGACAAGACAAGTAAATTTTGATGTAAATTGTGATACACTTACATGTGCAAACTTATTGTACTTTGTTCCCGGAAGTGAATATTTTTGTGGTTTTCCTACCTCTTGCACTAGAGGGTTACCAGACTATTTAGCATCTTAAGGCGCATGTGTGAAGGTCATTGGTGTGACCTGGTCGTTATTTTGGCAACTTGGTGGAACAGCAATTGTCATTTTTTTCTTGAATCGATATCTCTGTGTGCTAAGGTTTTTTCGACTTCTTTCTCCAGATCGCTTGAACAAAAGTATTTAAAATTTTATCAATATTTAATTTGATTAAAGAATGTGAAGATTGTCGAAAATGATGAGGACATGTTAATTTGTAACAGAGTTCCATGGATATCAAACTTTGAGGCAAATATTGGTAGCACTGATGCAGTGCATGTATACAACAGTAAAGTCTGCACTTCCAGAACCCACAGATTCCAGTCACCAGAGCACATGACCAGCACGATCGTGTTGTTCTTATTATCGTGGCATTTGGACTGTTAGAAATCTAACGTCGATGTATCTGCATGCAATTGTTCCCATTAAAAATTGTCAAAAATTGCCCCCAGCGTGCCCCGAAGAAAGCTGTTGACTCAGCCCCGCAGAGAGTGAATACATGCTCATGGACTACCATATCACCACCCAAAATTTTCCGCAGTCGTTCGTCGTATTAAGAATCTGATCACTTGTTTTACTCAAAAGTATTTAAAAACACTTTCACCACCTTTACTTGAACTGCAGGATGTTACCTGATGTTTGCTAGGATACAAAGTTATTACAGAGATGCCAACTGTCCCTCATGGGGGACAGTTGGTCCCTGAAATTAGCTTTAATTTTGACCAATTTATGGTATTTGTCCTGCATTGAAACGGAGTATTTTCGTACATATTTTTTATAAAAATTAAATATGCTCTGTCCCTGACGTTCCTGGAAATGGTGTTTTGAATGTTGGTACTTCTGTGGTTACATTAAACGTCATCTGGTTCACCGTTTCCTAACAGAAGGATAAAGCAGCGAATACTGCAGAGACCAAAACTACTCTTTGTGAGAAAACATATATATCGAATATTGTTTCAGGTCAAGGACCCAAAATCTGACAGATATATGGTCTTTCTTTACTTATCATTTGAATAAAAAAAACAATATTCCTTTTTGGGTGATGTTTGTCTTTTTTCTCCAACAAATCTCTATATTACGGGGAAGGTGTAATATGACTATCTGAAACAAGAATTTAGAAACAGAAGCAAAACTCGAATTTTGAACTTGCCATGTGAAGACACCCGGACTATCGAGCTTGTTTTTGTGACACAGCCAGTGCACCTTCAATTAGGAGCAATTAGACATGTTTGCTTGGACTTGATGGTCATTATGGGCTATACTGGTCACTCATTTCTGGCGCTGCCCCGGGCCCTTCTGTAATATTTGACATGACTGACATATGGCACTGTTCTCATACCTAGACGTGTCACGAACAGTGTTAAGTTGGGCAACCATACCTGGGTTGTCACCTGGTTATATTGCTGCAGACGTGTGACGCCCTTGAGTCGTCCGGTATACTTGACTCTTACCGTTGTTATACGCACTTTTGACCTTTTGGCACGCCGTAAATAAATAGAAGACGGCTAGGCGACGAATTTAACGCCTGTAGATTAATACCTGTGACATTAACTATCCATAAACCAAGGTTCTATTGTATATTTTAGTAACCGTAATTTTTATGGCTTATTTTGGGACGTGCACATAAACGAAAGCTCTGTTGTTGTACCGCAGAAGGCAATCTTTTTATAGTTATTGCATGTGCCGTATTGTGTACCCTGTCTGTACTTTGTTCATTGCCCATGTCGTCCCGTATTTATGTCAACTATCATTAGATTTCGTCAAATAATAAAAGCTTATTGCCTTCTAAGCGACTCACCCAGTTGCATAATTCATTGAAACAAAGTATATACATCAGGAGCATAATTTACTGAAAAGCACAAGAAACACCTTTCATAGTTTCTCCTGTTCTACTTTGTAGATCGACTCGATGCCGCAGGACTAAATGCATTGGCTCCGATAGGTCTTCTTTGTTGTCCATATTCGAAGACAAAAAAATAATATATATTCATTATAGAACAAAACATAGCACGTTCAAAGTTTCTTGCATGCGTGGCGATTTTCTCTCTCTTAATTTGAACCTCTTTTAAGCTGTTTCTATCCCACACGGCTCGGATATATTTTGTCCACAAAGACCGTCACAGGTGTAGCTGTGAATGGCGAATTCTTTTGATCTGTTATATTTTAAGACTTCAAACACACATTCCTAAGGTATTCCTCAACAAAAGTGACAAACATCTATTCCTGATCAAGGACAACAAACGATACATTCTGTGGAAAGACATTTGAAACACTGAGGTGACCTTCAAAAATACCAGAGATTTATAGACATACGTGTGTTATGTGTAAAAATGTCGAAATTTACCAACAATTCTATTGCCAGTGGCCTAATTGATATAAACTATATGTTACTTTCGCTAAGTATACAGGGTACACTTGAAAGTGTCATTTGAAAAATGCAGTGCCTCACTGACCACTTCCATGAACTTAACATATTGACAGTGGATTTACCCATATATTACAAACTGGACAAAGAGTTATTGCATTGAATGAACGGACAACACACTTACGTTGTCGTTAGCATAGAGGTTTGCTTTGCAACTTAAAATGCACAGATACAATTATTTGAATTGAATTATATGCGTAAAGTCATGATGACCACTTTGTCCAAGCGCTTTGAATATTGCTGCATCAAGGTTGCATATGAAAAGACATTATCGCAGTGTCATTGAACGACCTGAAAATTTTCAGATACTACACGGTAATGTGGTCCAAATCAACAACTTTCCCTTGAGCGCCAAGTTTTCAAAACGCGACCGAAGAAAGTGTTTGTTTCACTACTGGTTAGACGGCAGTACGGGTTAGGTATATATTGCATCGGTGCAAAGGGGTTAAATGTACAAGTGTAGAACACGAATACAAGGGGCGTCACTTCCCTGAAGCAGCGTATAGGCAAATTGCTGTTAAGTTATTCTATGCGTTGTATGTTTGACCTTTGACCTGTATCGAGTGATAATTGTTATATATCTGTTCTTGAATTTCCCTCCAACGAGACATGCGTAACCTGTTCCTATTGTTTCATAACTTTCTCAGTATTATTCTTACGCAATGAACAGTCATCGAAGCGAAAAATAAAAATGTTTCACACGTAACTCATTCGACAATCAAACAAATAAACACATTGACGGCATACGTTTTTATCGAGTTGCAAGAAGTGAGACCACGAGGAATGCAATCAGTATCAATGATGAAATAAATGTGTCTGTCAAGGTAAATCATTCCGCTAATAGTTATTTCCATGCTAGACATATTACGCAAGTCTGCCCAGTCAATGCGTGAGGAAAAGGCGAAGGAGATCCCGGTTTTGTCACAGAACTTGGTAACTTCAGAAATCTGACGCATGGCACATTTCAAACTGACTTACATAAAATTGGAACAAGTATATACATTATCAAGTTCTTAAGCTCTTTCGGCGAAAAAGCCAGAATTACGAGGCTACACGATAGCGTATAGAATAAGAATAAGAATAAGAATAAGAATAAGAATAAGAGTAAGAGTAAGAGTAAGAGTAAGAGTAAGAGTAAGAGTAAGAGTAAGAGTAAGAGTAAGAGTAAGAGTAAGAGTAAGAGTAAGAGTAAGAGTAAGAGTAAGAATAAGAATAAGAAGAAGAAGAAGAAGAAGAAGAAGAAGAAGAAGAAGAAGAAGAAGAAGTATATCTGACAGATACAGGAATATAGCTTGGTACAATCCGATCCGTGTAGAAAGAATATTTGAATTTCATATGATGTAAAATCTATCAACAACTTCCCCAATGGTCATTTCTAGGACCGCTATTATTCTTGACCGGCATACATTGCTGCACAGAAAGAGAAACATAATATACATATGGGGGGGGGGGGGGGTAACTGGACCTTAAACAGAAAGGGAAACAAATACTTAAAAACTGGCACAAATGATTTTCGATTAACAAGCTGACGATGGACATAGACACATTTTGCTCAGCTTTTTCACATCTAAGCGAAGTGGCCAACACACATTTGGATATTTATCATTTGGTAACCATGTATTAAAAAGGGTGCTCTCAGCCAAATACTTGGGCACCATCCTGGATGACAACTTGACCCGGAATGAACATGCTGAACGTGTGTTCAGTAGTATTATAAAATGCCTAAACTGTTTCAAATATACTGGAAACCACACTCAATATGCCAGACAGAATATTGTATCATTCATTTATTCATCTAATAATATATTACGTATTGAAATATATGGCAAAACATGTAATACAAATCTAAACAAGCTGCAAGTCATCCAAAATAAATCATCGAAAGTTCTCTTGAATCTTCAGGCCAGAACACCAACAGATTTTGCACACACTTATTCACAAGTAATTATCGTTCATCACGTATATGAATATGTCACTTAACTTGGCGCACAAGCAAATTCATAGAAAATTTCTTGCAATATGAAATGACTGTTTCATGCAAAATAATCAAGTTCATCAGCTCTTTACAAAACATCACACCAATCTATATCTACCTCGTAAATAAATAACATGGCCACAATGTGTGTAAATTCGTGAGACCTTACCTCTGGATGCACTACCAAGTAAATTGAGAAACATCACCAGTACCGAAGGGTTCAAACGAGAGTTGAAAAAATCTTTTATAAATATATGTGATATCTGAATGGGTCTAAATTCTCAACGTACAGTGTATGTATTGTAACTTTGTCAAGCTGAAAATCCAAGTCATGGTAAATACTCCATATTCAGCTTCATGGCATCACATACAAGAATTTCACCTAAGTGTATGTCCATCGATTCGTGATGAAAAAAAAAAAAATCTTGATGATGAGAGACATTCAATTGCTTTCTTTCTTTCTTTCTTTCTTTCTTTCTTTCTTTCTTTCTTTCTTTCTTTCTTTCTTTCTTTCTTTCTTTCTTTCTTTCTTTCTTTCTTTCTTTCTTTCTTTCTTTCTTTCTTTCTTTCTTTCTTTCTTTCTTTCTTTCTTTCTTTATTTATTTGTTTATTTATTTATTTATTTATTTATTCATTTATGAGTGATGAATCCAGCTTGGTGCCCCCCCCCCCAAAAAAAAATCATTTGGACACCAAGTCTCCATCGTGTTCATTTGTTTAATTCTACAGCATCACACTGGCCCACAGGCTACAAGAGATGCACCCACAGAGGACAACTGCAAGTCTTTCTCAGTGAATTCATGGCAAGTCTAATGTTGTGAACTTGGAAAATACTACGAGAACGCGTACCAATTAACGAAGGCCAATGCATCTAGTTTTCAAAACTTTGTAAAACATAAAGTTTTCATGGGATTTCAAGTGGTTTTGGCCCAAAATAATTAAAGCATTAGAAGCAAAAACTAAACCTCTCGTGATCCTGGTAGGACTGGAGAGAGAGAGAGAGAGAGAGAGAGAGAGAGAGAGAGAGAGAGAGAGAGAGAGAGAGAGAGAGAGGGAGAGGGAGAGGGAGAGGAGAGAGAGAGAGAGAGAGAGAGAGAGAGAGAGAGAGAGAGAGAGAGAGAGAGAGAGAGAGAGAGAGATGCGCCCAAAGGCTAAGCGCGCCGAAGAGAGCTGTTGATCTGGGCTATTGTATTCTATGACTAGGCCTATGTCACTGCAGGCATGCTGGTATGTCTTTTTACAAGGAACATGGAAAGAGCAGTTCGTTTTATGTAGTTCGACTATATTCGCAGTTGGCACTGAAAGAATTAAACGAAGAGACATGGGGAAGCCATGGTGATGACCCCTCTCAATTGTGCTGATACGAATTCTTGGGACCACAACAGAAGCACTGCAGTTGGATTTAGGCCTGCATTTCCCTTGTCCTCAGTGTACCGGTGCATTGTGGCGCACACAGAAAAAGTAAGGGCCCCCATCCTCCTCTGCACTTTTAATTTCTAACTTGTCAATTGATTCCATTATTCTAATCGCTCTAATAGTGTCTTTAATTTTTCTATAATACGTCCCTGCTTTAATGCAAAAAAACTTTCACACGCAATTTTGTGAACTACGAAACGGTCCCTCACCGTAGCGTAAAACGGCGGTAGCTGATTGGCTTAAATTTAAACTTAAACAAACCAAATTACTCATTGTAGGAGTCATTACAAATATAATAGCTGTATGATTGTAACAATTGATAAAGAGATTAGGAAAATTTGCTAAATTTTGTACTCTTGATTAAACACTGGGATTTTTTAAATGTTTGTGCCGAGCTGCGAAAAAAGGGCGGCAAGTTGAAATATTTTAGGTCGTGAAGCTTTCGCTTTTGAACTGGATGCGTGACCCACTGTTAGTTGGTGTTCGGGTGAAGTTTAGCTTTTAACATCTGCCATGTGTGTTGTCTCTTGCAGATCCGTCTGATGTATGTGAATTCTAACGAAGTATTGTGTAGCGCTGTTCGTGTATAGGCTGGACAAGTCAAATCAAAATGACCTTTGACGCTTTGTTGACGTTTGACGTGCAGCTACAGTCCACACTGACAGAACATCAGTCTGATCAGAGTCGCATATTGCTGACGGTGCAAATATTTCAGCTCGTCCGCCAAAAACTGTGGACTGACAGCATGGGCTTACGTACGATAGGTGCACAGTCTTCGGATAAAAATTCCTGGAATTGAACGTCACAATTTTTTACCCCAGTTAATGAGTTATTTAACAATAACAGTTGACATTGTGCTCATATCAGACTGAATCCCAGAAAGAGCTACAAGAGATGCTGAACATAGCAGGGGAATATGGGAATAAATGGAGGTTAGAATTTAGTAAGGATAAGAGTGAAGTGGTGACTCTTGGGAAGAAACCAGATGGAAATAAAAAATGGAGAATTGGGCAGTTCCAAATTCCAAAAGGTAGGGAACAGGTAATTGAAATTGGGGAGGTTGATGAGTATGAATACCCAGGTGTTAAGATAAAAGCAACGTAAAGGCATGTTCAGGTATCAGGTGGAGAAGATTGAACAGAAAGTGAATCGGACAAAAGGAATGATTAAAGCAACAGAGCGTACACAGCAAGAGTATTTATGGGATAGAGTTGCAATACCAGGAATGATATATGGCTTAGATGTGATTTCAGTAAGTGAGGGAGATCCAGGGAATGGAGAAATCACAGAATGAGATGGGGAAATGGATACTGGGAGCACCACCATCTATAGCAACAGAAGCAGTCCTAGGAGAGTTGAGATGGAATAAAATCACAGATAGCATTGCCAAAGCTAAGTTAAAGTACTGGGGTTATTACAAGCAATAAGTGAAGACAGATGGTGCAGGAAAATTTACAATGAGGTAGTCAAGGAAAAAATAAGATGGGTCAAAGACGTAGATGGGTTAGAGAAATATGAATTAACTCATTCTACCCTAAAGACGCTTTTTCCCGATAATATCTAAATGTCGTCTGCTAATTGTATTTTACTAATTTAAGGATTATTTTTTCAAAATTCTGGATAAAACTTGCATGGGAGATCATTCCAAATTATATGCCCATGGTCAACAGCTTTCCTTGGCATGCTCTGGGCACAGTGGACCCAGAGTGTGCCAAGGAAAGCTGTTGACGTGTTCTTCTGTCAGGGTGGAATTAGTTAAAAGGATATGGTGAGGTGGATGATTGGAAAGTATATATAGGGAAGACTGTTACAGAGGGTTGGAAAGAAGACTGGAAAAGAGGAGTCAGGGAAAAAAGTACATTGGAGGCATACAAGGTTTTAGAAAAGCCACAGAAAAGTGTGTGTTGGGATGGAGGGAAGGGATCCAAGCTTCTGTTTCAAAGTAGGGCAGGAGTAATCAATCTAGAAAAGAGAAAACAAAAGTGGACAACAGGGTGTAATGGAAAATGTAAGTCGTGTAGACAAGAGGCAGATGAGACAGTGGATCATTGGCTGTGGTGGTGCGATGCATATAGAGAGATAAGGGAAGATTTTTTTCAGAAAGTTGCACAGGGATGATTACAATTACATGGGTTTAGGAGAGGTTCAGTGTTTAGAAGAAGAGGAACGTATAGCATGGATTTCAGGTTTGAAAGGTGGCTTTTTGGGAGGCAGAAAAGATAATAAAAATGTACAGGACTACCTGGTAGGATGCTGGGAGAAAAGGAATGAAATAATAGAGTTAGAAGGCAACAGGTTAAATTAGAATCCCAGAATACAGGGAGGGGTGGGAATGGGAATGGTGATAGCCCTTATAAGGGCGCCCATGGGGAAAGCCTGAGCCTTAGAGGTGGGGATAGATTCTGTGAGGGATAGATTTAAAAAAAAAAAAAAAAATTATTTACCCCAGGCCACCTGTGTCACACAATGACACAGGACCGCAGCAGACAAGGGGAGAGCCACCGTATTATTATTATTAGTAGTAGTAGTATTAGTTACCTGCTAGTAGCGTAATACTGCCAGGCACTGTCAATAGACTGTTTGACAGGTTTTTATTTGCAATCCATGATCAGATTAATCTGTTTACATATGGAGGCACATAAGATTGATAAAAAAGAAGTCTCTCCATAAGTTGAGTACCAACAAATAGAATATATAGTAATGAATTAGGATAAATAAAATGCAAAATAAATAGTATGTCATGGTGATGGTAATGGTTACAATTATAACTTATACAAAATAATATTTATGATGTGACATGATGGTGACAATGTTGATGGGGAATCAGAAGTGATCAATTGAATTGAACACATTGAATCAAATTCTTAAAACTGTAGACCGAGCGTACATCACAGATATGCTTGGGAATTGGGTTCCATATTTTGGTGCCAATAGTTGATAAAGATTTGTTGTGTGTACGGCCCATACGAAACAAGCCTTTGCTTACAGATCTAGCATTATACTCCTGAACTTCGGTCAACGGTATCAAGATATGTTAAGATGACAAAGGGGTTTGATTGTTGACAATTTTCCACAGAAAGATATGCAAGTTGAAGTGTAGTCTCTGTTTAATGCTCATTCATTTGAGAGTATCTAGCATATCCACGATGTGCATTCTTGGGTGACATCCTAAAATAATTCTCTTGGCATGATTCTGGATGCACTGAAGTCTGGTCAGATCACACATTTTAGAGAATTAGTCCAGCCTCCAATGCAATAATCCAAATTGGGAAGAATCAGGATTGTGTTGTGAGCAACATGGTGGTCATCAAGCTGGCAGCTTGGATGTACCAAAACAGTCATTTTGATAACTCCATGATGTATGCAGCTCAAAAGCAGTACATGTACTTTCGAATCAACCAAGACATCCAGGAAAAAAAAGCACATTTCACATGCTATGAAAATGGTGAATGGCACTCAATAGGAGTACAGAGCACATCTCTGATCTGAGGAATTTTGACCTGGGAAAATCTCAAAAATCATGTTTGGTATAAACCAAACACCAAGTACATTTAAAACATGAAAATGTACTTCAGACTTGAAACAGGAAATGGCACAACCACCAGACAGGCACTTCCAGGGGTCACCATTCGAAATAAAAAAAGAAAAATCTGCAAGGCAACACAAATGTTCAAAAATGCTGAATTTGTGCTGAATTGTGGCTGATTGCTGTCATAGAAATACATTATAACTTTGGATAAATCATGAGTGAAAGCAATTGTCCACCATCACATTTACATTTCTTATACAAGTACAGAAGCTTTAATTGTGACATGCCCTGTACTTCAGCTGAATAGATAATTTTTTGCTGGTGCAGGGGTGTGTACTGCATTATGTTGGGCACTGGGTAAAATGCAGGTCAGGATTCTGCAGGTGAGAAAAATACTCTGTGTACACAATAATAGTTGGGCTAAATGTGCCTTTTTATCCTTCCATAGTCGCTACTAATCAGAAGCATTATATGTAACAACAATGATTTCAAACAAACCCTGGATTCATGTGATAGATCAAACAAAAACCGTAAAATTAGCTCAAACTGCAGAATCATTGGATTTTGTTTACTCACGGGAGCATCCATTATACTTTCCTCTTATCTAGAGCAGAATTCAGAACAGATGCCATCTGTTTCACTGCTGCCATTTGATCATAGTTCGGTATATATTTTTTTTTAAATTAACAGAATTATCAAATGTACATTTTTAAACCATTAAAAACGGAAAATACAGCATTGCCTACCAAGATTAGTAATTTATAACTAATGTATTGTTTAAAAAAGGACGTGGCTACTGAACCAGGTCCAGTTTTGGTTGTTGAAGCGACTACAGAGCTGGACCCGGTATCGCAGGCAATATACACAGCAAGCCGGATCCGGTACTGGATCCAATATTTTTAGATATCACTCGTGTGCCCTGGCAGGTATCGCAGCCAACTACAGTATAAAAGCAGGGTCTGGTACTGTAAGAAAGTACTGGAGTGCCGGGTTCTGTACATGTAGAAAATGGGACTGTGGTTCTGTAGCATGAATATGGTCCAATACGCTTTTATACATAAGCACAATGTTAGTTAACTTTAGGCTGGTCCAAATCATGTAAGCAGTAGGGCTGAGATGATGCACTTTTCTCAAGATTCGATACCTGAATACAGATCTCCGTATGATTCACTTGCTTTGGTTGCTGTAGCTTTACACCAGGGCAGGGCAATTTAATCTAAAAAGGGCACTTGTAAACATGGGTCGGGACCACATAAGGGCACCTCAAAAGGTAGCTGCTGGAAAAAAAGGCACTTTTTTGGTTTAAACATATTTTTATAAATTAAATGTAAATTAATAAAGGCACTTTTTGAAGCAAATCACAAGAACTTCGTAACAATTGTATCCAAATTAAGGTAAATATACTGCTTTTTACATATCATTTTGGTTCAGTTCATATTTTATGTCCTCAAAAATAGTCAAATGCTCCAGTCCATCAAAAGTGTGATATATAATTCAGAAAAAAAGGAAGGGAGCTAAATGACAAAAAGGCAGGGAGCAAAGAAAAAGGGCAAGGAGCAAAACAAACAGACACTGAAAGGGTAAATCTCCCTTCTATGTTAAGCTGCAGAGAACACTGACTTGTCTGGATGAGCCTGTTCAGGGAATCCCAATATTTCAGGGAATTTTGTGTCGTAGACTTACAGAAATTCCTGGATTTCTGGTTGAACTTCTAAAGAAAGTTACATTTTTCCCCCACTCAAATGTTGTTTTTTGCTGAGGATGAGTACTTTATATGATACCCGCAGAGAATTTTTTCCTTGGTCAGGCTCATGTCTGGTTTTACTGGGGATCACAAGAGATGCTGTGTCACATGCCTACAATAAACCCTAAAGCCTGATATTTTACCTTGTTGCCACTATCATCATGTTATTCTGAATCAGTGTACAGTGAAAACTTGTTAAAATAACACCATCTGTTCCCTGAGAAATGTGTCAGATAACTGAATATATCAGATATATGAATCAAATAACAAAGAAAATGAACTTTTTCCCATGAAAATTTGTGTTGTTATATTGAATATGTCAGATATCTGAGTGTCGTTACAATGAAGTTCCACTGTATATCAAATGTATGGAAACATACATCAAAAGATTCCCATCAGTTTCATTTGATGACATTTGGAGAGAAAAATTTTGAATTTTTTGTATTTTTTTTATAAAAACTTCCATTACAATGTATATCAGGACACACCTTACTATAGTGATATGATGTATCACAAAGCAATATATCATGGTGTATCCAGTCGTCCCAGCCCTAGGAAGCATGCACTTTGTCATTTTAACATTAAGATTTAAAGCCCATGGACATCACTGCTGTGGCTCATTTACATGTTCAGTTTTATCTTCACAAAACAGTTCAAACTGAAATGTGTTTAACTATTACAAAATTCAATGTTTCTGTGTCGAGTTTCTTATGACATGCAAAGTGCATCCATTTTCATGATTGCCTCAAAGTTTACTTTATTCCTAGGTGAAAAAAAAAGAGATTATTTTAGTCCAAGAATGCATTGTTTTATGTGTAATTTAAAAAATGTTAAAATAAGGTACATGTATAGCCCTGGCCCCTCCTATGACATTTTTGCAGCCAAATTACATTATTAGGATTACATTCCCTGGAAATGGCAGTCCTAGGTCTGCTGGGCCACAGACCTATGGCAGTGTCCCATAGGACTATAGTGTATCAGCTAGTGTGTAATTGCTTATTACACATATTTCGTGAATGTAACAGCTTATTTCAAAGAACATGTTTCTTATCCAGTGCTAGTAAGAAAGGTCTATCATTTCATGGGCCTCTGTCAGTGTAATATCAGTGCATCATTCTGTGCCACTCAGCGAGACCAGAATGTTGGTGGACTACCTTTTGCCTTTGTGATGTGTGATGGAACTTGTTCAGATATGTGGCCTGCATGATCAGTGTACCTTAAAGTAACATTGCCGTACTTCAGGGTAATGGTGCTTCCTAGGTGCATAGTTACTATCGAACATTTATATAGGAACTTAACTTAAAACTTATGTGGTTTCCTATCTTGTTACTTTTGATATTGACTGACCTTGAAAGGTTAGATTGAATTCAATGACAAAAATATTTACATTTTGATCATTTACTTAAAACCTGCCTACTGGATTTAATGCATACATGGTTAGGTTACATGTATTTTAGCATGTTCAAATGGGTCACTATGAAATGCCTTCACTTAAGAACTAAAGTCCCACATTTCGAGGCACATGGATGAAAATGACTGCAGGGGCTGTTGAGGCCATTTACTGCTTGAGCTACATCAGTGGCTCCCGCAGAATGGCCTCAGCAGCCCTGTCAGCCATTTCGTCCATGTGAATCGAAATGTGGGTGTTCAATACTTATATTTACATTTATCTGAATAAATATCAGTTTAAAATCTGCCACAAAACTGGTAAAATCTTACTAAATACACCCCAACAACTTTGTTGTAGTGGGGGTAAACATGTTAGACATAACAACCATAACAAATGATGACGTCTAACGGTAATCAAAGACACTAAGACATAAAATATAGTTCTTCAGAGAATCATTTTATTCAATGTTTGGGCAGGGAGTTCTAACTTGTAAATGTAGTTTTTTTTGTTTTTAAATCATGTTTATGTTGTTTACCATTATGTTCTTCTCGGGTCATGTCATGTTGATGAGTGATGCCACATCAATGGATATATCGGTGCACAATGTGATTCGCCCTTGTAGTTCATGACCTTGCATTCATGAGGGAATGACATGAAGGAAAAATCTTATCTCTCTAATGTTAAGCTTTGGACCAAATGTTTATATAATGGAATACCTTAACTTAATTTCCAAGGTCACAGAGCAGTCTTGCTGGGTTTCAGCAAATTCAAGATGAACAGTCCTGGCCAGTCCTACACGATCAGCGGCGTCAAGGTACAGTTTCCATGGCGAGCATATCCATCACAGCTGGCTATGATGGATCGGGTGAGCAGAACTTTTCTTGAAGCACAATCAAATTCACCCTTGATTTTGTTTTATGAAGATGATGGTGTAAATTGCTTCATTTTTGTATCTTTAAATTTTCACGGTTTTGTATTTTTAACATTTCACTGCATTTTTAATTTCACTATTTTGGACATAATTACTATTCAATATTTAAATACTATTTCACTGTGTTTTTTACTTTTCATGGTTTTCTGTTATCAGCAAAATTACAATACAAATTTTCTGTTGCCTTGTTGCAGATTATCCGTGGTTTGGAGCGACAGCAGAATGCACTGTTGGAAAGTCCAACAGGCAGTGGCAAGAGTCTGGCATTGCTCTGCTCCGCTCTAGCATGGCAGGCACATGAGTATGGTGAGGTTAAGTTTATTTTTGGGGGGGGGGGGAGGGAGAGAATAAGAATGTACTTTAAGGGCTTGCAATTAAGGCCGACTCTGTTGTCCTAGACAAGTATATTTTTTAATTAGGACAAGTAAAAATTCTGAGCTTTGTGCAGATTAAACCTTGAACTTTTCCCAAATTGAGGCAAAAGTATTGATAAGACAAGTGGGGGAAACCCTTTGATGTCAAGCCCCGCCTTTATGTATGAAAAGTACCTCAAGATTCAGATCAGTAGATTTTTAGGCTGGCCCAACTGTGTCATGCGCATGTAAGGGACAGGGGCAAGTATAAGTAAGTAAAATACATGTATATGTGCCATCTAGTCTGCTTTCGCAGTTGGGAAAAGTTTTACTTTTTTCTTTGTTCAAAGTTTTGATGTTACACATAGAAAAAAATTACATGCAATGTAGATTACTGTATGACATATTGTCTAGTGTTAAACAGATAGATTGTGGACATTTCAAAGTACATAGTTGTTCAAATGGCTCTGTAGCTTTGTTTTAGCTATTTCAGCATGCAATACCTTTGAACTATATTGTATTCATAAATTTCAAGTGTTACGTTGTCTAGTTCATCTTGCTTTCAGCCCCTGTAGTCCTATTTTCTCTCATTTTGTAAGCTCTCGAATATTTCTTTGCAGAGAAGGCAAGAATAGAAGAGGAAAGGGAAGCAGGTATGGGTTCCATGATGATGATATACATTGATGATATACATGTGATATGAACTCATTTATCTTGATGATGTGTATTCATTATCCCCCCCCCCCCGATTTTTTTTCGGGTGGGGGGTACACAAACCGTTTTGTCCAGCTGTCTGTTCGCAAACAGAATCTTGTGCGCACAGCTCCTCCCAGTTTCGTAAGGATTTCTTACAAACTCAGCATTGTAACTACTCGTGATATGATAAAATGTGTTTTGACATTTCAGGACTACATGTTTTCTGTCAGGTTAATCCCCCAGGGTTGTCGGTGGCAAACAGTGGCCAATGACAGTTACAAGTTTGCCTGATTGTACTTTAAATCTGGTTAAGAAAAAAATATGTTTTGATAACATGTTTTTGGCTTTAATGCTATACTTTCATTCTTTTCTGACATGCCTAAGTGCTAGTTTACTCAGGTATCAAAAAATCACTCAAATTTGACAGTATTTACTCAAATGTCACAAACCTGATGCATTATGTTGAAACATTGACTCAGGGTTGGCAGCAAAATAGAGCTTTATTGTTTGGAGACTTTCAAAGTGAGGAGTAGGTGTCATCATGGGGTTTATTTTACATTTCTGGTGCAGGATGTCCATTGTTGCAGTACTTTTTAGGATTTCCCTTGGTTTGCACAGGTGGTGTAGCTGCAACTGTTTATTTTACAATCACATGGGACTAGATAAAATGCCCCAGTTTGTTTCTACTTCAGTTATACACTGGCA
Organism: Hermodice carunculata; assembly: GCA_964020975.1. Lineage (NCBI taxonomy): Eukaryota > Metazoa > Annelida > Polychaeta > Eunicida > Amphinomidae > Hermodice > Hermodice carunculata. The sequence continues at coordinate 37,658,121 of OZ026620.1, forward strand.
GGTGGTTTAAATAAGCTAAGCTGTCCAGCTAGAAAAGGTGCATACTGGTTCAGGGGTAAGTCAAATTGTTCTTATCTGAAGTTGTACAATACAAATGTAGTAATTACATTTGGTTTGACAGGTATTCTGCATTTATAAGCAAAACTTCAAGTATTTAGCTAATTCATTATTTGTCCAGTTAATATTTATTCATTATTATGTGGGTTGTCTTTGCTGAATATTTAGCTTAGACAAGGAGCCGCTACTCAAAGAGACGTGTGGGTACAGGTTCCAAAACATGTTCTGAGTAGTTACCCGATGAAGACCGTTATATATTTTTGGGCTAATACAGCCTATGTCAAAATTCTACAGAAAAACATGTGCAATATGGACAAGAGCACTACCATAGGTTAGACAGTGACAGGTAAGCTTATGGAGAGTAAAGAGTTTGGACTGCGCAATAGGGTAATGTCTACTAGAAAGTGGTTCTGGACAAGAAGACAGAAATTCAATAGTTGAAGGCAAAAATTTCAGCTGCTGCTAGATATTTCCAATTGCATAGCAGTCATTGTCAGCAGCATGCCCCATCTGTAGACACAATCTGGTGTGTACAATTCCACCTACACTTTTGGCATGGGTTGATTTGAAAGTTGACCTAGTGAAGACAAATTATATGTAGATGTGCTGAAAGGCAGGAATTTCAGTCTCAATTAGATATCTTTGATACATAGGCAATCTTTGTTGGCTGAAAAGCCCATCTTTAAACACAATCTTGTGTTCATAACTCCTCAGACACTTCTGCATATATTTCTGTTGACAGTTTGCGCAGTAACTAGTATTACTGGAAACAATGTGTAGATGTTGCAAAAGGCAGGCATTCCATCTGTCTATAGATGGAATTGTATGTGCAGCAGAAGTCTTGCTACACCTACCCTCTTGGACAGATTTCTCTCAAACTCAGCACAGTAACTACACATGATATGTAGCTGTGCTTAACCCTTTCCCTCTTAAACCGGCCAAAACCGGCTGGTGGTCAAATGTCATCTGCTTCACTGTTTTCAACTAATTTCAACAGTGATGAAAAACAATTTTGACTGAGAATTGGAGATGAGCCTTATGAGGATCACATGCCCCAGGTCAACAGCTTTCATTTAAGGGGGAAAGGGGTAAAGCAATGAATTTCAGATATGACTACATATCTTTGATTGCAAGGCAATCCTTGCTGGCTGAAGGGCCCTTCTGCAGACGCAGTTTTGTGAGACCCACTTCTGCATGTATTTCTTGGCACAGTAACTAGAAAGGATGTGTAAAATGTACTTGATGGCTGGAATTTAAATGGTAACTTAAGCTTATTAAGCATATGCATGTGGGTGCAGAGTCATTATACCAGTAACATTGTTGTCTTGTAGCAGTAAGTTATCCGGTGTAGCCTGGAGTGTAATCAACGAGGCTGGTTAAAGAAGGATACATGTCGAAGTTTATTTCATGGATGGATAATTCATGCTGTAAAGTCATCAATCATTATAACTCGAAGTAATATTGGCACAGTGCATGCACCACTGAAAAAAACTTTTGCACTGCTGTGGATTCCTGATTTTTAATGATTTTTTTTTTCAATTCAGTACTTATTGGTAAAAGCACCTTTCCCATTGATTACTATGTAAGTCAATGGGCATTCTAATGCTAATTCACCTTTTGGACTTTTTCTCCGAAACAGTTAACCGTCATTCTGATTGATTTCAAACTTGGCAGCAATGTACCTTGGGTGGGTTTCTAACAAGTTTGTTCAAATGGTCGTGCTACAGTGTTTTTTGGAATTTTTACAAATTTTTTACTTTTTTTTTTTTGAGAAATCTTAAAAAGTGTTCTCCGGAACTGCCCACCCAATTGCTTTGATAGCACACAGGAACACCCCTTGTGACTCCTATTTCTTAGTTTGTTCACCAGGTGGCGCTGCAATTTTTTGCTCATATATTATGATTTGTTGTGGTTTTTTTTGCTATTTTTGACTTCTCCAAAACCGTCACTCAAGTTAAGCTGAAACTTGGTGGATATGTTCCTTGTGAAAGGGTCAAACAAAGTTCTTCACTAGGTGGCACTGCTGTACATTCCTGATTTGTAGCTCAGCTGACTAACTTTTGTGAGGGTCCATCGTCCGTCCATCCATATCTATAAATGGGCATTCTAATGCTAAGTTACATTTTGGACTTCTCCAAAGAAACTGTCAGCCAGATTGACTTCAAACTTGGTGGCACTGTACCTTGGGTAGGTGTCTACCAGATTTGTCCTAGTGGTCATGCTACAGTGATTTTTTGATTTTTTATGATTTTTTTTTTTTTTGTTTGTTTGTTCTTTTTGGGGGCAAATCGTAAAAAAATCTCTGAAACTGCTTTCTGGATTGCTTTGATATCACACAGGGACACTCCTAGAGACTCCTAGTTCTGGATTTGTTCATTAGGTGGCGTTGCAATTTTTTTCTAACTTTAAATGATTTTTTTTGTGTTTTCGCCTTTTTCAACTTCTTCTCCAGAACCATCTCTCAGATTAAGCTGAAACTTGGTGGATATGTTCCTTGTGGAAGGGTCAAAGAAAATTTTTCACTAGGTGGCAGATTCCTGATTTTAAACAATGTTTTCAATTTGGGTACTTGTCAGTAAATGCACCTTTCCTATTGAGTCAATGGGCATTCTGATGCTAAGTTACATTTTGGACTTCTCCAAAGAAACTGTCAGCCAGATTGACTTCAAACTTGGTGGCAATGTACCTTGGGTGAGTTTCTACCAATATTGCTCAAATGGTTGTGTTCCAGTGATTTTGGATTTTCTATGATTTTTATTGGGGGGGGGGGGGGGTTTAAAAAGTTTTAATAGGAAAGTTTAACATTGGAAGTGCTTGTAATGGGTATAACATACATAATTTTGGCAAGATTTGTCTCAAAACTTGGTAGGGATGTACCTTTGACAAGTGTCTACATATTTTGTGCAAGTGGTCATGCTCCAGGTAATTTTTGGGCTTTGACCTCATTCCCAGGGTCACGGGACAACTGACATGAAAAAACTGTTCACTTGATTACGTGAGATTTTTTTGAGTCGGGACCTTGATGTTGCACATTAATGTTTCTCTATGAAGTTCATGCTCAGACAGTGCATGAGTGACATTGACCACATTTCTGGGGTGACAGTGCAACATACATGAATTCAGGACTTGCCCCCACAAGTGGAGCCACTGTGCACAACTGCTTTCTTGCCTCCATTCACAAGAGTATCCCCTTTGGGGGGCAAGCCTGCTTGATTGAATATTTTTAACATGGGCACCTATCCAGGAACAAACCTCGGGTGATGGGAAAATATGAATACATGTTCAGATAGCTGTGCATATGAAAAGAGTGTGGCAACTCAGCTGCAACAATGTTTACACAACAATGAGAAAAGGGAAACTTATTACAGTATATGAGGGCAATTTTGGGAAAACAAACTGCATTTCCTCAGTGAAACGCTAGCAAGTACCTTGTTCTGAGTTGATCTTTTCAGAGTGTGCACATACATAAATGACTGGTGAGTAGCCAATGTTGACTATGCTGCTGCATGGTAGTGAGCAGACATTCCTCAATGTCAAAATGTACTCCGTGCATAGGTGTCAAAAACTGTGCAGGTAATTGACTCAATGTGCCCAGTGATTTTCTCACCTCCAATGCCTACAGAAAGCCCCTTTGCTGGGGTAAGACTACTTGCTTGGATAGTTTTAACATAGGCACTTTCCACAGAGCAAGGTTTACATGGTAAAATAACTTGAATAGCTCGGCTGCACAAGTTTAATTATGGCAAGAAAATGGCCTCTAAACTATTCATGAAACCTTTCATAAAATGTTGAACTTATAACAATAGGTTAAGACTACTTTAGGGCAGTAAAGCTTGCCTAATCAGTGATGTGTCTGCCATAACTGAAACAATGGTGTTTTGCCCTTTAAACACCACACTTGTATGAATGGTAATATCCCACAGAGCCATATGCAGTGGAATCATGAGCACAGACTGCCAAAATGTATTCACTTTAAAGGTTTCACAAACTACTCTGGTGATTAACCCCACAGGTGTCAGAAACCAACTGACACCTATGCAAGTGTGGGTGGTCAGTACACAGATACGGACTACCGTATGAGGGTCTCAATAATTTTGCTGTAAAAAGTTTCTAACATCTTCAAATTAAAAATTCCTGGTACATTACTGATGTTGACAGGCATATTAATCAAAAAGTTTTACAATTTATGTTAATGTTTCTATAATTGATCTCAAATTTACTTTAAAGATTGGTACTTTTAACATGCGTTACCCTATGGCCACAAGTGTTCACCCCCGCAATGCCCTCTCCAGTCTGCTGGAGGTGAGAAAAGTCTATGCTTTGCTGGTTCTGTTAAAGGAGTCAATTTTACTCTTCACTATACATGTAACTTGAGGACTACTTGAACTGAGACCTTGATATTGTGATTGTGCATGTTAGTGTTCTTCCATAAAGGTCTGACTTACGCAGTACATGGGTGACTTTGGTCCTATCCCGAGTTCACAGAGCCACAAGTGTGGTGAATCCCTGGGTCAGCTGAGCATGGGCTGCTCACACAGCCCTCTTGTTCATGAATTCTTCAATTTGGGTATTAATCATTAAGGGCTTCTTTCCCATTGATTATTATGTAAGTCAATGGGCTTTTTAATGCTAATTCACATTTTGGACGTCTCTGAAGAAACTGTCAGTCAGACTGACTTCAAACTTAGTAGCAATGTACCTTGGATGGGTCTCTACCAAGTTTGATCAAATGGTTGTGCTCCAGTGATTTTTGGATTTTTTATGATTTAAAAAAAAATTAATAGGAAAGTTAAACATGGGAATTTCTTGCAATGGTTATAACTTCGATAATTTTGGCTAGATTTGTGTCAAACTTGGTAGGAATGTACCTCTGACAAGTGCCTAGGTATTTTGTCCTATTCTAAGTTCACAGAACAACAAGTGTGATGAATCTGTAAGTCAGCTGAGCATGGGCTGCTCACACGGCCAAGTTAGTGATTTTTTTTATGGGTACTTATTGGTAAATGCAGCTTTCCATTGATTAATATGTACATGTTAGTCATTGAGCATTCTAATACTAATCCCCATTTTTGACTTCTTCTCTGAAATTGTCAGCCAGATTGACTTCAAACATGGAGCAATGTACCTTGGGTGGGTCTCTACCAATTTTGTTCCATGAGTCATGCTCCAGTGATTTTTTATTTTTCTATGAATTTTTTTGTTAATTTTGGGGGGCAAATCTTAAAAATCTTCTGTAAAACTGCTCACTGAATTGCTTTGATATCACACAGGAACACTCCTTGGGACTCCTAGTTCATAATTTGTTCACCATGTGGCAATTTTTAGCCCAGCTGACTTGCTAGTCATATGCACTCAGCTAAAGCTCAACACAGGTCCATTCAATTGCAACTTTGATTTTGTGGGACAAGCTTCGGTCAGCTGAGCATGGGCTGTTCAAGCAGCCCTATAGTTAAATTTTTCGGAGATTTGACATGTTTTGAAGGAAGATCTTCAGTGAGGCCTATGCTTGCAGGGAGCGAGTCTTGCTGCAAATGTAGGGGTACAGGCAAGGTACCAGTACAAGTGTCAGGCGGTGCCACCAACTCTAAGTACTTTAGCCCTGGGATACAGCAGTCTGCCAATCCACCACAGACTGGCATGGACATGGGTGCTTCTCCTAATCACATGATGCATGCTCCCTGTGGCCAAACAACATCTGGCACTCCCGGCATTACAGGTATGTATGTTGTGTGTTCGTACTTAAAGCTGTTTTAAGTCTATTTAAATATATTGTTGTAATTTAAAGGTCTTAAAAGCTAGTTACTCACTTTTGAATTAATAATTAGTCCCCAGGAAGGGAGTGGGAGGGATATAGATTTACGTCCTGTTCATCTTTCCAATCTTCCATATGAAAATGCTGGTCATGGTCACATGTCATTTAATGTAATATTCTAGTGGTGCCAAACATGGTGTGTTGAAACTTCTGGGTATAGGGGTGTGTCACAAAGGAAAATTCAGACACTGTTACCTTGACCTTTGACCTGCAATAAAGAAAATTCTTGAGTGGGTTGCATTTCCTGTACCGTAATACTCAGAGATACCAAACTTAGTGTGGGGATACTTCAGTCATACTGGTAAAATAACAATATGGTACGTGAGGCACCAAACTTGGCCTACTGTAATCTTAATCTTTGACCGTCAACCTGATACCTCTTGAGACAGCAGTGTGCCACATTCCATAATTCAGTCACTTTGACCTTAACATATGACCCTGTTATAGAAAAGTTGTGCGTGCCACATTCCAAAATTAGAGTACTTTGACCTTTACCTTTGATCCTGTCACAGAAAACGCTTGTGCATGCCACATTTCCTGTACCACAATATTCAGACATACTTGAAGTTGTTAATTATCCTTTTCCAGATAGTAATATCTCGGTGAAATTGGGTTATAATACTTTTTTATCTCTAATATTACGTTTCAGTCGTGTTTCGGATAAATTTATAGATTTTGCGTTTAGAGTTAAATTTACTTACAATAAACTTATATCAAGAGGTTGTGAAACAAGGCTTTTGAAAAAATATTTTAACACTTTTTGTTGCAGACATCCAGAATTTGTTTTGAAATATGGCTTCTCCAATTTTAATACGTTCTGGCTCTCTATTACATCATAAATAATTTAAATGTCAAAAATTTCTTACATGCTACATAGTTATATTTATCTTATGTGTTTCTTATGCGCCAGATAGGCCTACATGACTTACATTAAGGTTTTTTAAAATAATAAATTTTATGGTCTAATATCAACATGCCTGGTTTCCTCTGTGTGGAGTAGAAACTACTAGGGGTTGGGAGAATGCCTCGAGCTGTGTCCCAGCCGCAGAGGGTATCAGACATGTGTATTTTATTATTATTATTATTATTATTATTATTATTATTATTATTATTTCCTAGCTTTACTTAGCAATTTATATATCTACATAGAACTGCTCATTTGTTTAGATTTCAGATATAATTAGTAAGGTTTTAGTTAAAATGTGAAAGAAAAAAGGTACATGAATAGTTGCTCCAAAGGTACAACCCAACATCTAATTTGTAATGCATCTTAGACGATTCGAGATTGAGAGTTAAAATGCCTCATGACGGTAATTTCAGTTCAAGGTTTCCCACTAATGACCCGTTTCTTAATTCATTTGGCTTTTTAAACCTAGAATTTAAAAAAATTTACATCAAATCTTATGTAATTGATTCGTTATTAATACAGATCTACCCATTAGTAGTGATTTCATCGTCTGTGAAATACAGGGAGTTTATAATAAATAGGCCTATTTTTATTGCTGAAACGGGACAACGAAGATCTGACCAGCTTTCAGGTGTGACGCAATTAATAGCATGACTCCTTTACGTCACGTCGTTATATTTGCGTTTTACTTGAACTTTGAAGTTGAAAGGCTGGTTTGATCAGTTTGATCTGATCAGTCCGTTAGGTAGGCCTCGTCGGGTCAGTTGTAAGACCAGGCGCTGTAGGTAAGTGTGGGATGGTTTATTATTTTATTATTCATTTTTGCTAGGCCTAATCATGAGTGTTAGGTGTAGTTTTATCATATTTATGTCATGTGGGCTACGTTTTTAAGTCGGCCTATTAACTACGGAACATCATATTCGCTTTATTCCGTAATACATCAGCTCGGGATGTTTGTATTGGAAATGCAAACATGGTGCCGCCAGTTAGCAGAATGACTTGTCCGGGGATTAATGGCACCAAAACAAGTCTTGCGCTGGTTCCCCGCTGATGACCCCATTTTTTAAAGGCTAATAATGCCTAAAACTTTCTTCTAAATTTCAAATTTTATGAATATGATTTGTTCCTTTCATAAATTAATTTGCTATTATGATTTAGAACAGTACAGTTTTTCAGTGAATGGTACGGAATAGGACTTTGCTCTTAGAATATCGGACTTGATAGTGTTCAAACGGTACATGGGCTTACAGAATTAGGTTTGTTAAGTTTCTCTTTGTATTAAATACCAAACTTGGGCTTGTGGATTCTTCTTGGGATAGGGATGTGTCACATACCAAAATTAAGACCCTGTGACTTTGAATTTTGACCCCATCATAGAAAGTGTTTTCTGTACTGTAAGAACTACAGATTCCTTTGACCTCGGGGGGGGGGGGGAGGGACTAAGATATAGTCATGGAGTGGTACAGTGGTATTAGATGCCATCTGAATAACTCATCATTTATCACCTGCGCATGTACACAAGTTGGGACTGTATGGTGCTGTCATCTTGCAGTGTACAAATATAATGCAAATGACCCAGATAACCAGTCTTGTGACCTACTTCGTATCGCTGGGATGGTAATATAAATAACTAATTGCATAGTCAATCAACAGGGCAAAGTTGACAATCAATTGCCTAATTTTAATATCGATTTTAATTTTTGTTGGTCTTATAAGTCTTACAACCCAGTCCAATGTTGTGCGGTTGAACCTACCTGGTGTCTTGGGGTGTAACCAACAATAGACACATGTTGAGGACACAATGAATATTGGGGATAAGAACGGAAAGAGAGCCAGGCTTGACATACTTTGCTTTCATTGTCAACTAAACTGGGACATCTACATTTTTAATTTTGGGGAAATACTCTACCAGGTGGAAGGGGTAATAAAAAAAAAGGGCATTCTGTGAAGTTTATTAACAATAATGAAAATCTCGCGTGTCCCAGAACTAATGTTGATAAACTAAAAGAAGGATGAAGTTGATCATGTAGAGTTACCATTGATATATGGTATGCTAGGGTACATGTAGCTGCTCTGAAGCTTACCTCTTTTATGGCTGTGTATCTTTAAAAGGCCACCCTTTCATGATACCAGACTCTAGTTATCTCAAATAAATCTATCAGAACTTTTATTTGAAGACCATGCAATATGAAGGCACTTTTTGCTGGCAGAAGGTTGGTCTGACATTCGAGGCAAAAAACTACTGTATCCATGTGACTAAGAATTCAGGAATAGTCGCAAACTTATGAGCAGAGAAGCCCTGGACGTTGATTTATTGACCAAGCAACATGTAAGCAACCGCAGACGACTTAAGGATATATATCAGGTTACAATGGGTTAAACCATCATTTTTGCTATTTTCACACATGTTATGCACTTTTCCTTTAAGTTTTGTATGCCGGAATCAGATTTCAGGTTGTGTAAAGGAAAATTGTGAATTTTGGCAAAAGTATTGGGCCTGGTTCTCACTGTTTGGTGTGGCTTCGGCTGGGGACTAGCTAAGCTTCTAAGCTCCACCCTGCAGGAATCCAACAGGAGCCTCATTTACATACAGCAGGTGTGAGCGCTTCTGCGCACGCTCCGCACAAGCAGACTACGATCAGCTGGGCAGGCAAACCGCATTATCGCTTTGAGTACAACTCTCGTTTGAACATATCCACATAAACTCAGACTTCCATCCTCTTGTTGCTCCAATACTTGTTCTTTCGCTCAGTTTCAGAGTTCCAACTTTACAAGTTGCACACACAGCAGCGGCATCAATACAAGCCTGCAACTGAGAACAGTCCCATAATCAGTATCCCTCTGGCTGTTCATTCACATCTCCTTGTTCACAACAATCTGTAGATCTAGCCTCGTGGACCACAATGTCTCCGAGTTTCAGGGCACTAGCACTGCAGAAGCGTTTGTCCAGACCGGGTTGGCTTGTGGATGTTGTGGTGTTCACCGAATCAGTATCCGTGACCATGGCCGCGACTTCGTTCGACCCTGACCATGCAATGCCAGACTCGCCCGGGGTCTCCGTGAGGCTCACGTCGGGTTGCAGGGTCGTCTCCACTGGAGGGAACTGATTGTAGTATGATCCTAGATCAGACGCTTTGAGTTCACTTGCAACTGACGCGGGCATCGGTCTGCCCCTAGGTTTTTTCTTTCTCGGCATCTTTGCAATAGCACTTTCTAATCACACAAATGTAAGCAACGATCCTGTGAACTTGATAGAAACTTTCTGAACTGAGACTGAAGTTCCGATTTACTGACACCTATACTGGGCCCCACGCAAGACGGCAAACATCGTACAACCCGGTTGCCCCGTAACCACCTGTCAGTCATTTGTCGGCCAATCAGGTTAAACTTGAGAAACCCCAACATGGAATCCAAAGTGACAGATGAGCATGATTATAACATTTTTGGATGTAAAACCTCTAAAATAAAGCATTCTTTGAAGTTTGATGCTCCAAACTTGTCCATTTACTCAACAGGTAGGAGTGCGTAACGGAATACCAAGGTGTCATTGCGATCAAAGGCCCAAAGAATAGCCTAAGTCCTATTGAAGTCGGCATTTGCTTTGAAAGCGTTTTTCTCGGCATCATTCCTGGCCTTTGTTTCTCAACTTCTTGTGAAATCAACTTCGTCAGTTTTGCTCATAAAGACCTGGGGTTTGTGGCAAACTGTTCACAAGAATGTAATCTTTAAAAAGTGTCTCAGATTTTTTCTATGTTGAGTGGTTTTCCCTCCACAGCGAGCCAAAAGTCAAAACCTTTGATGTAAGAATGGAATGTCATCTTTTCAACTTTGAACGGGAGTATCTCCACAATAGCGCAAACAATGACAAAAATGAGACACGTTTGTGTAGAAAATCATGTCTGCTAGCTTTTGCAACAGAAATGCACATGCTCAAGCTCAAAATAAAAAAGTAGATTTAATAATTGTGTGATTTTTTTATGATCACTTTACCTGATTGTTGTGTCAACACAGAAGAACTTGTAAAAATGAAAATGCTATCAACTTATTCCCAGATTTATTAGCTTTCAGGAAATATATAGTTTATGGTACTTTTAACGTATTTTCAGACTTTTATTAAGTCATTTGTAAGACTCACGCGTAACCTGATATATACCCTTAACATGGATGTTGTGGTTAAATGTCTGCATGCAGTCAAACTTAGCGAGAGTACAAAGGGCACGTCAAGATGAATAGTTAAGATTTAATAGTGCTGTCTGTTGCAGGGAGTATGTGACAGGCTGCAGGCTGCGCTGCCATCTTTACAGAGGACCTGTGACTGTGGGGACAGTTGCTGACAGACGCACACTTCATGATTTATTGAACCCCGTCAGCAGAGCTGTCATTGTTTGATTTTGATAGGACATGTTTTGAAATCATTAACAGTTCAACATGCTTCCTCTTGCTGCTAAACTTTACTTAATACACCTGTGGTGGTCAATTATGACTAATTGGAAGGGAACCATTAATCATGACATGATTGGGATGTAATCGTGTCTGTCCTTGCTTGCTGCCCCTTGTCCAAATCGGATGGTGATTAATGGCACGAAGGAGTTTAGGCTAGCGACCTGGCTGTGACCTTGACCTTTTTGTAGCACCATCTAAAGGTGTGTCGCTGTCCCATTGGACGCAGCCCCAGGGCAGGTTGCCCCGTGAGTTTGATTGATGGCGATGATGGGTCTTTGATGATCAGCTGATGTTGATTCTTTTGTTTGTCCTCTGGCAGTCAGAACTGATGCAGAAGATGACGACTTCCGACCAGCAGCCAAGAAGTTCAGAACTCCTGGAGGCGTACAGGTCAGCGTCTGACAGTTTGTATTACAATGAGGCCCTCCCCAATTTCTGCAAACTGACTGCCACACCTATATCATAAAAAAGTCTCTGGCAGTCCTTTCTAACTCAAAATCTATAACTGTATTTTTACATATTGTAATTGTACCCCCTGTAAACTTTGGTTTTTATGTCCCTTGCAAATGATGTTTGGGTAATAAACTATTTTCAGCCTGTTTGATTGTCTGTCCATAGCAGAATTCTTGTGAGCAAAATATCTTGTGACTCGCAGGCCACATCAGACTTAAATTTACCTCAGTTGTTACCGTGACACTATTTCTTATCCAGTTTACATTTTGGTCACCTTGACCTGATTTTCAAGGTCACAGGACTCTGTGCAAAGAGGGATTATCCAGTCTGGCGGTGATTACTGTTTCAGTTTTCCCAGTCATCAAGGTTGGCATATCCCTTGCCCTAAGTCTATCTTGTCTTGATACAGTGAGAAACATTCTATTCTCAGCATGAAAGTATTGCAAAAGCTTCATTTGCATTTGACATTACAGGTGATCTTGATACACTTCCAAGGTCACAGGAGCAACAAACATGCTTACTTTGTGTATTGCATTTTATCTATTTAGAAGAAACAGTGGTGGAGATTGACCATTCATAATATTTATGCCATAGAAGCATTCAGTGAAAGTTTATTTTTGTACATGTATCTCATTTTGAGTGACATTGACCTGTTTCCAAGGTCACAGGAGCAACATTGACCTAAGGTTAATGGCTTATACATATTAATGTGTGTGTGTGTGTGTGTGTGTGTGTGTGTGTGTGTGTGTGTGTGTTCGCACAGGTCCTTGAAGTGCTTGAAAGTACTTGAATTTGCTACATTCATTTTCAAGGCCTTGAAAATCCAGAATTTTGGACAAAAGTCCTGGAAAAGTCCTTAAATTTTATTTTTAAGCATCACCCAATGGGGCAAGTTGCCAAGAAATATGAATATTTTCCACAAAATTTAGCATTTATAAACTTGACTCACATTAAGATTAACACATTCTGCAGTCATTTTCCTTTGAAGTGGCTGGCAAATTCTATTTGTCAAAATGCAACAGTGCAAATTACAAAGTATCTTTTTGCTTTTAACCCCCTTTTAACCCATGTAGGTTTGACAGTTCTTATCAAATCAGGCTCAACCAATTATGTGAGCCTTATTTACATGTACAGCCTACTTTCAGGGACAAATACACTGTATCAAACGTACAGGTAACAGAGTACATCACCTTCCTAGAAAAGACACTGGGGCATTCTTGTGAAAAATGTGCATGGGGATAGGTACCTCTTCAGGTCTAATTTTACCCATATGTAGTTGTAGCAATTTTATAGACTAGATAGAGTCAATTTCAGGAATACAACCCATGCTGGCTGTAGGCCTACATAAGTCACAGTAAACTCATTAAATAATCCATATTGAATTTACCTTTAAAAAGGACTTTTGGTAATATGTTTAATCCACATATAGACTTCTTTGTAAGTTTGTGGAAAGTCTACTGCCTATTTCAAAAATTTAGTCTGATCCACATATGGTTGGAATAAATAATAAATGTGCAATAAGATGCATTGGTCTTATTAGTAGAGGGTTGAAAAGTGATGATTTAAACAATTTGTCTGTTTTTGTTCTATTGCTGGATCTGGTCCTTGAAAACTTGATTTAAGTGCTTGAAATAGTCCTTGAAAGTCCTTGAATTTACTTTTCACGAGCCTGTATGAACCCTGTCAATATAACCGTCTTGGGTGGTGTATGGGCAATTATACACTGCCCACAAAAAAATATATATATGTATATATATATACAAAGGAATAGGTCCTACAACCAGTTTGTGGGTCATGCCCATTATCTGCAGGTCAATTGTACTCCTCAAACCGGACTATGGGCAGTATATACCAAGTATAGATTATCACAGTTTGTGGGCATTTATAGCTTCCCATAATATCTGGGCAGATTTGCTAATTTGTACATTTCTGAAACCCCCTAGGTAGCACATTGAATTTAAGGCAAACATGGTTTATGGGCATTTTTCAACTGCCCATAAACAGAACAACTGCCCACCATACGGTCTGAGGATTATATATATATATATTATAAGACTTTTAAACCTAGAAATTCTGGTTGCATTGGTGACTCTACATATTTCAATTTTGAAGATACTCAACTTTTCAACTCAAGTGTCCTAATTAACATAGTTTAAATGCTGCCACTTTATTTTCATGGCCCACTGCCTTTGCAGGTGTCACAAACCTATATGGACAACCTGAAATTTTTCACACACAAAAAATTCAAAAGCTTCATACCTTCAAAACTTATGTCTTTCTGCATTAGTTTTGAGATATAAAGCTTTTTTTTTTTTTTTTTTTTGTGCATAATTTTCAATTCCCTAAGTGATTTCCATTGATCTCTCATACATTTTTCACAAGTAATTCATTTTGTGAGTTTGGTCATGCTAAAATGCAATCACCAATATAAGGCTTAGCCATATAGTATTAGGTAGACAGTAATGTGAATGCTATGAGTTTCTGTTACATCCTTGCTGATCACGAAAGCTTCACCTGCCTCAAGTTGAGGGGCACATAAAAGTATCAAACAGGAGTTTTTGATGGCGTATCATGATTTTAATAGTACATGTAACATACTATAGCAAGGTATTAATCATGACAATTTTGGGGCACTTACTTTTATGAAATATTTGATTTGCATCTGTAATACACAGAAACACAGACACAAGCACATACAAAATTTGCAAAATTTAACATCTTGTAGAATTAAATACATTTACAGTATTATTTTTGTTATTTTACCTTATAGTTTGCTTTGGGTAAGTTGTTTAAGTTGAATATATACGGTCAAAAAGAGTGCCCAGAAAACTGATTTCATCTAGACAGTGAAGGTAGAAAGGCAACAGTGCACAGTGGCTCCACCCATGGGGGAAAGTTCTGAAACTTAGGTGAAGTCAAGTGGTGGTCCCTCAAGTCAGGTTTCACTGTAGTATCAAATGAGTGGTGCAGAATGTTCAGTGTGGACTCATTTTCATAGTGTTATACCTGTGGGTCCAGTGCCGATCCATGCTGCTGCAATGACTGTCCTAGATGCCCTGTAGCATGTCACAGCACCCCTAGTGGCGGTAATGGGTACTAGAGAGCATGCCCAATCAGTTTCCTACTCTAACTCCCATTGTTGATGGGCACGTTTTGTTGGAAGCTCCTTCATTTTTCTTACCTTTTGGTACGTTTGCGGCTTCTCTTGTGCGTCATCAGGTGGTTGATATGTTTCCCGAGAGACTGGTCCTACCTCCGATTTAGTCTGTCCAAGATGGTTGACATTGGTGAGCTACATGAATATAGATAAAAAGTTGGACGTCCATTGGGACGCTAACCATCACAGGATGGCATTTTCAGATGACCATCCTGCGTGCATAGGACTCGGAGCGGTTATCTGCACTCAGGAGAGTCCATGCAATGTTTGTCAATGATGGACTCCCTATCAGTGGCAGAAAGTCTGTTGGACTGACATTTGGTCGGCCAGATGAAGGCTCCAACATGCTGAGGCATGTTGTGAGCAAGAGGAAAGTGTTCCTGAAGAAAAGCCTTCCATGGCACACATCACAGCCCGTGCAGCAGATGTAGCCATCCAGGCACCTGGCAGCTTGTCCGGGCGTGTGCAACTTTGTGTGCAAGCTGATCCTTGAATCAAGACACCCATTGGTAGGGTGACCAGTGTGAAAGTGTCTGTTCATACTGGTTCTAGTTCGAGGCTAGGCCTTCAATTCAGGCCCCTGATCCTTGATTCAAGGATTTGCCTTGAATTGAGGATGGTGCTCGAATCGAGGCCCCTATGGGAAAGGCGCTGTCCATGGGCGTTAAGTGGACTGTTGTAGAGAGGTCATGTTTGTGGGTTCCCTCCACAGCTACTTCTGCTTCAGTGAGCAGGTCTGTGGGCAAAAGTACCTCCTATTTTGTCTGCCTGCTGCCACCCGCAAGTTGGTAGTTCGATGAAAGGATGGTACCTTGGTAATTACTAATGCAGTGAATACCAAGGTGGGGAAGAAGTCAGTAGTGACATCAGGTATAGGTAAGGTGACGTCGTCATCTATGCCTGTTAGTGCTACTCCTCCAGGCTTTCCTCCCCACTCCCCGCTGGGCCAACCTTCAGCTGTGCAGGCGGAGTTGACTGCCCAAGTGTTAAAGGGCAAAGTGGAGGCACTGTTCGCCTCAGTCAGCAAACGGCTGGACAGGTTTGGTCGGAAGATTTTCCTCTGGGGAGTCTTCGGTCGCTCCTCTTTCCCTCCTCACTCAGATTTGCCTGGCCCATCTTGTGAGAAAGGTGCCAAGTCTTCTGTCTGGTCACGGATGCCCAACGTGACTAGTGCAGTCAAGGTTGTCGCCCCCAGTGCGTCTTTCAGCCGTGGCCGCGGCTGTTTCCGGGTCTCTTGGGGATCAAATAGTCCTTGGTGGTGAGAGCTTGGCCATTATGGTCACTTTTGGGAGGGTGAGGGATCAGCTTTAGGGCTTTCACACTTCTGCCACGGAAGAGAGAGGAAGAGGTGTCATCGGCACCTCCTGTCCTCTCCTTTGCCATATGGAAAGCTACATTGCTCGGGCGTAATGCCAGCTGCGGAGGGGCAGATATCTCCCTCGGCAGATCCCAATCAGGATAGTGGTACAGTGGTGCACAGATCAATGTCATGGTGCCTGGTCCCACCTGGAGAGTCGATCGGTCCAAGTTGGAGGTTCAGCCATCTTCTCCCACCCCAATGGAGATTTATCAGGCAGTCGATCTTTCTTCCGTTTGGGAGGTTGCCTGCGTGGTGACCTATATGTGGCGGCGGGCCGGGTCACTTAGGTGCTTGAGCCTACCGACACTCTCCAGGCTAGCCCCGGGTCCGCTGTTGGTTAAGCCCAAGTCCATGTTGGAGTTGTACTGGATGAGTAAGTCTGTGTACAACATCTGTCCTGTGATGGTGGACGCTCCCTTACAAACCGCGCCGTCAAGGAGTCTGAGTCTGTAACCCTGCCTCTCTCATTCCTCTGGCGGTTTGAGCAGGATGCACGAGTTATGACAATTGTAGCATTCTTCCTGGACTGTTTGGGTGTGCCACCATGTGCCTTGTGGAAGAGGTACGTGGTACGTCAAGACGCCGTGGCACCAGCCTCCAGCAAATGCTTGGCTTGCTGGGCCTTGAGCAGTCTCCGGGCCGTGCTGTGGGCCACATGCTTAGGAGGGTCGTTACGCCTGATGCAAACTGTAAGTTGCTGTGACTAAATGCATTCCTCTCTTGAGGCCAGCCTGCCAACGGAAGTAAGCAAGGCTGCTTACCAACAGCCCCTGGAACCTGTCGGTCTGTGGCTGTTCGGTCAGATGTTGGTTCTCCTCCTTGAGAGGTAGGATCAGATGGCCAAGGAGAAGTGTCTGGATGAGGCTTTGCTGCAAGGTGTGATGTCGTCCAGAGGGACAGCGCTTCCCCCGTCAGCCTGCCGCTGCTTGGCATGGCTTTAGGCCACAGCAGAGGCGGAAGGCAAGTAAGAAGGGTAGCCAGCCTTCAAAGTCTGTCTCTTCCACTTCTAAGGGTAAACGGAAGCCTGCGCCGGTCATCCGACGTCCGTGTGGGCCCACCGGTCTGATATCCCTCGCCCCCTTCTTGGCGAGGATTTGTAGGTGGGCAACTAGAGTCATTCGCCGACCAATGGGATCGATTAACTGACAATGTTTTTGTCAGGAATGTGTTCCGGCATGGCTACTTGCTGGAGTTTGCTGCGGGCACTATTAACAATCCCCTTTTTGTTTTCGCTTTGCATAGAGGCACATGCAGCACTCTGGGAAGAGGCCATGCAAAAGCTGGTAGAAAAACATTCCATCAAATTAGTGTTTTGCTGTCTCCATGCTTTTACAGCCGTCTCTTTTTGGTGCCGAAAAGGGACGGGGATTGACCTGTCGCGTCTCAACAAGTATCTTGTGCAGCACTTCAAGATAGAAACTCCCACCACCATCATGACGCTGATGTGATAGGGCAATTGGGCAACCTTGATAGACATGAAACACATATTTTCACATTTCCATAGCCCCATGCTCTAGGAAATTTTTATGTTTCATGGTCAACAGAAAAGTGTTTCAGTTCTGTATTTTCCCGTTTGGCCTGGCACCTGCACCTCTTGTCTTCACTCGAGCCATGAGCGAAGTAGCTGCCTTTGTGCACTGGCAAGGGATCCAGCTGCACATCTATCTGAGAGACTGGCTCCCATGGTCTTAGGACCACAGCCTACATGTACTTCTACGGAACAAGCAGTTCATGTTGAATCTGTGTGTGAAGTTAGACCTCATTGTGAATCTCCCGAAGTCCAGTCTGACTCCCGAGAGGGAGTTTGTTTTCCTGGGGATTCAATTTTTTGCAGTCCCTTTCATCTGTCTCCCATCAGAAGACAGGTGGAGGTGGCTTGTGTTCCTGTTGAACAGGTTCAAGATATGGGAGGAGCAGTGCAAAGTCTTTCTTGTGGGCTCCTGGTGGCCCAAGAGGAGATGGTCTTTGGACCTCTTGGAGTTGAGCATGGGGCCTCCATGGGCTATTTCACCTTTTCTGCCACTGCTCTGACAACCAGGCTCAAACAAGTTCCATCGCAACCCACAGTTACTCAGGCTTCATGTCTGGAAAGTATGGTCTCGGGCATTACTTGAGCAAGGTTTTTTCAAAGGGAGTGGCCAAGCAGGTTTCCCATAGAAAAACTTCGTAAGTCTTCTTTAAAGATCTATGAATCATGTTGGAACAAGTTTGCTATCTGGTGCTCTACTAAGGTTCTGTCGCCCTGGGAGATGATGGTCCAGCAGGTTGCAGACTTTTTGTTTAGTCTTTTTGAGGAAGGACACTTGAAGGTTTGCACCATCGAGGGGTACAAGTCAGCCATTGCTGCTACCCTTAATACCAGGGGGCAGAGCCTAGGGACGGATCCCTTCCTCTCTTGGCTTGTCAACGGTTTTTACATTGATTGACCAGTGGAGCGCAATGTGGTGCCAGGCTAGGACCTCTCTGTGGTGCTGGGGGTGTTGACTAAGTCCCAGTTCAAGCCTAAAGATATGAGTTGGATCCATCTTAAGATCTTAACCTTCAAGATGGTCTTCCTGTTAGCTCTGGCCACAGGTGCAAGGTGCAGGGAGATACATGCCTTAGATAGGTCTCTCATCAGGTGTTCTGTTGATGGGAAGGATATCTTTCTTTCTAAGGCCCTGGGTGGGATTTGTGTCCAAAACACAACTGGCCCGTGACCCTTCCACTGGGTTGACGAGGTTTTGGGTCAAGTCCCTTTTGGTGACAATGTCAAGGTCTGAACCAGATCATGCCCTTTGTCCCGTGAGAGCTCTCCTGTTCTCTTTGAGTAGAAATGAACCTCAGAGAGCTGGGGGGAAACCTCTGTTTCTTCCCCTTAGGCAGACAGAGTCTGGGACCTTGTCATCTAGCACCATCTCCAGGTTGATAAGGAAAATGATTTCCTTAGCCTACCAGGTGGCCGGCCAGGATGAAGAGCTTAGACGTCTGAATTCTCTCAGGGCTCATGAGACTTCTTTGCCTCCTGGGGAGCATTGAAACACATGTTGGTCGGGAATATTATGGCTGCTCTACAGTGGCATTCACATAATCCCTTTACGTCATTCTACCCGTGGGACTTGGTAGAACAGGAGGAGCGACTGTTGGCGCTGAAGTGTGTCCCAACATCCGCATCCAACCGGTCTTAGGGGGTGCCTTCTCCAACCTATCCAGCTCACAGAGCTGGTGTAGGGGCACTGGGGGTCCATGATGGTTGTCTGGTTGGTGGCTCTCTAGTGCAGAGTTTTGGGCTAGATATTTTAGGAGGTATCTTCCTCTTCCAATCTGATTTCACATCAGCTTAAAGGACCTATGGTGTTGTAATGTGTTCTTAATACGAAGTTTTTCAGCAGTAAACCTTTTATTAAGAAACATTACTCACAATAGGTCACTAACATTCCCACCCAACCATCCCCCCTTTCAGTCCCTCCTATGCAGTGTAGGAAACTGGTTGCGCATGCTCCCTCGTATGCATTAATGGTACTAGGGGTGCTGTCACATGCGGCAGAGCATCTAGGACAGTCATTGCAGCAGCATGGATTGGCATTGGACCCACCCAAAAATTTGGGAGGTCAGGCAAGGCACCTTAAGGGTGTGGAGACCAGCTTAAGTGACCTATGGTGAGTAACGTTTTTAATACTGTGGTACCTGCTGTATGCACCCACTGCCGTGAGCAGCAGCACTGCTTTTTGTGGTCACTAGACTCAGACATAGGAGTCAATTTCTTTGAAAAAGTTACCTGTGGTGACAGGTCACCTGCTGTATGTGGCCACTTTTTCTTGGCAGAAGGGATGGCCACATACAGCAGGTACCACTGTAACAGTTTTACTGTTGAAAAACTTCATTTTTGTCACTGATGGCACTCCATTCTTGACCCGGCCTTGATTTATTGATTTGTTCCTCAATATAAATGTAAACACACTAAACGAAAAATGGGGAAAAAAATCTCTTTTTATTTGCCAAGCAATTTTAAAGTGACCAAGCGCCTTACCTGTCCGTAAGCACCCGAAGAAACTTCATGGAAATACTTAACTGTGTGAAGGAAGGGCAGGAAATAAGTTATTGTAGCATATGTAAAAACCAGGGATGAGAATTGGTTGCCATTTGGCAACTTTCAGCCAAAATTGCTATTCTCCCACAAAACAGAATGTTCTCAGTTTGGTCTGTTTTCTTCAAAACTGTTAAATTCCTTGGGGTGGGGTATAGAAGGTTGCCAAATTGCTCCTGGAGTAGCCAAAATGCACTCGGATCATTCTCATCCCTGAAAAACACATCATGCTACATGTATTGCATGCCTAACAGACCAGTCACCTTGCTTCCTTCTGAAATCAGGAGGGAACAAATTACTAAAGTCGGAAATTTGATGTGTAAAGATGGTGGTTTAAGATTGACACATCTCAACTCACAATTTTTTGCTCTCAACTATGCTTGGATAAAGAGACTGTTACCAGGCACTGAAGCCAAATAGAAACACTTCATTTTGAGACAGCTTCTGTGTCAAGACAGATTCTTATGGGAATGTAATTTTTGTGCAGAAGATGCTGAAGATATAAATTTCATAATGTGAAAAGTGAGTTTTGGTGTGAAGTCCTGGTAAGTTGGAACATGTTCAATTTTCATCATGTTCAAGAACCAGAAAATATAATTGAGATAAAAAAAAAAAAAAAACTCTGTGGTTCAATTCTTTTACAAAAGTAAATGAATTTATTTTTTATAGAAAGTGGTGTGAGAAGGGTTTCTGATATATAAAAGACTTATTAAAGAGAAATAACTTGCTCTTCTCATATATAGCGTTTACACAGAAATTTGATTTACAAGTGGACATGGCTACTTATGGAGTAATCACTGCCATTCCACATGAATGGAACACTGCTGTTTTGGTTTCAAATGAAAATGATTTTAAAGAAAAAGACGAGAATATAGACATTATCATGAATATGGAAAAAGTACCAAAATTTGTTTACTTTTCTGTCAGTTGTATATTGATGACCTTTCTACACTGATAGAAAATTGGAAAAAGGAACTAGATTGTGAATTACATTTATATGACCCTAAAGCCAGTTTTGACATTATTTACTGTTCAACTACAGAATATTAAGTAAGGTTACCTCTCAACTACCATTTGCCTAGCCCACCGTGTATGGATCGAACGCTCATGAAATCCAGTTGAGTTCACTCACTTGATTCCTGAAAACCTGACGGTCTCCTGGCACCATTTCTTGGTTCCTTTGAAACTGGTGGTGACTCCCGGTGCGCATGCTCCCTGCATCATCCTTCCTCTTTTGGGCGCCATTACTGGCTTGTTCGTTCGAGTTGGGTGCTCTCTGAACTTTTGTTCACCATCACTGTTCTAGGTTTTAAGATAGCGTCTCAGCATTCAGATTGCAGAGAGAGGGAGGACAGTGCCTGCCGGGCAATTGCTGCTTGGCAGTGTCTGCTGAATTTGTTTCTAAGCCTTCCTGGATTTCTCGGAGTTACTGATCTCTTATGTTTTTATGAATGGATGCCTGTGAGAA
Organism: Hermodice carunculata; assembly: GCA_964020975.1. Taxonomy (NCBI): domain Eukaryota; kingdom Metazoa; phylum Annelida; class Polychaeta; order Eunicida; family Amphinomidae; genus Hermodice; species Hermodice carunculata. The sequence goes on from OZ026620.1 coordinate 37,679,844, forward strand.
AAGTGGAAGTATAGCTGGTAAGGGCCTGCTTACAACAGATCTTTTCCAAGATGGTGTTTTGGTGGGTTAAATCGCAGACAGAGGCAAGACAGTCAGTGGCGTGGAACCAGAAACTAATTTTCTCCCCCTGTTGGGTAAATGGCAGAAGTAGGACTCAGGTTCCCACTTTATGGCAGCCTGGGATCATGATCATTGCTTTGCTTGTTACTAATGACTGGACTACATGTGTTCTCTGAATACACGTAGGTTTTGTGTTAAGTTGGGAGACAATGCTTGTCTTCTCCCTTGCAACACCACTGGAAATGCGAAGCAAACCCACATGGCTTGCGCCCATGCCCAAGTGGTCCTGCCACCTCACATGGAACCCCCTTGGGGAAATTGGGAGGGCGGGGGGTCAGCATAGTCACAAGTCTGGTAGGCAGAGATCACCTTGTGGGGATCTTGAGCATTCGGCACCACCGATGATTGTGGCTCCTTGCTCACTGCCTTGGGACCCGTCAGTTTTGGAGACGTCAACTCGGACCCAGCAGATGCTATGGATGTGATCCATTAACTGTTTTCCAGTCTGTTTCTTCCTGGAGACCCCTTTTGAAGAAGTCTGCTAAGCGTTGACAGAAGCTGTCAAGATCTCATTCCTCTAGGTCAGAGTGCTTGGAGCACAAGTCATGCAAACCAGTGTGTTTGGAATGGAAACCTACATGTTCCCCTCCAGGTATTCTGGTCCCGGGGCAAGTTTGAGCACTCAAACTTTAAGTCAGAGAGGTCCAGAAAACCACCGGTGCTTGTACGAACTTCCCAAGCTCCCGATTCTGAGAGCTTGGATCATAAGACCGGGGTGGGGTGGGTGCTGGAGTTAGAAGAAAGGCATCCAAGTCTGTGGTGGCACCTTCTGCTGTTAGTGGGTCTTCAGCTCCTGCAGTAGTGTCCCCCTCTGGTGATCCAAGTGCCACCTTCAGTGCCTCTAGCCACAGTACTGGCTTTGCCTTCTGCACCTTTGGCAGCTCTGCCCAGAAGTGAGCAGGCAGCAATACTGCTTGCTCCTATGTTCAAACCAGGTGCCCTGCCTCCCTCACTTGAGAGGCAAGCAGAACTTGAGCTCTGCAAGGAACAGCATTTGTGGTTGGAGACTTTGTCTTTTTCCGCTGTTGCTGCTTCTGCCCTCAGTCAGCTTTCTCCGGGCCATGAGGCTCAGGAGTTCCTGGAACTTCTTTAGGCTCCCTTCTGCCAGCAGATTTCTTGGTTGGCGGCAGCTGTGGGCCCTGAGGCCAATCTCCTGGAGACCCAGCATTTTTCCTCCGACCAGCAGACTCACCAATCTGCGGCTGCTGTGTGCCCTGCTGCTGGTCTGCTGGAAGCTTCCCTCTCCAGTGCCATGTGGGCTGAGCAGACGGAGGCAGCATTTGAGGCTGCAGAGACTTCCACGGATATCCTTGCTACCCTACAGCTGGCATGGTGACAGATCACCTGCTGTCACAGGCTGCCATGCCATCGCCCACGAACGATTCGCTGTTCGATGAGACTTTGGGTCTCGCTGCTTCCTTCGAGAGTCCTGAGTCTTCAGACCTCAACACCGAGGCGGAGGATGAACTTCTGTTATCTGCATCCGTTAGCAGATCCCTTTTGAGGTCGAAGTCTTGACTATCCCACTGTTCACGCTCTGGGCGGCTGAGCTCATTGGCGACCGTTGGGCCTGTGGAAAAGTCTTTAGCACCCATGGAAGCCACACCGGCTCCGCCACACAGGTTTGACCATGTCAAAGCTATCATTCACGGCCTGGTTGGTGACCAAGCTGTGGTCCCACCACAGGAGGAGAGGTGCAAATCTGTTGTGCTGTCCTGTTGGGGCTTGTCTCTGGAGGACATGTGGCAACATACTTCCATCCCTTTTGTACCCTTTGTAGCTGAGTTTTACGACCAGCTCATGGCGTAGACTCACGGCACACTTGTTCCCATAGAGCTGCCAATGTCTGGCTACCTGAGGCAGGGACGACTTCTCCAAAGCCAGACCTTCAAGGGAGATCTTTCCGTCCCATCCACTTCCGTTCGGCCTTGCCATGGCGCCACTGATGTTTACCCGGTTCACGCAATCAGTTGCTGCTTACCTTGACTTGTCTGCCCTCTGCATTCATGTGTATCTGGAGGATTGGCTTTTCTGGGTGCTTCGGCGCCTAGATTTGCAGCATCACACTTAGACCATTCTGGAACTTTGCCAACGCTTGGGACTGATAGTGAAAATAAGCAAGTCCAGACTTTGGTCTCTCCCGGCATCCAGTTCGACCTGGTTGCCTATATCTGTGGGTCTTCGGAAGACCGATGGGAGAGACTTCAGAGCCTTTGTGACTTGTAAGGTCTGCTTGGCACAACAGTGGCTCGCCCTACTGGGCTCCCTGTCCTCAATGGGCTCCCAGGTCCCATTCTGTTGCCTTCACCATCGCCCCTTGCAGCCCCCTCTGCCAGACAGATGGTCGAGGGACCGGGGCTATCAGGCCCAGGTGCCGGTTCTCTTAGAGGACCATCCGCACTTTCTTTGGTGGACCATTCGGGAGAACATCATGTTGGGACAGATGCGGATGCCTTTGCGGGCCAAGTTTTCCATCTACACTGACTCTTCTTGGTCCGGGTGGAGAGCTGGAACGCATCTGGCCCTTGGCCGGCACTCTACATGTTCCACCACATAAACTGGTTGGAACTTGGGGCAATATGCTTGGTGCTCCACTTCCAAAACCTGGTACTGCAGAGGCATGATCCGGGACATCAAAATCTCCAGGCCAACCAACTCTTGAGAAGAGATCAGCAGGTAGGTATGGAGTGGTTGCTCCACCCACAGATCATTCAGACCACATGGGCCAGATGGGTAATACCACACGTGGATTTGTTTTCCACTTGCGAGAATGTGAAATTGCCGGTTTAGGTCTTGCCTGTCCCAGACCCTCAGGCCCTTGTCGTGGATGCTTTAGCCAAGCACTTGATCAACCTTGGCATACTCATTTCCACCTCTGCAGATCCTTCCGATGGTACTGCACAAGGTTCGGTCTGTCGCCCCTTGGCAGCCCCATACCGATTGCTCCGTAGACCTGTTGGAACTATGTGTCAAGCCTCTGTTACCTTTACCAGCTTGGCCAAAACTTCTGGTGCAGCCGTGGATGAACATGTTCCACAGCAACCCTCAAGTGCTCAACCTGCACGCTTGGTGGTTGTCTCAGCACAGATTCAAGAGAGGTTTGTCAGAATCGGTCACAGATAGAATTGCCAGAGGCGAGGTTGGATCTTTTTCTCTGACTGTTTACTCGGCTCGTTAGAGCGTGTTTTCCAACTGATGCACCAGTAATGGAATCCACCCATGGTCTCCGTGCATTGCAGACTTCCTGCTTTATCAGTTGAAAGTCCTAGGCAAAAGCTTGAAACAGTGGAGGGTTTCCGATCAGCCATCTCCTCAACCCTCACTAGGACGTTCGCATTGGGAGTGATCCCTATCTGTCAGTGCTCATTGCATCCTTCTACACTGACAGACCAGCAGCAAGGCAGTCCTACCTCGGTTGGACCTTCCACTGGTTTTAGTCATGTTGAAGAAGTGCTCTTTTGAGTGCCTTAAGGACCCCCAATGAGTGGACCTCAAGTACTAGACGTAGAATATTTGTTTTCTGTTAACGCTCACTTCAGGGGTTCAAAGAATTGAGGTCCACGCTGTAGCTCATGACCGACTCCAATGGTTGCCTGACCATTCCTAGGTGACCCTGAGGCCTCACTTGGATTTCCCTGCAAAGAACCAAGTGGCTCAAGATCCGGCTATGGCTGTCAAGGGTTCTACCCTCCATGCTATGGATACTGCTCTTCCTCAAGAGGAAAGAGCTTTGTGTCCTGTGAGAACCCCTTCACTGGTGCATGTACTTTTCATGCAGGGACGAACCCAGGGGACCAAGATCCACCCTCTTTCTACCCCTTGGTAACCCTCGTAGGAAACAAGTTTGCAGAAACATGATTTCTTCTTGGATTAAGCAGATGATCCTCAAGGCCTATGAGATCTCGCTGGAAAGGCCTGGTGCCTTGCAGCTTGTCTCAGCCAGAGCTCACAAGGTGCGAGCCTTTTATGCCCCCTTGCGCGCACTGCGGAATGTTTTGCTGGTCAACAGTCTGCAGGTCTGCCGATCACAATGGTCTGCAATGTTCTTTGAGCAGTACTTGCGTAACATGATAGTGCTAAAGGAGGGTATGGACATCTTTGTGGGCATCACAGGCTTCTTTGCTTATGTTCTGATACTTGTCAGTTAGACCTTCTGGATCCCTTCAGAGCAGCCACCATGTTCCAGCTTATGTTGCTCTTGTGGTTTAGATCCGATACAGACTATAGGACGCGCACTTCTTAGTGGGCCTATAGCATTGTGCTAAATTTACCTATTCTTGGGCCCATATCAGGCAGTTTGTCCTACTGTCCTGGCCTGTTGCCAATACCCCCGGAGGTGTTTGCTGCCCTAAGGAACCATATACCAGCACCCCCCTCCCTCCCCCTGGGTGCCCACCAGTTTCGCGACTATGTCCTGTTAGATCTCCAGGTCCAATGGAGCTGAAACAGACAGTGTCTACCCAAGAGGCGGACGAGTTCCGGGGGGTTCAGTGTGGTCCCATGCTGTTCGATTAGGGTTTCTGGCTTCGGCTGGATTCTGCTGTTGGCGACTTAAGTCCATGTTCCTCTGAGGTTTTCCCTTCAGACGTCTCCTTCTCACTTGGACTGATGGTTTCCCCCAAGCTGCCGGATGTGGTTGTCAAATGTGGTCAGTATGCCAATTACGTGACACCCTCTGCCTTTGCGTCTGTATATCAGCAAATGGTGGTGGAGAGGTAACATTACGTAACTAATACTTGAAATTTTTAGTAATTTGGGTATTAGTAAGTATACTTGCCTCTCGACCACCAGAGAAGCCCACCCAACCACCCTGCTTCCTCTTTCAGCTGACGTCAACTGACCACTGTTCAAAAGAGGAAGGATGAGATGTGGAGCATGCTCACCAGGAGTCACCACCAGTTCCAAAGGAATCGCGAGATGGCGCCATGGGACTGTCGGGTTTTCAGGAATCAAGTGACTGAACTCAACTTCATTTTATGGGTGTTCGATCCAGTTATGGAGGTCTAGGCAATTGGTGGTCGAAAGGTAAGTATACTTACTAATACTGAAATTACTGAAAGTTTCACATATATATCCACAAAAATAAGATATTTTCAATTTTATTCCTGCACAGAACAATGTATACCTAAGATAGACTACAGATGGAATTATGTAGCTTCTGTAATGAAAGTGTAGAGTGTCTCTGACACTTATTTTGGGAGTGTGTCATTCCCAAACTTTTTTCTCAACAGATTTTTAGACTTTGTACCCCATTGACAATATTGTTATAGAGGAGTTTACCATGATGCAGGTGTTACTGGGTTCAAAAGAAGTAAAACCAGAACAAAACTTAATTTCAGGCAAGAAATATATCAACGCTTGCAAGTTTAGAAAAAAGTATTCTAAACATATATGGTTTCACTAATTTACTGAAAAGAACTAAGACAATTGAAGAATCTATTGCAATCAGAAAACAAAAGATTAAAAGTCATAAAGATAAATGGAAATATCTTAGGGTTGGCGAATACTGACTCTTTTTTTGTAAACAGGCATTTAATTTTGTAAGTGTAAAAAAAAAGCTAAAGATGGATTATTGACATGATACAGGTATTGAACGCTACTTTCAATGTTCTTGATTTACATACAACATATACCCTTTCTGGATATTGTACTGGAAGAGGCTCGTTATGTAACTAGCCTCTCCATGATTATGTGATAACAAAATCAAGTGTCTACTGAAAATCAAACCTATATTTTATACTCTGTCTGAACAATAAAAAAATATTGAAAAAAAAAAAGAAGTTTGATGTGTCCAGTTTGCTTTGCAAATTTGTTGGTATTTTGGTATTTGAAAAATGTTTTGTTTTATTCCTTTTTTATTTTTTATCAGGTTAGAGCACATCACAAAATCATGTATGAAAATGATGGTGAAGATGTGCGTGATACCGCTGGACAGTGGAGCATGGAACTGAATAACAAAACCACCAACCAGCCTGTAGAGGGGGTAGAATATACGTGCTGTTCATGTACATCTGAAGGAAAAGAGGCTTGGAAAACCAAGAAAAGAAAGTAAGCTGTTTTCAGATTGCTGTGTTTTCTAGTTGTAACTTCCTCTTTATCAGTACATGTATCTTATTGTCTTCTTTGTGGGGAATGTAACAAGTCACATGAGAAAACAGGATTGTTCTTGATGTGGAGAATTTATATTATGTGCATGGATTACAAAAATATCCTGGGCACCATCTGGTTGAAAAGAAGCCAGTTCTTAGGGATGCTTGCTATGACAGGACCACCACGGTGAACTAAAAAGACACCATCGACTTTTGGAAATAAAGATCATTTTCCTTTTCTACTTCACTATTTTTTCCTCACAGTGAACTTAATCATTTATTTTTTAAATGATCGATGTGCATTATTCAACATTGAGTCACAAATGACTGTGAATACACTTATCTTCAAGGGCATTGCTTTTCATGGTTTATGTATCTTGAACCTGTGACTGAGACTTTAAATTGACTATTCTAGCTCTAGTTCCAATCAGTGCCATGTTCAAAACTTTTTTCATTGTGTTCTTCATTTCACGGTTTCTAGCTCAGCCAGCTTGTCAGTCAGATGAGCCTGCAGGATTGTTAGTCGTCTGTGGTCCGTCTGTCAGTCCATTCATATTTCACATTTTTGACTTATAACAAACCATCGTTCACTTCAAACATGGTGTTGATGTACCTTGGGTAGGTCTCTACCAAGTTGTTCAAATGGTCATGTTCCATTGATTATTGTATTTTTATGAGTATTTTTTTCATTTTTATTTATTTAATTTTTTTTTTTTTTTTTTTTTTTTTTGGCAAAACCTTGAAAAATCTCAGAAACCACTCTGCCAATTGCCTCAACTTGCACAGGGACACTTCAGGGGACCTCTTAATCTTAATTGTTCACCATGTGCTGCTGCAATTTTTTTTAAAAAATTTATGAATTTTTGTTTTTTGCTAATTTTTGCTTCTCCAAAACAATCTCACAGATTTTTCTGAAACTTGGAAATGTTGCTTGTGGGAAGGTGAAACAAATTTGTTCACTGTGTTGTGATACTCTGGATCCCTGATTTTTCACTAATTTTTCAATTCAGGTACTTGTCGATTAATGCAGGCATTCCTATTGATTACCATGTAAGTCCAGGGGACTGCACTGGAAATTCACATTTTCGATGTCTCCAAAACCACATTCACTTAAAACTTGGTAGGGATGATGTCTTCCAGACCAAAAAGCATGTCCACAAGCAATGAGCAAGGGAGAGACTAATAATTGGCTTGTGAACCTTTCAAAGCACTTTACGTAGTTGCAACCATAATTGACCTTTAACTTTTATTCATGTTCTGTTCTGCAAATCAATGTGTATTGGTTTCAAAATACAAAGAAATTGTCCTGTGTTTGGTATTAAGGTACTCTTTTTAAAAAAGGTAAATAAAAGTCTATAACTAATCTGACCGTGGGCCAACACATTATGATTATTTTATTGTCATAATTAGTGACATAATTATCAGGTTTGGTGAAAAAATTATAATCAGTGTTCCAAATTTAATTTTTATGCCTCCACAAGGGGGAGGGGGGCATGTACATTGTAGATTTGCCCTTGTCCTTCCTCCAGCATTTCAGTTGTCAGATTTGTGTTGCACGTATCTCAAAAAGCATTTTGAGGTACACTTATGAAACTTAGTGGGAACATTAATCAGCATATCAAGATGTGTACACCTTTGTTTGTCTCTTGGATTAATTATCCCGTGTTAATTAATCATTAATTAATAAGCTTGTCAGAGTTGTGTCGCGCATATCTCAAGAAGTTTTTTTATGTACAGCTATGAAACGTGATAGAATAATTAATCAATATATGAAGGTGTGCACCTGGGGAGTGGTTGTTTTGTTTTTGTTTTTGGTTTTGTTTTGTTTTTTTTTCTTTTGTGTCCGGGGTTAATTTACCTGTTCATTTTACATTAATTTTGTGAAAATGTCAATTCAGTGAAAATGCTGGCTCATGTCAAACTGTTGTCATGTATATTCACAAAGTGTTTGAGGTACAGCTATTAAACTTGATAGGAACGTTAATCAATATGTAAAGGTGTGTCTTAATACACCAATTACATGCTACTCTTTCCAATATTGATGGGGACAGTGACAGGTGGGGGCATCTGTGCCCTTTGGACACTATGTCTTTTCTAGTTGTAAATACTCTTGCAATTTAGCGATTCAATATGATTTTATTCTATTGTAAGAGATGCAGAGTTGTATCATAGGTCATGGTGGGGGAGGAAATTACCTGTTTGGTGGATAGAGGCTTCATGTGAAAAGTATGTCTTGGGGTGCAGCCAAAAAGGTGTCCCCCTCCCCCCCTCAGGATATTTTTTGGAACAGCCTTAAGTAACGTTTGAATATAATCTGTCAGGAGAACTCCACCTAAGGAATACTGTTTCCGCTATTGCTGGAGCTATATGTACATGTATCTAGGGGGGGAAAAAAACATAGTGTCATGGCATAGATAAAGCACCTTGTTATGCGTATGTATAAACAATGGCTGTTTGGGACTGAGGTAAAGAGTATGAACATAATTTAGGTCATTGAAGGACTGACAGAAAAACAAAAATACAGGGTTGTGCGGTGTGCATGAATTTACAAAGTGTACCATGACTTTGCTTTAAATCAGTTTCTGTTACATGTATGGCAATTGGCATTTACATACTTCATACTATTTGCCAATGAGCTGCAATTTCACACTCTGAAAACCCAGAGTATGAATGAGTGTAGAGTTTCTCTGCCTGGGCTGGGTCAAGTTCGAAGTTCGTTGGGTGACCTTGACTTAAATTCAAAGATCACAAATCCACTTTAGTGAACTTGGTTTCTGTATTCGTAACTGGTAATTTAAGGTATGACTTCAATATTGCACATGGTAATAGTCCTCAATTAGGGCTTGGTCAGCTTAGAAGATGGATGACCTTGACCAAATTCCCAAGGTCACCACGTAGAGTCCTATTAGTGAACTTGGTTTCCACATGAAAGAGATGTTTTTGACCTAAGGCTTGCATATTGCGCAGGAATAGAGCCTTCTATAAAAGCTAGGTCAAGTTTTGAAATGGGTGACCTTGAGTCAATTCCGAAGGTCACAGAGCCTCATTGCTGAATTTGGTTTCTGCTTAATAATTGCAAGATTTTTAGGGGCCAGAGCTTTTATTTTGCAGATGTTTGTAGTCTTCTATTAGGGCTAGATTAACTTCAAAGAAGTGACCATGACCTAATTTCCAAGGTCATGAGGTCACTTCAGTGAATTTGGTTTCTGCATCCACTTCCCAAGGTCATGTCAGAGTGCCCCATTTAGTACTATCAACAGGATAAGGAGGGCAAACATAATGAGGGGGGGGGGGGAATCTATGTTTTACAAAATATGTCTTCTTTTTTTTGTTTTTGTTTTTAAGGTTTGGATTAATTAACATTGAATTTTCTGTTGAACTTTTGGCAGGAATTGCTAATCCAGGGACATCACTGTCAGGTATTATGGGAGTGTGTCACATTTTTGCAAAAACACTATTTGAGTACCGAGAGTAGAATTTAAGGGTTTTCATTTGTAGACTATATCTTCAAGTTTTAGAATTCATGTACTGATTGTTTTTAACAAGGGTTCAGCATGTTCCAGGAACGGATTGTACAAACACACCCTATTGCCTCTGTTGTCTAAGGTAAAGATTTTATCAGAAGAGTGAACCCAGCCTGAAAGGGAATAACCCAGAGATGTGTGTGTGTGTGTGTGTGTACATGATTTGTTGAAAGCAAATTTTTGGGTTTGTTACAATGGCTAGTGCTTTCAAATTTGTAGTTGCTTCGATTGAGATTTCCCTGGTCCCAGGCTTGCAGACCTGCGGCTTGTTGAGCCCAGCACAAAATAGACCAGCACTTGTAGACACGAGTAATGTCGAGCCCTGTCGATTGTAAAACTCTATGACAGTATTGTCATACACACAATTGTCACCAGGTGCAGTTATACAATGTACATTGATATTGAAACAAACCTGTGTGAACCCAGAAGCACAGAAACAGTTACAAATTGCCGGTCGGCGCTTGGGAAGGAGAAAAAAACTCGCCATGATCCTTTATGCAGAGAACAGAAATAGTTGGATAAAAATGACATGATTTATTTGATGTTGAAATTATACGAAAAAACCACAGAACAACAGGAATTACATGTGCCATGTCTAGTTGATGCCCATTTAGTAAATTAGGGAGGTCTCGGCGGAGCCCTGCCACACCATATCGCCCAATGAGTAATGCATGGCATCGCGGATGAGAAATGGCCATTGCGACGTTGTCTTGGGAATAACTTGATAAAAACTTGCATGTATTTATGATTTGAGGAGGATGTAGCCAGACACCTGAACGTGAGGTTGACAAATCATCCTTTGAAGGTATGGGTGACAAGACACTTAACAATGCTCATTAAGGGTTAATTGAGTGTTTCACCTGGCCTATGGATGGACAAGGCATTTTCCCGCCATTACCAATGCAAAGTGGGGATTAATACGCTCGAAATCACAGAGAGGCTGCTTGTAATTACGGCGTTGCTTTGAACTTGGAATTTGCTAGGTATTCCCAGGAGAAGATCTGCCCGAATGCTGAGCGAGATTCAACTTGTGATGTGTTAATATTGCAAGTGTGGTGCTTTGATCAGCCTTTGGCCACCCCACCCTGGAGAATCTCATGCTTAACTAGTACCTGATAATGTAATTTTAACCATCACAAGTCCTGGGTCCCCCAGGAACTGGGCTAAACTGTTCCTGCCAGATAGACTAAGATCCCGTGGATGAGGGTTATGAATATTTCATACATCCTGAAGGATTTGGGTAATACAGTTTATCTGTACTGTGAAAGAGTCACCACATAATTGATATGCCAAGCCTTATGTTTTTGATGTACTTTATTCATTAGCCGTTCAATTTGCCAAATGTCAGCATAGCCCTTTCCTGCCCTGTAGATGTCCGCCTGCAAGGGTCTGTTTCAATATTAGTCTTAATGCCTCATTCAGAGCATAAACGAAAATCCCAGTCCTTTTATATTCAATCGCAGACTGAGAGCAGGCGAGATTAGCTTGGTACATTCCCTGAAAGAAACAAAATAAACACGCAAGTCCCCGCGGAAGTTGGTCAAAGACTTACCCCACAGTGCTGATTGGATTGTCATAGGCCGAAGCATGTCGAGGGCCACCTAAGGTGCCACACACTGAACCAAACTTAATGTTGGACTGCTAGGCATACTGACAGGCTACCAGTCAAAGGCACCATCATAATACTGGGCAAATACTTGATCCGAGAAATTGGCCAAGATGAGGGGCCTCCGGCAATAAAGATCACAGACTTTTTTAACTTAACGACGATAAGTGGATAATATCTGGCTTTTTTCACAAAAGCCTGACGCACTGTTTGTGTGAGAGAAACTTCTGGTCACTATGGTTTTTTTTTTTTTTTTTTTTTTTGTGCGTGTGTTCCCTGATCATCAGCAAAAAGTTATTAATTTAAACTCTTATCAGGTGCTGAAATATATTCAGTGTCAAAAAAAAAAAAAATCAAGAGAATGGATTCAGCATGAATTATATATACATGTATGTACATACCAGTATTATTATTGTTGTTGTTGTTGTTGTTATTATTATTATTAATAATAATAATAATAATAATAATATTTTGTTGACTTTAAGATATCGATTGTGGAACTTTTTTATCTTTGCAGAAAGTAATGTTTTTACCAAAACAGTATCAAGTATACATGTATACACTGAAAATGGCATTGGATTGTCAAACAAGACATTCATCCATGGTATGCCTCAGACAGCATAGGTTGGCACTGAGAACATGGTCAAGTTCTCGTGTTCAGCCTGTGGAGTCAGTTCAAACAGTTGATGCCTAGACTGTTCCCCCATGATAGTCACATTTGCACACAAAAAAAAACCCATTTTGTGTGAGACCACATATCTTTTCAAAACACAGTGTTTTTATGATGCTGCAAACTTATTTCCCTAATTAACTGCAACATTAGACCTGACAGTGAGGAGGCAGTGGGAGGTACCATTGCATACAGTAGTCCCTCCTTTGAGAGACTGCCCCTAGTGCCACCCAAAAGGTGGTCACATAAAGCAGGTGGCCCCTCAAAGGAGGTATAAATAACATCAAAAGTACAGAAAGACCTGACAACTGTGGTCTCTCAAAGGACGTGGTCTCCCAAAGGAGTGGTGTTTCAAAGGAGGGACTACTGTACAATCACATACATGTATCTGAGCCTTGTGTGGTCAGTATAAGACTACGTCAACATCTTTACTTGGAATTACGTTGGTTGGATGCCAGGCATCCGAGGCACCACTGGTCCAGCTATCGACAATTGTTGATTTGGGGTAGGGTATCAAGTTGGAGGGTCTACAAGGGTTGCCTGCTGAACTGATGGAGTTTCTTGAAAATCTGGACTTCTTGGAGCTTTGACCATTAACTCTTTCCCCCATGAATTAAGACCGAGTCAACAGCTTTCCATGGTGTGGGGTGGCAACTTTGCACTCAACCCACACCAAAGGAAAGCTGTTGCCCAGGGGTGTGTTATTTCCATAGGTCTCACCCACAGTTCTCTTTTAAATTGTTTTTAATTTTTTGAGGGTGAAGGGGTTAAAAGATTCCCCTTTCACCCATAAACTGGTCAATTGCTTAGGAAATGTACAGGAGCACTTATGTGGGACTCCCAGACGTGAAATTTGTTTTTGACAAGTGGTGCTGTGATTTTGTGCTCTTTTTGCTCAGCTGATTTGCCAGTCAGTGGAGCCCATAACATCCCTCCGTACAGTCCATCGGCAATTCATATTTATTTTCTACTTCGCAAAAAATAACCGCTGAATTTTCTTTCCACCTAAGAACCACTTGAGCTGGCCCTTGATGAAGGTTGTCTGCTGAAGATTTAAGTTAATGCTTGTCTTCAGGTGATCTTTACCTTATTCCCAAGATCACATTGCCATCCAGTGCCTCCCGCCTGGCTACATGTCCTGCAAAGGGATAGATATACCGTATTCATCTTAATAAGTGCACACTCCCTAATAAGCTCACCCCGTCCCCTTTTTTTCAAAGAAAGGACCCCGAAAATATCCCATAGTTTTCAAGCAAGTGGTAGAATTTATTATTACACTTAGAATGTACTTTTTTTCAGCTTTTGTGGATCAAATTTTTTCTTAGCGCACTCTGCGCTTATTAAGATGAATACGGTACATGCCAGCATGCCTTTAATTGCAGTAATGTTTAAGAACACAGAGGACAGCAAAGCCCTTTTTGGTTAACTACCACCTGTCATCAAAGTTTATGTGATAAAACATATTAATGGAAACACGTAAAAAGTATATATTTCTGGAATGTACATGACCCAAAGATTCTAGATCCAGCTATAATGAATTATTTCAGCATTTTCGTATAAATTGTTGAGGAAACATTCAGGTTTGTGGCAAGCATGTTGAATGTCAGACTCCTGTACAAATGCGGAATAACTGTGGACAGGTTCAATCAGTTTTTTTAGTATGCATGTGCACCTATCACTCAAAAAATGTGTCCTGGATTTTTTTGGGACGGTAAATGTTTTGCAGTGAAGGAAGCCAAAGTCAAGCTTTTCATATTTGAAAGGACATACTCAGAAAACTAAATAAAAAAAAAATCCCTGACATTTTTTTTTTTAATTTGAGCCACACTAATATCTGTTTAAGTGCCAAATTTGGACTGAGTCAGCAGCTTTTCTAAGGGGGCATTGCATCCATAGTGCGCTGAGAAAAGATGTTGACCTGGGATATTTTCTCTGGAACTATTAGCATACTGGTCCTTCAATGAAAGTTTTTTTTTTTTTTTTTTTTTTAAATGAGGAATACAAATCTGAGATCCTAATGATAATTCAGACTAGTTTGACTTTAGTAGATCGACTTTAAACCTTGATTGGTACTGAAAGAGATATTCATTATTTCTGAAAAAAAAGTTTGAAATTTGAATAAACTTTAGAAGAGTTATATCCACTTTTGCACAAGGGTCTGCAATTTGACATCTTTGCAAATGAATTTGATATTTATTCAACCATAAACTCATCAAGTTGAAATTGTAACCATTTTTTAAAATCTTTTGATTATTTCTTTTCCAGGAGTATATACTTCATCAATATTTGCATTCAATTTGATACTTTTTAGTCTGCGGGTCGTGGTAACTAGAGGTTACCCCAAAATGACCTTTATATGCCAGCAATCAGCAGTCTGTGCATGCAAAGGAGTTGAGAGTAGGAGGAAGTACTATGTATGCTATCCCGATCACCTCTAACTTAAGTCATCACACTGAGCTGTCTTGTCATGCCTGCCCTCTGCTATGGAGTTTGCGGGGTATTCTGTTTTCAGTTCATCTGACTGTCCGTCAGTAGCGGAATCTTGGCGAGCAAAATATGTCATGATTCACAGACCACATCAAACTCAAATTTTACTCAGTTGTACCTTGACACTATTTCTTGACCTGATTATATTTTGGTGACCTTGACCCCATTTTCAAGGTCACAGGACCCATGCATGTGCAAAGCGAGGGATATCCAGTCAGTAGTCCACAACCATTCTACTTTTCACCTGTGTCAGCTGGCAACATCAGTGATAATGATTAAATTGCATGTAGCTACATTAGATCTGAATGAGGATATGTTATGATGTAGTCAGTGACCAAATATAATACCAGTGCAATTTTGGGCATGAAAAGATGAGACAACAAAAGCTTTAAAAAAAAGAACAAAAGAAACAACTGTCACTTAACCCATTGATGGCAGTCCATGTGTGAAATAAAGTTGCCTGATAGTCTTCAGCTTCTCTAATTTCATTCCATGTTATTAATGCATTTTCTCGTCCATAATGTACGTTGTTGATTATGCAGCAAAAATTAAATGAGAATTACGCTTTGAAATCAGTGGCAAAAAGAGCTTTCAATCTAGTACGGTGGTCCCTGTCTTGAGAAACCACTGCAGTGAGAGACCATTTGTATGGAGGGACTGCCCTTTTGCTACACTTGGCCTGATACTTTTAACCCTTTCAGTGCCTCATTTTGGACTGAGTCAGCTGCTTTCCGTATCATGCTGTGGGCGCACGGTACTCAAAGGGTGCCAAGGAAAGCTGTTGACCTGGACGATTATATTTTACGTTACTACACTCACAGTAGTGCTTGAATGAAAGGTCTTTTTACAAGGAACACCAGTTTAGCACACTTAGCATGATTCAGTGCAATTCATTTTAAGTTCGGCTTCGTAGTTGACACTGAAAGGGTTAATCTGACACCTCCAATGGAAGGCCACTTGTCTCACAAGGCCACAGTTTGGTCACCTCGGAGGTTGTCTTTGAAGCCAGCTTTTACTGTACGGACATAGTCTCTGGTATTTGTATTACCATAACAAGTCATACTCCAGCTGCTAAAAGCAGATGTATCAGTTATGGACAGTTCTTGGTAGAAGCAGACCAGGCATTGTAATGTTATTTTATCAGAGATACACACACACACCCTCCAGGGAAACCTAGGTTTTGTGTCAAGGCACATTACAGACCAGTAATCCTGCATCTCTGCACAGGCAGCCACAGAGGAGGGGTCCGATCTGTTACATGTCACCCGGTATCTGCCACGTGGGTCTCGGAGGATTTTAAGGCAGTGCTGTTGAGCTGTGATGTCTAGAGAGGCAGCCATTAGTGCTGAATCAATTGTTCTTCTTTCGCATGTGACGACTAATGACCCCCTGCTTTTGTCCACCAAGAGGAATGTGTTAAGCAATAACGATTTAAGCCCGATGCACCGGGCACTGGGTGCAGGACAAAGCCCGTTTTTTCACTCCAGAGGTGCCCTGTCAGGAGTGCCGTCCCTGGAGACTTTGGGGGGAATGTACCAGCGTGACATACAAAGCCTGATCTATAGGCCAGCATGTGGCTGCGGACCCATCTGTATGCACCCTGTTACCGCAGCCTGCCTCCATCTCTACTTTCTTGCCGAATTTCTCCTCCATCATCGGTGATTAGGGCTCTTATATCCACATAATGGCAGCAAGGGGGGACAAATGGGAAGTCCAAACATGGTCGCTGTGATCCCGGTATTAAGTTTCACACTTTTGTGTGGTTGCACAAACTTGAGTTCTGTCATGCCTGTCTGACACCCGAAGTGAGGGGATCAGGGATAAGGCCCACTGTGAAAACAACATTGGTGTCCCACAGCGCCCATTTGTCTTGACACTCGCCCCTGCCTGGCTCAGGCTGTGACACAGCTTTAAAGTTTGCCACTTCTAGACAGTTCTTTGCAGTTATATTTGTTGGTTATTTGTGGTTAGTTATATCTCATAGTGAAAGTAAAATTACCCCTTTTCATGATAGCAGGCAGGCCACTCTCGTCCGTGACGAGGATGGTAGGGGATCCCTGTCTTAAGAGACCACTGTCGTGACTGACCATTTTAATCAGTACAGACTCCCATTCTTCCAATGTTGTTTTTTACCTGTTTTGACAAACCATGTTGGTTTGAAGGACTGCTTTTTTGAGGTAGTCACTCAAGACAGACTGCAGTGGAATCTCTCCTATTGAGACTCTGTAAGGAATTATGAAAAAATGTGGTCATAATAGGGGAGTGGTCTTAAGAGGCATATAATTTGATTAAGGGTAAACAAAAACGGGTCTGTAAATTGGTGGTCTTAATATAGAAGCAACACCTTTCCAGGGCACACTTTGGTTGCATTGTGCCCACAGTCTGTGGAGGAAAGCTGTTGATCTGGACCATATGCTGCTTCTGGAACCACCAACCATGTTTGCACGAGCAGTGGTCAAAATATCCAACTGCTACAAACATTCAGCATGGCTATTAACCCTTCCTCCCTTGAATTAAGACTGAGTCAACAGCTTTCCTTGGCATGCCAAACTGCTGACCTGGGTCATGTTATCTTGATAGGTCTCATCTACAATTCTCAGTCATTTTTAGCTCAGCTGACTTGTCAGTCAGCTGAGCTTATCTTATGGTCCTCCGTCCATCGTCCGTCGTCCGTCCGTCATCCGTACAATTCACATTTTCGACTTCTTCTCCGAAACCGGCTGTCAGATCCACTTCAAACTTGGTGGGGATGTGCCTTGGGTGGGTGTCTACCAAGCTTGTTCAAATGGTCACGGTCCAGTGATTTTTGGATTTTTAATGAATTTTTTTGTTTTTTTTGGGGAAAATCTTAAAAAATCTTCTTCTCCGAAACCGCTAACCCAATTCCTTTGATATCAAATAGGAACACTCCCTGGGACTCCTAGTTCTTAATTTGTTCACCAGGTGGCGCTGCAATTTTTGTCTAATTTTTTTATGAATTTTTGTGTGTTATAGCTATTTTCGACTTCTCCAGAACCGTCACTCAGATTAAGCTGAAACATGGTGGATATGTTCCTTGTAGAAGGGTCAAACAAATTTGTTCACTATGTGGGAATGCTGCAGATTCCTGATTTTTAATGATTTTTTCAATTCGGGTCCTTATCGGTCAATGCAGTTTTCCTATTGATTACTATAGAAGTCAATGAGCATTCATATGCTAATTTACATTTTCAACTTCTTCTCTAAAACTGTCATCCAGATTAACGTCAAACTTAGTGGCAATGTACCTTGGGTGGGTTTCTACCAGGTTGTACTAATGGTCATGCTCCAGTGATTTTTGGATTTTTTTAAGGATTTTTTTTCAAGAATCACAAGCTTTCATAGGAAAGTTTAACATAGGAATTTCTTGTTATGGTTATAACTTAAATAATGTGGGCCAGATTTACTTCTAACTTGATGGGGATGTGCCTTGGGTGGATTTCTACCAAGTTTGTCCAAGTGGTCACGCTCAGTTGATTTTTGGATTTTTTATGAATTTTTTTGTTCCTTTTGGGGGGCAAACTTTAAAAACTCTTCTCCTCTGAAACCGCTCACCCAATTGCTTTGATATCATAAATAGACTCTCCCAGGGACACCTAGTTCCAAATTTGTTCACCAGGTGCCGCTGCAATTTTTTTAAAAATTATTTTATGAGTTTTTTGTATGGTTTTGCTATGTTTCACTTGTTCTCAGAACCGTCACTCAGATTAAGCTGAAATGTGATGGATATGTTCTTGTGGAAGGGTCAAACAAAGTGGTTTACTAGGTGGCACTGCTTTGGATTCCTGATTTTTAAGGATTTTCAATTTGGGTACTTATGAGTCAGTGCAGTCTTCATATTGATTACTATGTAAGTCAATGGGCATTCTAATGCTAATTCACAGGACAACTGACATGGAATTTACTGTTTACTTGATATCTTGAAATCTGTTTTGAGTTAGTACTGTGATGCTCCACATGTTAATGTTTCTGTATGAAGGTCATGCTTAGACAGTACATGAATGACATTGACCTCGTTTCTGGGGCCACAGTGCAACATACATGAATTTTACTCTTCATTATAATTTGAGAACTACTTGAACCTTGACGTTGCACATGTTAGAGTTCTTGTATAAAGGTAAGACTTACTCAGAACATGGGTGACCTTGATCCTTTCCCAAGTTAATAGAGCTGCGTGATGAATGTCAAGATCAGCTGAGCATGGGCTGTTCACACAGCCCTCTTGTTTTTCATTTCTGTTTAAATTTAGTTGAAAACACTGAATCAGATGACATTTGACCACCATCCGGTTTTGTCTGGTGTAAGGGGGAAAGGATTAAAAGTAGCAAGTGTCTTCGGAAATATCCTGCAAATTATGTACTTGTGGAGAAATTTAACAGATTTAAAGTCTATGTAGATCTTTTGTTGAAAAAAAATGGAAATTTAACTGCTAGTTTTAAAATTCTAGTGCTGAACTAACAATTTTAGACTCCGACTTGAAGAAGAGGCCGCCGCATAAAGAATTTGAAAGTTGAATCCTATTTATAATGGAGATAAGTGTGACCATACTCCTAGAGGGGCCAAGCAATCAAATAGACCACTATTTTGACCTACCTCTTGTGGACTGGTAGGGAAGAAAGCCACTCAGAAGAAGGCATTTTACATACAGGCTTCTTAACAAAGGGGCAGCAGAACATTGAGAACTGTGGCATTGAGAAATGCTCGGAAGAACCCTTTCTGGAGAGTGGTTTGGGTGCTTCTGGGTCATAGAGCCTGCCTGTTGATTTCTTCACTGCGGGTATAGTGGGAATTGGATTAAAAAACTTAGACGATCCAGATGTACATGTAGCCAGTATGTCTGACGACGCCAAGATGTACCCAGGGACTAGTGTACAATACCTCCAGACATAAGTATCATAAAATGCATGCCACAAGATACTGTTGGAAGCACCACAGGACATGACAAGACCTGAAAGAGATGGGGCTTCACATTAAGGCAAGCCAGATTGTCTGGGACAGTGAAGTTTTGGTTGGGGAAAGTAAAAAGTGTGAGATCTGTGCAGATTAAAAAAAGCCAGAGTAAACCTAATAAAAAAACTTAATTTGTTATTAAGCCCACTGAAAACATGAATATTTTGGTGTAAAATATTGTGAAATATAGAGCACTAGACCTAAGGTTATGATCAAATGAAATACTTTTTTGTTGCATTTTTGTCTCAATGTTGTTGTCAGCCATCTTGGCCAAATATCAATCCCACAATGCAACAGGGATGTCTTCACAGGCAAATTAGCATTATATCAATTGAATAATAGAATTACAATGTTTAAAATTGTATTATTAATTGTGTGTAGCCTTTGTCATTTACTGTTTCGGTCATGGTATACATGTACATGTACTATTATTTTAAATACAGTTCACAGAGTTTATTTGTAAAGTTTTTAAAGCCAGCCCTGAGAGGCTGCTGTGTCCTCACCGTGGCATCCTGGGATAAATTACATTAGATATGGCAGCCTCCAGGACATAATATGCGTGACACTTAAATAAGTTAGAACTACCATAACTTTTGTTCTTCTGGTCTGATCTACATAATCTTTACATCAGCATATTTCCATTCTTATGTTTCATCTGAGAAAATCTTCTTTGTATCGATGGTTTATGTTTAATTGCTTTAATTTTTTTTGTCCCCTGCCACTGAGGGTGGTATAGGGGGACATAGGAAGAGTACGGACAGGGGCTGTTGGTCTGTGCATCCGTTGTGTCCGTCCATCTGATCCACACAGCCTGTAGCCCATAAACCGTTTCAGGTAGAATTATGAAATTTACACCACAGATGTATCGTGTACATGTATGGGGCATGTGGCTTGTGCCTTGTTGTTGATCTTGACCTCTTTTCAAGGTCAAAGGGCTCCTAAAGGTGCATTTGGCAGTATACTTTTTTCACATTTCAAGTTCTGTTAAGCATGCGCAGCTGGTTCAGTGCGAACAGTTTGCCACAGATTTAAAATCTATATTCAGGTTCATATTGGCTGTGCCACCAGCAATGCTTTGTAATATGTGGGTTGAAATACGAAAATCGTGTGAACACTATGGCATCTTTAGATATACATGTATCTGAATCATGATGCAATTTTGTGGTATTGTGGAGGAAGTCAAAATCTTATGATACTGCTGGTACCACCTATAATTTGATGCAAATTATGAGCCAAATGTGTTGAAAGATACAACATTCTGTATCTCATAAAATATGATTAGACATGCCAAATTCACATGATTATATAGCTCCTGGCCAACATTAATATAGTATATAATGTGTATGACCTTGATCTATTTTTAGCTCAGCTGATGAGTCAGCTGAGCTTTTAGGAGGGTAGGTTATCCGTCGTCTGTCCACAATTCACATTTTCATTTTCTCAAAAACCGTCAACCAGATTCTCAAACTTGATGGCAATGTACCTTGGGTGGGTCTCTACCAAGTTTGTTCAATTGGTCGTGGTCCAGTGATTTTTGGATTTTTCATGATTTTTTTTGGGGGGGGGGGAATCTTAAAAAATCTTTTTCTCTGAAATCGCTCACCCAATTGCTTTGATATCACACAGGAACACTCCTGGGAACTCCTGGTTCTAAATTTGTACACCAGGTGGTGCTGCAATTTTTTTGTAATTTTTTATGAATTTTTTTGTGTCGTATTGCTATTTTCAAGTTCTTGTCCAGAAGAACCGTCACTCAGATAAAACTGAAACTTGGTGGATATGTTCCTTGTGGAAGGGCCAAACAAATTTATTCACTAGGTGGGAATGCTGCAGATTCCTAATTTTTAACGATTTTTTCAATTCAGGTACTTCTCGGTCAAGACATCTTTCCTTTTGATTTCTATGTTACTCAATGGGCATTGTAATGCTAATTTCACATTTTTGACTTCTTCTCCAAAACCGTCATCCATATTAACTTCACACTTGGTGGCAATGTACCTTGGGTGAGTCTCTACCAAGTTTGTTCAGTTGATCACACTCCAGTGATTTTTGGATTTTTTTTGTTTATTGTGCTCTTTTGGGGCAAATCTTAAAAAAAATCTTCTTTGAAACCACTCACTGGATTGCTTTGATGTCACACTGGAACACTCCCAGGGACTCTTAGTTCTTAATTTTTTCACCAGGTGGCGCTGCAATGTGTTCCTTTTTTTTGTGAGTTTTTTTTGTGTGTTATTGCTGTTTTCGACTTCTTTTCCAGAACCGTCATTCAGATTAAGCTGAAACTTGGACATGTTCCTTGTGGAATATTATGTCGACCTCGATGGAACCAAATCTGGACTTTTAGACATTAAAACAGGGGTTCCACAAAGATCCATTCTTGGTCCTCTTCTCTTTATTATTTACATGAACAGTTTTTCAATGGCCAGTCAGATTTTCATATTTATTCTATATGCTGATGACACCACTCTATCAGATAATTTTAACATGTTCCATAGCTCCAATCATATCAGTGATGAACTGAAAAATATAAATGATTGGCTGGAAGTAAATGAACTATCTCTAAATGTTAAGAAGTCTAAATTTCTGATTTTCCAGCATACTGGAAAGAATATAGACTTTCC
Source organism: Hermodice carunculata (assembly GCA_964020975.1). Taxonomy (NCBI): domain Eukaryota; kingdom Metazoa; phylum Annelida; class Polychaeta; order Eunicida; family Amphinomidae; genus Hermodice; species Hermodice carunculata. Next base: position 37,701,929 of record OZ026620.1, read on the forward strand.
TGATGTTTTCATGGATGGTATCCGTGTTGATGCAGTCAACAGTTTTAATTTTTAGGTCTAACTATTGATCAACACATTAATTGGAAAGACCACCTTACAAAAGTTTCAGTCAACCCTTAAAGTGCTGATTTAAGATTGAGTCAACAGCTTTCCTCGGGACACTTTGCGCGCAAAGTGTCCGGAGGAAAGCTGTTGACAAAGACTACTTTTTGCTTCAGAGAAGGCTTGCTGGTATTTGAATGAAAGGTATCTTCCTTAGGAATTTGACTGTTTTAACCATTATATGTTTAGCGGTATTGAGAAAGCAACTATAGCAGTGATTAGCACTTTAAGGGTTAAGATCTCCCAGACAGTTGGAATTTTCAACGAACTTAAATATTTTTTCCCACTGACATTTACAACTCATTAATACTCCCACATATTAATTTTGGAATCTTAAATTGGGGTTTTAAACTGAGCAGAATAGAAAATTTACAAAAGAAAGCTTTGAGATGGATAATATGTAATAATTATGATGCCCACACAGAACCTTTGTTCAAAGAGTCAAAATCATCGAAAATTAAGGATATTTTTACACAAATGAAACTGAAATTTTATCACAAATTCACAAATAAAAATCTTCCCAGCAAACTTTAATCACTGCCATTTAAATCAAGGCAAGAGACGCACAGCCATATTAGAGGAAGTGGTAAATTATTTGTAAATAGAGTCAACACAACTCTAGCCAAACAAAGTTTGAAATACGAGATCCCTGAGGTTGTAAACAATACAACAAAAAGAGTAGAGATAAAGTTCTTACTCACAGCTTACAGGGCTTCAGTAACTATGTTAAAACTGAAATTTTTAAAGAACTACCAGATTGTATGCTTGAAATTAAATTGTTACGTGTGTCAGAGAAATACCAACTCAAATATGAAAGAATGGTTCCAGAATCCATTTATTTCATAACTTGCACAATATAATACCTTCAAACAGCTTGTTGAGCTATAAAAATCAATAAATTGACACATAAGCATTTTCTCATTTTTATTCTGCACGTTTGTCATAAATGCTTCTTCAGATGCTCAGTCTGCCATATTATTATACATAGATCACAATTGTAGAATTCTGTTCAATATGTACATCTTCAACTGTATCTCAGGGTGGCTATGTGTGAGCGACATTTTCTATGTCATGACATGGGTCTCCCAGACTACCTACATCAATGTATACAACTTACTAATCATGTAAAAATTGGTTGAATAAAGCATTCTGAATCTGAATGTTGTGGAAGGGTCAAACAAAGTTGTTCACTAAGTGGCACTGCTGTGGATTTCTGATTTTTAATGATATTTTCAATTCAGGTACTTATCGATGGAGAATAGAATTGAGGCCCCTGATCAAAATTTAACCTGTGCACATTGTATACAAAGCTCTACTTGGTGACTACTTTTTGGATCACAATGACGCAATTATGAAATTTGGTACAATACAGATACAGCTCTTATTAGAATTACGTAGAGGTTTAATACTAAAACTGACAGAACAGAGCAGATGTTTTTTTGACTTTGCAATATTTTTCATTTTCATGTTTTTGTGATATTGCATGGATGTGTCGAGGGTAGTGTGGGCTCATCAGATGAATTTAAGCCATCGTAGATTCAAGTCTGAAGGCCACTGTAAGCTGGGACCCATGTTTGATGTTGCCTTTGTGATGGTAATTACAGGTTCTATGAAAAGATCTGCTAAAATACCATTCAGATGAAGGAAGAAAATGTGTACAGAAGATGTCTATGTATGGTTGTGTATGTTGTGACATTCAGGTGGCATTTTTTTTTATTTATTAAATGTGATACCTCCAGACCACCTGAAATGCAAATTTACCTCATTTGTACCTTGACACCATTTCTTGACTTGATAATATTTTGGTGACCTTGACCTCATTTTGAAGATCAGAGGACCCATGCTATGCAAATTTGGACTCATACGTGAATGCTTTGCACTGGAGTGTCTCTAGTTTTAAGCTTTGACTTTAAATAGTTCCATGACACTTCATGCACACATATATATCAGAACCCAGGCGTGTGTAACATTCAACTGAGCACTATGACTTCCTACTTCTTTGACTTTTTTTCGCAAAACCTCAAACAAGAACACATTAGGGCTAAAATACATGCCATGAAATAAAACTAGATCAGTAGATCAAGTGTCTAGTTGGGTAACTGACATATCCATGTACATGTACTATTAACTTCTGCGTCAATGATTCTTGTACTGGTAATTAAACATTTTAAAAACCCTAGCTGATTTGTGACTTTTAGTCATTTTAGTAGGCAAGTCAGAATCTATATTTGAGCCCAGCAGGAGTGGCAGGAACACAGGTCAAACCGAGAGTATCTGCAGTCAAATAAAACTAGGTCACCATTTCTTGTATCTAGGCCATTGTGCTCTTTCCAGGAACTGTTTATCTCTTGGCTGGAACTCCCCTGTGCTTTGAGTTTTGTATCATGTAACTTCAGCCACGGGAATCATGACTAACAGACACATTGTGTGGTAAAACTAGGTCACTAGGTCAATTGTCAGGGTCAGAGTAGCATACATGTTCAGTTAAATTTGTGTTTGCTATTTAACATTTTGTCCTTTGATCCTTTAATCTGACACACACGTATCAGGTAATCGGGGTCACTGATTGTCTGAGAGTGATGTCATACATCCCATAGTCTTCTATATAGGCCACAGACTACAGTTATAAATCCTTCTATTTTTCATATTAGCATTTTTCAGTCTAAAAAATCAGCATTTTGGTATTTTGAAATTCGGTGAACGGCATTTAATAGATAAAAATGTCAGAAAAATATGGACAGATTTTTGTCATACAATTCCCAGCTCGTTAATTTGTGATAATTGAAATACGAAACTACACCTGGATGTCAGCTTTATACAGGTGTATGAACTGTGCTCTCGCCAGGGTCACATCATTGTCCTTCCCCACCATAAAGTTCCCACCTGGCCTGGAAGACAGTGCACCTATATGACCACCAATGAAGCAACTCTGCACTGCAGCAAACCTGACTTAGCTAACTTTATTTTAACAGAAGCTACAGCATGCTGAAAACATAGTATTTTCACAATTACGGACTATCTCCGTAGGGATGCGCAACCAGCCAATCACAGCTGTAGTCTGTAACCTATTAGACTGATCAAAATTTATAAAACTTGTTTAACTGAAGCCGCAACTTGTTTTCTGCAAAGGATTTGCATTAACTTTACCAAACTTCAATATTAAAGAAAATATCAACTTTTTTGCAAGCAACCTTCAAATCTGAAAAATCAGTTTTTATGACAAAAAAAAAATTAATTAAAATTTTGAGGAAAATTATATAATTGCATCCAATCAATTCTTTTCTGTCCAATATGAATACGATACACAATGGGCTATGATGCAAACCCATAATCACTTGCCTGCATGTCCCGCCCTTACAGTGAGAGATCAAATTACAATGCCCCACCCCTTAATTTTAACCCCAAATTTGAATATATTGCTAAAATTTTATGAATTTTTAGGTGAAATTGGTGATTTTTTTACTATTTATGGATAGATTCGTAACATTTGTCTACAAAAAATATGACATCTATCACTGCTGAGGCATTAATGGCGGATGGGGGGAGTATCAGTTACACCAAGTCAGCATCTAATACCCGTCATTATGGCAGTATTTTCCTGATATAATCTGAATTATGGCAGACAATGGAACAGTTTCAGTGTTTAAACATTATTAGCCCATCAAAGTGCACAGTTTAAGACCAGTAGGTCACAGATTAGAGTAGCAGTATTCAGCAAATTATGTTTTTTGGTACTAAAATTATGGAATTTTAACGCGCCCTTTGTTTGAACATTAGGAGGGCAGTTGGGTGATCCAGCTTCCACAAACCAATAGTGCTATGCCTTTTTTTCTGCAGTAGACTGTATAAGTTGCGGTTTATTGACATGGTTTCTGATGTATGTGCACATATTAGAAAGAAAATGACAAAAGTTTGTAAAGTTACTCCAATATCATAAATACATATTTGTATTCACAAGTGATCTGATTTTAGTTTGATAAGCATCCAATTATCAATCCAATTTCAAGGCACACGTGTTTTCAGGCAAGTGTTTAATGGAAGCTAACTTTTTCCCCCTTGTTTCATTTTCTGAACCTCTTATAATTATATGTGGTTGTATGTCGAAGTTCAAATGTTTTGCCACCTATGTACACTAGCTTGGTAAAAGTTATAAAATCAGCAGTTCATAAGTGCTGTCAAACATATTCATGGATATAAATTGATTCATGTGTGTGAAAATAATATGCTCATGAACTCAACAGCTCAACAAAGTCAGCATGCCTGATTTTAAATGATTTACCCCAGTCAAATGACACACATATGTGACAAGCATTTGCTGCAAAAAAAAAATAAAAAATAATAATAAAAATAAAAAAAAAGGGGGGGGGGGGAACAAAAACAAAACCAAAAAGCAAAGAAATTCACATTTTATCTAAGATTTGTACAGCTCTACTGACAGACAATGTGCATTTTTTCTGGTATGCCCAAAATCACTTTGACATGATTTTGTATAAACAGCTCTGCATATGAATGGAGGCTGTAGGCCTACAATGACAATGCCACAAAATTAAAAGTTTGAAACAGAGGGTTACTAGGTTTCGTATTAATGGGATTAGCATAATTTATTCATATCATATTAGCATTGTTAATTTCTCATACACACATATGATTACCTGTGTGGTACCTGTGAGGTATCGCTAAATACAAAGGGCTATGGAAGCTATCTATCTACCAGGCAGTCAGCAAAGGAGGCATAGCCTGTGCACTTGCTAAATGTCTTGCAGCGAATCCTGTTATTATTTATGCAGTGTGGTTCCACTGATAGGTGCAACATGTCTATGCACAATGATTTTGACATAAATGTGATACGTCATGAATGTTTGGAATATTGAGACTGTTAAACTTGATATTCACAGCCAATCTGTGGGTGTAAAACTTTTTTTCTCCTTTCATAAGCTGGCGTGAGGTACACAATACCAGAGCCCGAACCATTTGCCTTGTGATCTACAGTCCTAGGACCATATCTTGCATGCTCCATCCATGTAAAAGTTGTTAAGATCACTCAGAATTGTCCAGGCAGCTGTCAAAAAGTGCTGACTTCCCATTTTTAGCTTGCTTGATGGACGTTAATAGAATAACAACATGACCATGTGAGTCCCAATACATACAGAGTTAGCCCTAATAGGCCACAGACTACAGTTATAAATCCTTCTATTTTTCATATTAGCATTTTTCAGTCTAAAAAATCAGCATTTTGGTATTTTGAAATTCGGTGAACGGCATTTAATAGATAAAAATGTCAGAAAAATATGGACAGATTTTTGTCATACAATTCCCAGCTCGTTAATTTGTGATAATTGAAATACGAAACTACACCTGGATGTCAGCTTTATACAGGTGTATGAACTGTGCTCTCGCCAGGGTCACATCATTGTCCTTCCCCACCATAAAGTTCCCACCTGGCCTGGAAGACAGTGCACCTATATGACCACCAATGAAGCAACTCTGCACTGCAGCAAACCTGACTTAGCTAACTTTATTTTAACAGAAGCTACAGCATGCTGAAAACATAGTATTTTCACAATTACGGACTATCTCCGTAGGGATGCGCAACCAGCCAATCACAACTGTAGTCTGTAACCTATATGGACATAATTTTACAGGTGGCAGCACTGTCACGAAAGGGAAAGCTTGCTGAACAAATGTTTCATTCTATATTAAAATCCACTTTCTTGCTGATATCATTATCCATACAAAATTTATAAACTCCAACTATGTTATAGAGAAACATCTGTTCTCTTTTATGGGGAAGGCTTTTGGCTACAGTATTTATTGTAACTGAGATTTAATTGCATTCTTGCAAGATGGATATTGAGACAAATACCCCAATTTTGACTTAAAATTCCCCTTTTACATTGAAGATTAGAGATTGCAAGTCTTACCAAGCGAATATTCATAAACTGTCAGGTGAAAGCTGAATTTGTTCATCTCAGCCCAGCTCAAAATTCAGTTGAAGCACAGGTTGGGACATATTTATGGATGGATATTTGTTGGTCAGCTGAGTATATAGGCTTAAAAAAAAAAAGCTTGTGTGAAACTGCCAGGGTACATTTTAAGTTCTGCCGTGCTGGCTAAACAAAATGCACAGTAAACAAGGTGCATTGCTGCTACTGTGTGTGTCCTCTGTCAACGGAGACTGTAATTGTGGTTTGGAAAAACTACCAGACAAAAGGGCTGTGTCCGTTCACAACATGGTGAGAATGTGGTGTTATGATGGACAAGGTTGTTGAACTATTTATATTTGAAAGTTAAAGTCATGAAGTTGCATAAATTGACAGTTTGCCAAATATCATAACTAGAATATCTCAGAATGCTGACAGTGCAGGAAATGATCAGTTCACACTTTGGTTGCAGGGGTCCAACATTTAGTCTTCAAGCAATCCAAGACACTTTGTCCCTGGCTTCCTGATAGAAGCTGTTTATTTCATGGCTTGTAACTGATAAGTAACCTTAATGTGACCTTTCATCCTGGTAATTAATGGTATTACCGTATTTCTCCAACAAAGGGCCTTGGTACTTATTAGGGCTCCCACCTCCTTGGAGTCTGAATTGCCAAAATTTTACAGGGATTTCTACTTTTAGTGATGTTTTCACAGTATTTTACCTTATAATGTTCAAAGTAGGGTTCTGGATTGATGGCTTGTCATCCTAGTGGCCCAGGCACTTATAGGGACAGATACGGTATGTATAATATATATAGAGAGCCGAGTGTGGGTGGCCCATTGAGGATAACGTTGGGATCAGGAGTTGTTGGATTTTCATGTTTTGATGAGACTTTACAGCTAATTAATTCACTTATTCTCATGTATTTGACTTGCATATTTAAAGTGTGTGTATCAACACATGCTTTTAGGTCACTAGGTCAAGTACCTGGGTCACAGTGACATATCCTTGTAAAATTCTGTCTGGGCTATTATTCCTTTACTATTTAACTTAGTTTCATGAAACTTCACACACACTTCACAGTTACCCGCTGCAGACCCTTTAATTTATTTGGGCTAATACAGCCTATGTCAAAATTCTACAGAAGAACGTGTGCAATATAGACAATAGCACTTCCATATTTATATAGGTTAGACAGCAACAGGTACGTCAGCTTATGGAGAGTGAAGAGTTTGGACTGCGGAATAGGGTAATGACTATTAGGAAGTGGTTCTGGACAAAAAGACACAAATGCAACACATATATGTTGACCTAAAGGTGTGTCATGAAACAAAAATAGTTCACTAGGTCCAGTATCTGGGTCAGGGTGATACATTCATGTAAAACCACATTACACTTCATGCCGGGGTTGTAATTCTGTTGTCCTTCAACTATACATGAAATGAAACTATACACATTTGCGTGTCTGGACACAAGAGTGTGTCGTATGTAAAAGTAAGGCACTAGGTCAAGTATCTGGGTCACTGTGATAGCCTATTTTTATTGACTACTGTCTTTCCCAAATGGGACCTGCGATTAGAAAGGTTATAAATGAGGCAAGGGGGGTGGGGGGGGGGGGGGCATGGATCCAACAATCTCAGATTGCCTTTTATTTTTTAACTGGGTAGACACACAGTTTTTGGCTGCTTGTCTCCAAGCTTTGTGGTTCTATTGTTCCACTTATTATAGGCCTGATAAAATACGCTCATTGAACCCAATAGTTAATTTAGATCAGTCTTATTTTTAAAATCCACTGTGATTAAAATTTTTTTTTCTTGAGTCGTGTGATAACAAGCACAACATTTTTTTCGCAACGGTTCCTGACTTGTAGTGACCAAACAGTCAAACATTTAACGTTTGAAAGTCAGTGTTTTGAAATTGCTTAGCAAGAAGACAGTATATCTTGCTGAGCAAATACATTGGCCAAGGTCTTTGCCAATTATGAATAGAGTTGTGGTGAACTTTATTTGCTCTCACTCATATCAAAAAATTTGAAATGGAATTGGATGAATGTGGATTCTGGTGTCAGAAAATGGCTATTAAATACAACAGGATAAGTTCAGGCTACATTGATCACAAGATGGTATCATTGGTCAATAGAGATCACCTGACACCATCTGACACACCCATTGGTCAAGAGATGTCTGGTGATCCTTTGGGACCACAGGTGACTTCCAGGAGTTCAAGTATCATACCACATTGTGTGTACCAGGCAGCTTGGATTGCTTCTGAGACCACAGTGAATAAAATATCAAGTCACAGGAATTTTTATCAAAATTCATGATGTGATACCTAATTTTTTTCAGTCTTGCAAACATTATGTTTGGAATTTCAAAACCCCTCCTCCCTGCCCCCCCCCCCCCCCCCACCAAAGAAAAATAAAATTACAGCAAGTAACTTTTTTATTTTATTATCTAATTGCATTGTGTGAACAGGAAATTGATAATTTATACCGTTTTGTAAATGACTTTGTCCTGGAATTTTCGACAAGACAGACATTTCTAGTTGGCACTTCCAACACCTTTTTCACACAAATGCCATAATGGTAATTCAGCACTAATAGTTGGGTTTCAGTAACAAACCCAAGAAAGGAAACACATCTTCCCTTCTCTTTTTTACCCTCTTCTTCTTCTTCTTTTTTAATAAAATGAGTTCATTAGACTTTTAAAGGTTCGCTTACGGTGGTACCTATCATAAAGGCCACTGAATACTGTGAGAGACAGCATATCTTTAACATTGCTGTTTTTGAAGTGACTGTCACTTTGAGACCATCTGCAACATAGGATTAGTTTTGCTGGCAGCATAGGTAGTTTTCAATAGCCAGTAACCACAGTGGGGTTTGAAGTTTGAATCTGGGGCTTGTAGTAAAAAGTTCACAGATCTAACACCTTACTTTTATTTTGTGGGGGTTTTGACCTCCACAGAAGTCAAATTTGAGCCATGGTATTTCCTTTAAAATTTTCTGATTGACTGTAAGCTAGAACGAGAATTGTTGTCTGGCAGTGGCTAATCAAAGCTTGTGTTGCACCCAATGGCCAATTCTAGCACCGGGTCTGGTTAAATTGATTGTGAAGGCCTCAGAATGTGTTAGAAGTTTTTGGCTCAGACTTAAAGGCTCCTGTGAAAGCCAAGTGGTACTTAACCTTGGCTGATCCTCTTCTCTGGGTGGGTGCCACCAGGCAGCCCCCGTGGGCCCTGCCCCGTGCCCCTGAGTGAGGGGCCTGGCTGCCTGTTATATCACCAAGGCCTCGCTGTTTGTACCCAGGCAGACCCGACCAGGCCTTGTGGCTTAAGGGGACTTAAACAAAACAGATGCAGTGGAAGCCCTTAAGGCAGAGGCCAGTGACTAATTGTATCTCGATAGGACAGCCCTGATCTGCATGCCCACTTAGGCATATTTTTAATGACAGAATAGGATTAATCGGCCAGGCAAATTGATATAATCGGCAGAGTTGGTGTGAAGTTTGAGGAATCTATGATTAGACAAATAACAATTATAACCGGCTCTATTACAGATCGGGGATTTGCCGATGCCGGGCGTCTGGATTATCCTGGCTCCGCCAGGGGGATGTAGGTGCCAATAATGACATAGGGTTAGCTTTGTTTGCTCACAAGGCAGATCTGACTGCAAAGCCATAAAAGTGACACAAAGCAATCCATTCAGCTTTGATGGCAAGCCCAGGTATCAAGCTGGATCATAGGTTACATGAGATTGTGTTGGCATCTTCTTGCTGTGCTGGCATGTGAGGCCGCTTTGTAATGCTTGTATTACACGTCCCACTTGAGTGCTATATGCCAATGTCGACTGGATTATTTTCCTGTATGGCAGACCTTGCTTGCGTGGCTCTTGTCCTAAGATGCAAACTCCTTAGGCTCTTCAGAATGTGTTCTTTTGACAGACAAGCAATTTTTTTCAACCTTTAACTCATTCCGGACCAGTCCCTGATTTTTCTGTATATTTACCTAGATCTCAGACAACAATTGCATTTTTAAATTCTTCATGAAAAGAGCTTTCATTCAAGTACCAACATGCCTATAGTCTTAAGTCAGTGGTCTTGGCACTGCCTGGCAAGTCATGCTGCAGCTGCCACAACGGCAGCTGCAGCATGACTTGCCAGGCAGTGCCAGAACCACTGACCAAAGCCTGTCACCATAGAATGGAATGAGTTCAAACAAAAAATAAGGCTTTTTAAATTCAAATTTCCATTGTATTTAGTAAAAGCCTATGGCTATAATGTTGTAGTATTTGGCTATTTTTAGTGATTCCCCGCCTGTTTTAAAAAATATAGGGTGGTGGGGGGTGGGGGAGAAACTCTTGGTAAGACCACTGGGAAAGATGTGTGATTTTGACTTTGTAATTAACCTTTAGTGCTCAGCTACTTTTCAAGATTTTGCTTGAATTGACAACTTTTGTGCTACACCTAAACAAAAGTAAAATGTTTTCATTTTGTCAAAATAATTCATCTGATGAAAAAATGGATAAGGTACATCATTATGCATCCCCTTAGGGGGATGCATATAGTGTTTAGTGCCATCTCCACCGCTGCTGCGCGTCTTATTTTCCTTATATTTCTGTCCCCTCTTGACCTATTGCCTCCGAATTTGGTACAGCTAATCTATGGGTCTGGACAATTTTTTCCCATATAATAATATACAACCTTGAGGTCAAAGGTCAAGGTCAAATACTTGTTGCATTGTTTTGCTGATTTAGCAATTTTCACATATTGGCTTTTACCTTCTTAATGGTGCATCATAGGCCCAAGGTTAGTTTTAAACATTCATAGGAAAGTACCTATGGGCATTTGCATGGTTTATTTCAAACCTGAGTGACCTTGAAAGGTCCAACTGCATACATTCCTGTTGATTACTATACACATCAATGGAGATATGCAATTGACATTTCCAACTTCTGCCAAACAATTGGCCAGATTCAATTCAAACTTGGTCTGTATGTACATCGGGTGGGTATCTACCAACTGTGTTCAAATGGTTATGCTCCAATGATTTTTGGATTTTATTTTATTTTTGTTAATTTTGTTAATGTTTGTATTCCTGTTGATTACCGTGCGAGTCAATGGGATCTGGAATGGTAGTTCACATTGTGACTTCATGGTTGTGTTAGCCATTTTCTATATGTGTGCCTTGTTGGACTGTAGTCTGTTACCATGGAAACCAACATGGACCAATTGGAAATGGAGCCACTTTCTTGGCGCTAAAAAAATTAATGTGCAGCCAAAGGGCAGACCCTGTGGAGTGGAGAATACACAGAGACTGGTCAGTTTAGCGGGCAAGGTAAATAGGTTGGCCCTAACTGTCAGATCTGTGATTAAATTTTGCTGCATTCTTATTTTCCCTTATTTCATTGATGACACAAAGTCATGAAAATAAAAACACAATGAAATAGTATTTTAGCTTTGTTTGAAATGGTATCATGTCCAAAATAGTGAAATTAAAGATACAGTGAAATATCAAAGTTACAAAAACCATGAAAATATAATAATAAAGTAATTTACAGTAGGTTTAAAGGAAGCCAGAGAAATAGTAACATATGTTGATCGTTTGGTAAATTGATATTTTTTAACATATTCCATTTCAGCCCCAATTTTTACATGGATATATTTACCTGAAACAATTTCATATCCAAATTCTTCATCGTGAATATCTTTCATTCAAGTACAAAGTGAGTCTAAAGTCGGTGGTTTTAGATTTGGCCTTCAAGTTTGTGCTCTTGCTGGTATAAAGGCACCAGCAGCATGACTTACAAGGCAGTGCAGATACTAGTATTTATGCGTAGCGTCTTGACCACTGTGATAAAAAGTATTGAGTACAGCAGTATAGATCCATGTTTTACATGGATTCTGGAAGAAGTCAAGCACTGACTGCTATCAAGTCACTGTCCATGGCTCAGATATGGGCGGATATATCCTACCCCTTTGTGTGGTGCAGAGCATGGAGGGGCTCAGAGAAAACAACCGTACATAGTCGGAGTGGTTGGAACTCTCTCCTCTTGTACCCCAGGCTGAGAATCGAACCCTTTGTCCCAGGTGGTGCAAGAGGAGTTTGTTACTGTTCAGCCAACTGTGCTCCCTAATATCGTTTAAGAAAAAAATAGGTGACTAGTAGGGGATTGCATGAGGCAAGGTTTGGGAAACATGGTATACATTTGTAAGTGTTTGTAATTGACATGCCCACTGCTTCCTGTGCATTTCCAGTGCATTTTTGTGCATTTCCTTGTTTTCTGCTGCGATGTTAAAGTGATCAGAAATGCCCGCCATGAGGACATATAATGTGACCAGGTAGTCATGGCTGGGAACAGAGAAAATCCTCGTTATTTACTTCGACAATAAATTTAATCAAATATAAGTCGACAGCATTGAATAAGTCGGTTATGTCCACAGCAGTGGAGTATATTAGGGAAGCATTTAATAACAAAGTGTCATTTATTAACGGATCATTGCTCTACAAAAGCTGAGACTGAGTGAGCAGTTCTTCAGCTTGCACTCTGGTCATGTGAAATCGTCTGTGGCATCGGATACCAGCATTTGTATTGCTGCTTGCAGGCACATGTATCATATAATACATTGTTGTGCCATCTTTAAAGTGTTGATTAGTCAATATATCTGCATCCTCAAGTGACAGTTAGATAAACGCAATGAAGCCGTCTTTGTGTGATGTTAAACGAGCGGCAGCTGAGTAGCTCTCTGTTGCCTTGAAATATGTACATGCAACAGGACATGGGGTTGGCACCGGGCCACACTCGCCGAACAAAGATACGAAAGTAACAGGAAAGGCTGCATGGATTGACACCTTGATGTTCTCTCATCACCGACTCTTTCACGGCCAAACTTACAAGCCGAGAGTTGAGCGCTTTAGACTGACTGCTATGTTGGCTCTAAAGGTCCTCATCTAACAGCGCCACCTAGAAATACATTAGGAACTTGGAAGTATATTTTTTAAAAAAAATGAATTTCAGGAATTTTATTGATGTATTTTAAATTTATTTATCTGGATGTTGTTGCATTTCAGTGTATGGTTCAAGTATTTTTTTTGTTTTTGTATTTATTGTATGGTTTTTATCCATTTTATGGTTTTTATCCATAAGCAAAAATGAAACTGTCATGAAAATAATGTTAATTTGAATGAAGTTAGCTGGGCAAATACTGAAGACGTGATGCAAAAAAAAAAGTTAATAAACAAAACTGAATAAATCATGGTATAAAAATCAAACTTGATGAAGATTTACTATCTTCAGATTGTACGTTACACAGGGTTTTACAGTTTCGTGACATATATCCTGCTCTTCACAGGTCACAATGTACAATTTAACTGGTTTGGCATCACAGTTTGCAACTCGATTTCAAACTGTTGCTTCATGAATTTCAAATTGAGAAGACAAAAGAAAAATTTAGTTGATTTGTGTCACCAGAAATATGGGAGATCTCCTGCCAGGTCAGGAACCTTGGCACACATGTATTCCAATGATTCAGGGCTATTTTGAACTTTTAAAAAATCCAACTAGTGTAGGGTATTTACATGCACATATGTACATATACAGCACTTCCACCCAGCCATACCCCTGGTATATATGTATGAATAAGTAAGTAAGTAAGTAAATGAATAAACTGTTTATTTTTTGGCAAGTGAATCAATGATTGTTTGAATTGTGTAAGAAGGTTAGAAATCCACTTTTTAATTTTCAAACACATGAAACATTTTTTTGTTTGTTTGTTTGTTTTTTCTTTGACACAGCAAAAAGGGGACTTGCGTGTGGTAGGGTGTAGTGTGGGACTGAGAGAGTTAAGTAGACAGAACTAATGTGCGTTCACTTTGATCCAGTGGTTGGTGTTAGACATTTGTCTCCTTTATGTTACCTTTATCATCTGTTGACGCCTGACAGAGCCACATGTATCCACAAACCTTGTCTGATCTCACAGAGACCGGCAAAATTAGTTTTGTAATGCAATGCTACCATTAGTCGTGTACTCCTGAGGAACAGGTGTGGCTGTGTACAGGGTGTCAATGAAGCGTTTTTATTCCCACATATATTGCAATTTCACATCTTGGTTCCTCTCTCTTACTTTATGAAAAATGGCCTTTTTCTTTGTTAATTTTCAGGTTTTCAAACACAATGCATAAACCGACATAATTAATCCTGAAATAAATCACCCAGGCAATGAAGCCTATGTTTACTATCACATAGCATGTATCACTATTGATTTCTATTGAGAGAAGCTTACATGTACTTTACAATTTTTTCTTCGTCTAACTATTTATTGATGTTTTATGAACATCAGATGCCTGTCCGAACAAAACTGGCTAGCATATCGAAACCGGTCGTATATATGGGGTTGATAATCCAAGGACCAAGGGTTTGCTTCTAATCTTTGACCCAGAAGGGTGTAACCCCAATGCATCAGCATGCAACTTTTCCCCTGTTACAACTTGCCAGAAAGTCAGCGGCTTTTTTTTTTTCGGCACGCTCTGGTGCATTGCACAGAGAAAAGCTGTTGCCAGAGTCCCCAGCTGTTGGGGTGAATTCATTGTATGCAGTTCTGGCGGCAATATTTTTGTCGCCTGCATTTTACATGGAATTAGTACAGGAATTGTGAATTCAAATTCCTTGTAAAAAGAGCTTGAATATAAGTACCCACACGCCAAGTGTTGGGTCAGTGGAGTTTACGTTGCCTCGTAAAGTCATTCCTCAGCTGCTATGAGCCACTGGGGCAGCACATTAGTCCCATCCCACATGATCTTCAGGCGTTTACCATGATAATTGAGGATTAATTTATTTCAAGGTTTATCATAATCCCACAACAGCACAATGTGCATCAGGTTTATGTTTATCTTTTGTTCCTTGGTAGACTGTATTTGTTTCCCCAGCAGAGATGTTCCAAATTTCAGCATCAAAACAGTTTACTGTGTGCTGGATTTTACTGTTACAAGTAACATTATCAGTCAGTGATTCAGTCCAGTATGTTGTTTTATGTTTTACATTGAAAGTAAGATTGACTCTTCAATTTTTATGATCATTGCAGGTTTTCAAATTTTAACCCTAAGTGCTTTTCGTGGTTGTTTTGTTTCAAAGAAAGTTCTGTATACTTAAAAAAAAAAAAAAAAAATGGTACATTTCCCCCCAGCAAACATGGGGGGGGGGGGGGGGGTATTAACCCTTTTGGTTCTAAGATAGCACCCATGTCAACAAATTTCCTTGTGGGGTTTAAAAATCCACCAGCCATCATCCAAATGTTGGTAGTAGTTGCAAATTACCTTGGCCTTATTTGTAGATCACTGGGATAGTATGAGAAATATTGAAGGGCCACAACTCCTCAGGGCGCAGGGGAAACATTGGATTTTCTGTTGAAAAATCAGACTGTTCTAGCTTGACTTTGTTATAGCAACATGTTCAAACTGCGTGGATGAATTCTTGCCAAGCTTTGTACTGAGTTGCATTATATGACAAAAGATTAGCAGATAAGCTTTGGTGATTGATTGTGTGGTTACTCTGACCTATTTAGAATCAATTTGACTTTGTTACTGCTATATATATATATATAAAGTTTGTTTGGGTGAATTTTTCTCAACTTTGGTGGACAGATGTATTCTAAGGAAAAAGGGAAAATAGCTATTTTTTTTTTTTATTATTTGTTTTTTGAAGTAGAGGCATGCTTGTATACTTGAATGAACAGTCTCTTCCCTTGGAATTTGAATATAGAATTATTATGATGAAACCTGGCACAACTTTGTAATTTGCTGGAAATTTGCTTATTAATTTTGCCTCATTTGTTTTTCAGTTATGTCACTGCTGGCATGAAATCATTAAAAAAAATATAAAAACACATTGAAATTTTATTTATCAAAGGCCCAATAAGAATTATGTCCAGAATGGTTTAAAGTAAAACTCAAGTCAAGTGCCTGAAATAGTAAATCCTTGCAAGTTTATACACATTAAAAATAAGGATATTTTCAGTAGCACAGAAAGTGTTAACCGAGACAGGCCTTTTTTTTTTTTTTTTTTTTTTTACGCCTGGAAATTGAGTAAACTTTTGTTGCCCAGGATATTCTAGAAGAAAGGTTCGTTGCTGTGACTGATAAATTACCATGTACAGCTGGAGTGGTTGCATAACCAATAAGGGGCATCATATGAAACCACAGCGTGCCGTAGATTATATGGCGGCAGCTTGAGACCCGGTCTTGACATGATGATGGCTACATGTGCAGCGTGGTCTGATTTATTTCACCAAATGGAAAGAGATTAAGAGAGAGAAAAAATGAAAGTGAAACTGAATCTCAACCAGCCTGAGCGGCACTTACCTGTGTGCAACAGTCAGGGAACCAACCTTTTGTCTTAGCACACTTAAATGGTTCAAATTGAGCACTTGCCTGGAGTGCTGATGGAGGCACAATGAAATGTTGTCAGGCAAGTTAAATTTTTCCCTGGTTACCCTGAGGGCAACTTGAGAATTTGAAATGAGATTGAAAAATACAATTAAATGCACTTACAGATTGTGTGGTATATATTTGTCTTTTTTCACCCCTTTGGCCTTACAGGCTGATAGGGTATTATCATCATGTCTATGCTGCCGTATGTCTGTCTTAATTCTCCCTGTCCTTTTGTCCATCTGTTACCCTTGCAGATGCAGTAGCTTTTTTACAAAAAATTGAGCGACTGTTATGAAACTTGTACTGTAGAAGCATCTCATTGGGGGGTTGGCTGAGTTTGACATTCAACGACCTTGACATATTTTCAGGATCACCTGGGGTCATCATATTTTTTACCTTTTTGGATGCACTAACTTGTGAGAAAAATCAGCTGCTATCATGAAACTTGTACTGTAGAAGCACAAAAATTGAAGCTTGGCTAAGTTTGACTTTCAGTGACCTTGACCTATTTCCGGGTCACTAGGGGTCATTCCTGGCGAAGGGGGTCTTAAGGTTGTTCAGTCCATTACATTTTAAGGATATAGTTCTCCTTAGCAGAGGTGTCCATAAAATGGCCATAAAGCACAATAAACTAAAAATAAGTCCCAACAAAATATATATTTTTGAAAAGTACAAAAAGTGGAGAATTCTGATTTGTCATTATGTCTCCCGGTGGAAGCCGGGGGACATATTGTTTTAGTGCCGGTTTCTTCTGCTTCTTCTGCTACTTGTTGTTGTTCAGGTTCTTCGACACTTGGTTTCCGTGCGATAAGTCTTGAAGGACTTGACAGAATTTGATGAAACTTGGTAGGAGTATGTATCTAGGCAGACCTAGGTTGGGATTGTATTTGGATGACCTTGAGCAAATTCTCAAAGTCACAGGGTCACTTATGTGAAATTGGTTTCCGTTCGGTAAGTCATGAAGAACAGGATGGAATTTGATGAAACTTGGTAGGATTATGTATCTAGGCAAGACCTAGGTTGGGATTGTATTTGGATGACCTTGAGCGAATTCTCAAAGTCACAGGGTCACTTATATAAGTTATTGGTTTCCGTGCGATAAGTCTTGAAGAACTTGATGGAATTTGATGAAACTTGGTAGGATTATGTATCTTGACAAGACCTAGGTTAGGATTGTATTTGGCTGACCTTGACTTAATTTTCAAGGTCACAGAGTCACTAATATGAAATTGGTTTCCTTGCAATAAGTCTTGAAGAACTTGATGGAATTTGATGAAACTTGGTAGGAGTATATATCTAGGCAAGACCTAGGTTGGGATCATATTTGGGTGACCTTGACTAAATTCTCAAGGTCACAGGGTCAGTTTTATGAAATAGGTTTCTGAGCTATAAGTCTTGAAGAACTTGATGTAATTTGATGAAACTTGGAAGGATAATGCATCAATGTGAGATCCACAATTGGATCGTAGTTGGGTGACCTTGAACTAATTTTCAAGGTCACAGGGTCATTTATGTGAAATTGGTTTCTCTGGAATAAGTCTTGAAGAACTTGATGAAAATTGCTAGAGTAATGTATCTAGGTGAGAGCTAAAATGGGATTGTAATTTTCAAGCAAACTTGGTCATTTGTAATTTGTTATCACTTGTAGCTTATTCAGAGACATAAGTGTTCCACCAGGAGACATTTGATTTTCTGTTGGAAAATCAGTCTGTTCTAGTTGTCATTTGTATCACTTTTCTTGCGGTTGTACAGCGATTGTGCAAAGTGAACAAAAGTTTTCATAATTTTTCAGTTTATAATGGATTGAACTTTTTTATTGTTCACTCAAACTTTGAAATTCTTCTGGCAAAATAAACTCAATGCTCTCTCATGTCTGTCCATCCGTCCACAAGTAAACTTTTGCTCGTTAGCGCAATACCATCCACAGTTTACAAGTTTGCCCATTCACCCAATATAACTTTCAGGACTTATAGGGTGTATGGAAATCTAGGTCCCTTTCGATTATGCAATAGATAGGTCAAAATGTGAAAATCTTGCGAACACTCTAGCATCTTTAATTTTTGGCCGATCTTCACGAAATATGGAGGGGATATGCGGAGGTCAAAGTCTTAAGTTACTAGTGATACTAGTAGCCCCACCTATAATTTAATGGAAATTATGAGCCAAAGTGTGTTTTAGGATATAAAATTCCATATTTGGAAAAGTAATTGGGTTAGACTTGCCAAATTTATTGGATATATAGACCATGTCCAATGCTAAAATAATAATTTAATATGTAATATCAGTGACCTTGACATATTTTTGTCAGGTCACCATGCCTATAAAAACGTCAAAAAGTTGGTAGAGGTGAATTTGTAATGGTAGAGTGCAGTTTGGACATTGGTGGCAAAGAGATTTGAGCCTCTAGATCCAAATTGTACTTGAGTGCATTGTATTTAAAACTACTTGGTGATTTATGTTATTGGTCACCAAGACCCAATGATTGTGTGACTTTGACCTATTTTTAAGGTCATCTAGCACTTAAGGAAAGGACATTTAATTAATATCTTGATAAAGAATAAGGTGAATGATGCCAAATGTACCACAAATGTGTTTCATGTGCAAGTTTGATATTGCATAATATGGCTAATCTTGATTAATTTTTCAAGTGCGTGGATTGAATACATGTCAGAAAATATTTTTTTGGCGATGGTGGTCAGCAGAGCATTAGGCCCATGGGCCTCTTGTTTTTATTGTTTGCTCCATTTTGAGTCATCAGCAAAATGAACACAAAGAAAAGGACATCAAAATTAAGCCATTCCTGGTCAGAGTACGACTGAGTCAACAGCTTTCCTTTACATTGGTTGGGCACATTGCACCCAACCTGTGACAACAACAGTTAATATAATATGTTAAATTATGCTGAGGTATATATGTTATGCTTAAATGCTTACATTTTTTTACCCCTGAATCCAGAAAAAAATATTCAGCAGAGTGGCAGATCAAGCAACTCCATGCACGGCATTCAGTTTCCTACTTGTCATATTTATGTCTGAATAGAATTTCTTGGTACCTTTATGTCTTGGGAAGCCTTGAACGCTCTGTACATCTTTCAACACCATGACTGCAGGTAAATTTACACGGATATTTACGGTGAAACCTGCCAGACTTGTGGCATTTTGAAAGCAGTCACAAAAGACGTGTTAGTTAACGGGATTTTACCACTTGGCATGTTGTACGTGTGTGGTATACATGCGGCACCAGTGGTTGGCAACAGTTGCACAACTGATGTAGTCACTCCAGACAACATTGATTCAGTGTCGTTTCACGCCTTTTGAATACTAAAATACAATCTGTATGTATTTTAACATGTTTCACGCAGAGAATTGTGCTGTTTGTTCATAAAATTTACTGTTCAGTGCTCATTTTAAGACACCAGTACATATGCTAAAATCACCTTCCTGAAAATGAAAGGCTCCCATTGAAGAACACTTATTACAATATAAGATAGATTTATTTCAAGTTGGAGGTATACAAAGTGAAACTTAAGCAGTGTAGGCTTGTGACCCTTCCCCCCCCCCCCCAATAAAAAGCATGCATTACATAGTATAATGAATAAACAAGAAGGGGTTCTCGTGATGCAGCAGTGGATAGACTGAATAATCGGTGGACTGGCCAATTGCAAGCCAGCAAATTTGAAATCAGGACTTTCCCCCACAGGTAGACCGCTGTGCCCAGTGATTTTCTTACCTCCAATGCATAGAGAAAGCCTCTTTGCTGGGGTAAGCTTGCCGAACCAGTGGAGTGTCTGCCATAACTGAAACAATGGAGTTTTGCCCTTTAAACACCACACTTGTATGAAGGGTTATATCCCTCAGAGCCATATAGTGTGGCATCATCATCACATACTGCCAAAATGTACTCAGTTTAAAATGTTTCATGAACTACTTTTGTGATTGACCTCACAGGTGTCTGAAACCAATTGACACCTATGCATGTGTGGTGGTCAGTGCACAGATACTGTATGAGGGTCTCGTTAATTTTGCCTATAAAAAGTTTCTACCGATCTTAAAATTAAAAATGCCTGGTACATTACCAATGTTGACAGGCATGCTGATCAAAAAGTTTTACAAGTAATGTTAATGTCGCTATCATTGACCTCAAATTTACTGTGAAGATTGGTACTTTTAACATGCTTTACCCTATGCCCACGAGTGTCCACGCCTACGATGCCCTCTCCAGTCAGCTGGAGGCAGGGTTTCCGCCAGAGAGTAAAACAGGTAAAATAGCATGCCCTAAAAAATTCAAGGGTACTTTTGCCTACCCTAAGATTTTAATAAAAAAAACTACAATTTTAGCATATATTATCCCAAAATGCCCCATAAATCTTCATTGTCAGACTTTTTCACTTTGAAGTATGAGTAATTGAGTACCCTAAAATTTCACTCGAGCAGAAACCCTGGGAGGTGAGAAAAGTTTGTGCTTTGCTGGTTCTGTGAAAGGAGTCAATTTATCACCTTTACAAGAAAAAAAAGTTATTTTTTCTTGATAAAATAAACATAAACACAATGGTCACATGGCACAATACAACTGCAACTAGCATAATGGATGCAGGTTGCATTAGCAGAGCTGAAAAAAAAAAAGAATTTTGCTGGGAGAATCACAGGACAGTCACAGGACACAGGAAGCCTCAACATGTGGGTGGTCACAAAGAGCAGGTAGCCACTTTGGACTGGCCACATACAGCAGGTATCAGCATGCCGAAATTTTGGTGCCTTATGTCACTTGTATCCACTGCAGCAGGTTCTGTGGAATGGCTTGCCTTGTGGACATCAGATGCACTGAACAATTTCTTGTGTTATAATGCCACAAAGAAAAAAGAAAGAGAATGTTCAAATATGTAATATTTTGAGTTGGCAATCTCACACTCAAAGTCTTAAATGAAATATTCTACTTGCAGGGTGCCAAAGATTTACTTTGGAACAAGAACACACAAACAGATTGGTCAGATCACTCATGAGTTAGCCAGGACTGCCTACAAAAATGTCAGGTATGGTTTTAAACTACATTTATCAGTAATTTGAGATTTTTTTTTTTAGTGGAGCGACACCTAAATTCTGTGAAACCTCATTATAATAACACTGAACAGATATCTGATATATTCACTTTATGTCCACACATTTTGAGGGACTTCAAAGTCAAATCTCTTTGCTCTTTGATTTATGTGACATATTCAGATATCTGACACCTTTTTGCTGCAGGAATCAAATGTTGTCATTATAACAAGGTGTCACTGGATTGGGCACATCACACAAATTGCATTAGTTCAGATGCCATTCCACAAGATGTCTCTCCAGTCTGCAGAGCTGAGTTTGTGTATCCCATTATTTTTCTATTATTGCAATTTGCACTGCAAGGATTTAAAAACTTGCATGTAGAAGCTGCAAACTGCACAAGGTAAATCAACTTGTTGACTCATTCCACTTGAATATTCAGACTGAATCAACAGCTTTCTTTTGCATGGGTTGAGCACAACCCATGCAAAAGAAAGCTGTTGATCTGGGACGTGATCTTGATAGGTCACATCTACAAGTCTCCGTCGAATTGTTTTTCATTACTGTTGTAATTAGTTGAAAAAACTGCAGCAGACGACATTTGACCACCACCCAGTTTTGGCCAATTTAAGGGGGAAAGGGTTAAGCAGAAATGGTCTTTTAACTTTCTGTGCTTCAACTATGAAGTAATTATCATGTGACCAACACACCACTCTTGTGGGTGTGATTTTACATTCATATGGTTGTTTCAAGTGGTTTTTGTGCGATGAGTTTGTGTCCATTATATTCTGCTAGAGACCTCTGGTGTAGAAAACATGCAAAGCACTAACTTGCGTGTCACTGATCTGTGTGAAACACATTAAAAAGGTTTTGATTGGTCACTGATGAGCATGTTCAGTTTATATCATGGGATTGACACTTTTGTAAACTAGATATGTTACACAAATGAACAGTTACACTCTGTTACTTTACACTGGACATTGTTTTTATCAAAAAACATTTTGAAGTTGACCTGATCACCCACGGTGTAATTTCAGAAGTATGAAAATGAAGAAGGTAAAAGAGAATGTTCAAAGATACGTGTGCACTTTGAAGGTGAGGTATGGCCTTTATTTGCACCATCAACAGATTCGTGTGTGTAGAATTAAACAAGAATGTGAGATAACGATGGCACTTACTCCCTTCAGGTGAGCATTCAGTGTAGCCAAGCAGGTAGGCGATGCTTAATAGCCTGGCTGGAACGTGCAATTATCACAGCTTAATCGCCCGTCATTTAACTTTCAAGCTGGCCCAGAAATGGCACCGAAGCGGAAAGCTGGGCATGCCTCGATGCTTGGGCAGATTTATTCTCTGGTGATGGAACGAATCCCTTATTTCCGTCACTAAGAACAAACAGCGTTGCACCAGGCGATGGACAGGTTGTTGTCCGGGGGCAATGTCACCTGCACGTTTTGATCTATTCTTTGATGGTCGACTGAGAATGGCACCTGTGAACATTGTGCTATTGAATTTTTCATCATAGGGCTTAGAATATTAACGTGAAAGGCTGTGTGTTGATCAAAGGATGAAGGCCTCTGTAGACGGGCTTCATTGCAGGCGTGACATTGAATGCAGCGACACCAGTTAGTCCTCAGAAAGTGTGTTATCTTACTGCCTTTTATAAAAATTTTTCTGTTATGTTCACAGAAACAAGGGAATTTAGTTACACAGCATGCCATAAGTTCACTTGTGAAGCTCATATTTTAATATAAAAGGGCGAGACATACAACTTTATGTACTGTCAATGTACACAAGTGGACAAAGGTTGCTCAAACACATACTATGTAGTTTCGCATGAGTGCAAAGTGATAAAAACAGAAAACAGAATCCTCCCATGACACGCAGTTTTTGAGAGGCCTGCTGTCTTATGCTGTGATCACCCGTAGCTTCATTGACACAGTGTCTGCAGTTAGGCTGACCCATCAGTTCTCCAATACTTTGATGTGACAACTGACTGATGCCCGTCATAAAGTTATGAAAATTTGTGGTTCAACATTCTTAAGATAATGTTTTGAATGATTTTTTTTTTCCCAGGAAAATTGTCACTAACATGCATTTCCTGATTACATACATTGTGGTCCTGTATGATGACCATGTGTCAAAGGTAAAGGAATATGTCCCTACTTTGTAAATTGCACAAAAACTTGCCAGAACCTTGTCAGTCCGTGCTTTTGGTCAGGTCTCCTGGGTTTCCCATCCCAAACCAAAACATGGGCAATCACATACCATGGTTGTGTTTAAAAAAAAAGAAAGAAAAAAAAAACTCACTGGTGAGTGGTGGGATTGTTTGAAATGGTACTAAGTTGGTTGTGTAGTCCAGATAATGATAGATATTATGTGACAATGAGCTGTGAAGTGTAAACATGGGTATAAAAAAAGCGTTCTTTGAACCCTAGTATAAACATGGGTATGGTAAAAATATAGGATCTCGCATGGTTGGAGCAATATACACTATTTTCCTGTGATAAGAGAGCACATTGTTGGTAACATTCACGAGTGAAAGCAGGTCCAGAGTGAATGTTACCAACAAATGTGCTCTCGAGAGACGGAAAACACTGTATTTCACTCCTACCCATGTGAGATTCCATTTTTTTCTATGTTTAACTGGGTATATACTGCAAAAATTATGCCCTATAGACGTGCATCCAATGCCTATCAGATATGCTATCTTTGCTAATGCTGGCCATAGCCATACCGCATCACACGTGATGTACAATCGAGCATCGACACACACGTTTGGTTTTGTGTGCATGATAGTGCAGTACGGCATTGTTGCTAACATGTCACAATGTGTGGGAACAATGTTTGGGTCATGTGACTGGGATAGAGTATGACTTGTGGTGTCAACTCCCCAAAAACCATATTCCATCCTCAACTCCCCAACATGGAATAAAGTATTCTTTGAACTACAGTGTAAACATGGGTATGGAAAAAAAGGCTTCTTGAAATTATTGCATATAAATGATGGATTTTCTTGCAAATTTCTTTCTTCCTTCCTTCCTTCCTTCCTTCCTTTCTTCCTTCCTTCCTTCCTTCCTTCCTTCCTTTCTTTCTTTCTTTCTTTCTTTCTTTCTTTCTTTCTTTCTTTCTTTCTTTCTTTCTTTCTTTCTTTCTTTCTTTCATTCTTTACCAGCAAATTTGTCCGACACTTTTCTCGGACACTATTATACATAGAAACTCCAAACTTGGCATGATTGTACCTCCATACAAGGAGTTTGACCGTTTTATACAAAGGAATGAAGATGTTTAAAATTATGCAAATTAGGGGCATTTGAAATTTTAAACCTTGAATATCTTCAAAAGTATAATAGATAGAGATGTCATTCGAACTTCTGCTAGGGAGTTATTGACCAGTGCGCATCTAATGAAGTTAGATAATAATAGAAATAGCACCATTAGAAATTTTAAATCTTGAATAACTTCAAAGCTATAATAGATAGTGATGCCATTCCAACTTCTACTCCTATGTTATGGAATAGTTGTACATTGCCATACCAATATGCTTTGAAGACACGCACACTGATTTGCTATGCAGCAAATCATCTTTCCTGGTTATGTCTGTGTGCCAACACAGACATATTGTTTTTCCAGGAATTCATTCTTTCTTTCTTTCTTTCTTTCTTTCTTTCTTTCTTTCTTTCTTTCTTTCTTTCTTTCTTTCTTTCTTTCTTTCTTTCGCCCTCTCTCTCTCTCTCTCTCTCTCTCTCTCACTCTCTCTCTCTCACTCTCTCTCTCTCTCTCTCTCTTTCCTTACAGGCAAATTTGTCCGACATTTCATTTGAAAAGTATTATAGAAACTCCAAACTTGGCACAATTATACTTCTATAGATGAAGTCTTGCCTTTTTATAAGGAGAGGTCATGCTTTTCAAAATTATGCAAATGAGGGCTAATTAAAGTTTTAAATCTTCAATATCTTATATACTATAGGAGATGTGGTTCTGAGTGTGTAGGAGTTCAGTCATAGCAAGGCAAAGGTCATCTCAAATGTCAAGGTCATGTCAAGGTTTAAGGCCAATTTTAGGTCAAAATGTCATTTTTAAAGGTAGTCACTTGAGGTAGGGGACATCTCAAGCTCGAAGGTCATTTCAAGGTCAAAGGCCACTTTCGATGGTGGCTTTCTTCTGGCCATAACTTGGTCAATTTTTATCCAATTGTGATCATGTTGGGCTCAAATTGTAGCTATTGTAGCACTGCACATTTTAAAACTTACATTTGACCCCTAAAGGTCAAAGGTCAATGTCATTTGGACCTTTGAAAGTTTCATCCAGCCATAACTCGGCCAATTCTAATTATGTTGGACTTAAATTGTGGTTATCGTAACACTGTACATTTTTGCAATTTACATGTGACCTGTAAAGGTCAAAGGTCAAGGTCATTTGGATTTTGAAATTTTCATCCAGCCATAATCTTCATGGAATGTGAAGTACCAAAGGACAAAAGTAGCATTTAATATTTACCACTTTTGAAGGCACACAGACAGACTAGCTTTGAAGCAAATCTTCTTTTCTTGTTTGTAATTGTTTTCTTCTCAGCAATGTATGCTTTCAAGCACTAAATATAGGTGAAGTGCAATCAAATGAACAAATTATAGTGAAATGTTTAATAAAGTGTTGTGACACCTAGAGAAATTTACAATGGAGTTTCTTGCAATCCAGTTTTCATTTTGATTTTATTCATAAAGCAAAAAACCTACAGTGTTGTGACACCTATAGAAATTTACAATGGAGTTTCTTGCAGTCCAGTTTTCATTTTGATTTTATTCATGAAGCAAAAATCCTTTGGACACATTGTAAGATATTTCTCAACAAATATAATTTAGGTAACATGAAAAATGTCTGGGAAAAACTTTAGTTGGAAATAACTCATACATGTAAAGCATAAAGTGAATATTGTACACTGTCTTAACCAATTATAGACTTTTTGGGTTCATATTTAACCATTTTTGTTTTGTTTTCAAGGTTGGCAGGTCTGTCATTCATATCAGCAACATTTATTGTTTATTACCAAGTATGAATACGGGGTTCCCAACAGTGTTTTCAGTCCCTGATGATGCCCCACTAGAGGCAAAACTGGTCAGACTTTTAAATTTTGTGAACTTGTAGCTGTCAGGCACTTGCCTGCTCAAGTTGTTCCATCTTTCACTGGTCTACCATGTCAAGCATCAATGTGTTCATGTGTTTCCTTTTAGAAAATTCCCTTAGCTTTGTGACTTATAATGTTTCAACTTTACACAAGGACCTGTATTTTAGACCACACCTTGTGGAGGCAGCAAGTGCTCCTATGGTGTACAGTGGTCCCTGTGTTGAGAGACCACCTGCCTTGAAAGACCACGTTTTGGTCAGCCCCATGGTCATCCCTTTGGGGTGGTCTTTGAAGACAGGTTTCACTGTACAGTAGTAATGTCACTCAGCATTCTCAGCTGCTCAATCTTTCCCCCCTTAAACCGGCCAAAACCGGTTGGTGGTCAAATGTCGTCTGCTTCTGTGTTTTCCACCAATTTTAACAATAATGAAAAACATTGTGACTGAGAATTGTAGAAGAGACCTATCAAGATCACACGCCTTAGGTCAACAACTTTCCTTGGCACAGGTTGGGAACTAAGTGCCCAACCCATGCCAAGGAAAGCCGTTGACTCAGTCTTAATTCATTGGGCATGGGTTAAAATAGAGGGGGAGAAGTTCCCCATCTTCTAAGTTTACTGTCTGCCTTTTTCTGATGTCAGTCTCCACTTGAGTGAACACTGATATCAAGTGTCTCGCTAATATCCTTTGGGGGGGGGGTTTGTGTGCATAAATTCAGAAAATAGTGTGCACAAAGAAGCCGATTCATTTTAATTCAGTTGCAGTTTCAAGACTTCCCTTTTCAGGTGTTGTAGAACTGTGCCAGTGCTAGTGCTAGCTTCCTGCCTCTTCACGTGTCTCGTTTTGCCCCTGATCTGATGTGACCACGTTGCTGTTTAGAGGAGAGGTGTCCTTGGTACTCCTTACCCTCTTTAAAGACTGCACAGACCACAAGCTAGTCTTCCGTTGCAGGTAGAATTCACAAAGAAATAATCCATTCTTGAAAGCAAATACTAGGTCTTTAAGAGATTGAGGGGTTTATTGATGATGGTTTCCTCTTGGAGTACAGTGGTACCTGAACTTAAGACCACTTGTGAAAGACCGTGTATCTTTTAAGACCACCTCTTGTGAGATACTGTGTATCTTTTAAGACCACCTGTTGTGAGTGGCCGTGTATCTTTTAAGACCACGTCTTATGAGAGACCGTGTATCTTTTAAGACCACCTCTTGTGAGAGACCTTGTATCTTTTAAGACCACCCTTCGATTACATAAGTCTCATTGCCTGATCAAGTTACCTGTATTTCAAAATTATAATGTCCGACCATGTTTTGATGGCAGCTGGGTGGTCTCAAACAGCAGGGACTACTGTATTTTAAAAGGCATATAGTATTTTCATAGATAACCTCAGCTGAAGTTGTGACAGTTTTAACATATTTCTTGTTTAGAAATGGCTCAGACTGAGATGATCTGGGATAGGGTTAGAATGTTATGAGGGCTGCATCACATTTCAACACTTTAGTGAAACCAGGACACATACACAGAATACAATTACACTGTATATAGCCTGGAGCCATGCATCCAAAAAGTGCCCAAAACTATATTTCTGCTCCTTCCCCCCCCCTCCCACTTTTATACTTTATACTGCAAAGAACAAGGATTTCAGAATTGATATACCATATTCATCCCTAATAAGCACAACACCCTTTTTTTCAAAGAAAGGACACCAAAATATCCCATAGTTTTCAAGCAAGTGGTAGAATTTATTATTACACCTAGAATCTGCATTTTTTTCAGCTTTTGTGGGTGAAATATTTTTTCATATCACACTGTGCGCTTATTAAGATTAATATGGTGCATGTGATTGAAGGTAAAAGTAAAGCAACCTTCACACTGTTCCTTCAGCTCAACAAAATGCACTAATGAATGCAGTGGTCATGCAGTGGTGGATTCTGATGGACAGTGATAGAATAACGGATAGACACAGTCAGTGGTATAGCTGAAGTTGAATTGGTCGCCCTGAGGATGGGTTCAGTAAAAGTGTCGCCAGTCTAGCTTAAGTTTGAGTTGTACAAGTACCTCAGTGCGAAGCCCCTTTGGTGCCACACAGAAACATTTAGACATTACGTATTGAACGTAGGCAGCCTGCAGCTCATTTGGTTGGGGGTTTTTTTTTCAGTGCAGCCCAGCCGACACCTAGATATAAAATTTCCCTAGTTGGTGTGCAGAGTAGTTGTGATGGGCTGTGTCACACAAGGGTAATTAGTGGAAGTGCAGGGTGATGGCAACGAGATAACAGGTGTAATGAAAGCATCTCGCCGATGATTTATGAGGGCACATTAAGGTGCCAGTTTGGTTAACTCCATGTCATCACGTTAATTTGCATATTCCATAAAGAATCTCTTTTAGGCAGGGAAGAGGATATGGAATTTGCATCGTGGTGCACTTGGCTTTGATAGGCCACCGGTGTAACTATCACACACAGTTACGAGGGTTTAGCATGTGGACATAGCAAGGCAAAACGAAATTAAGTAAAGGCGCTTGTACCGAGGATTCAAGGGCAGTGGGGACACGAATTGGAATTAAACCAATATGGTCCCTCGATAAGGAGAGCAAAACATGCAAAAGAGTAATTTACCCTGCTTGGTGGTGATACCTTTAGTGTTGAGGGCTATGATCTCTACTTTATGTTTCGCTGCATTTAGTGAGATCCCATGGACACAGAAAGGGCCCGGAAACTTGCCAGCGAAATGTGATAATGCCTAATGGAACATAAACAAGACTTCACAGCGCTCTTCAGTGCGCGGAGGTGTGTGGCGAATAAAAGGGATAGCTGGTCCATTGCAATACAAACTCAAATAAATTTGCCCTCTCATATTGATTAAGTGATTATTTGTTTTTCAAAATGCAGAGATAATCATCTGCGGGGCTGCATGACTGATGTATTGGTGTGCAATACAGGCTTGGGATGCTAGGGCTTGATGCAAGACTGCATCGTGTTTCTGTTCCTGGCTGAAGGTGATTTATTTTAACCATTCATGCATATGGAATTCACAGCTCTGTATTTGTATAGTTTACTGTTTGGTCCTGTTCTCATGTTCTCATACATGTAGATCAGTTAATGAGTTTTAAATGCAGAACTGGGAGATTGGGTCACCAGAGGGCACCAGTGGTTAAAACAATTCACATGACGCCTTGAGCTACATCTGATTAGTTATAGGAGGCTTCCAATGATACCTCTTAACCAGCTATGCCACCTGGTGATTGAGGTACTCTGGGTTTGTATCCATTACCACCTGTGTCCCTGCCGTAGAGCATCAGAAACCATACCTGGTCGTACTTCTCTGTATTTCACCATTGCTCCCTGTCCAGAAATGTCAACTGATGAACAAAAGTAGTAAGTCAACAGCATTAAGCTGATACAGGGTCACCTGTTTGAACTTTCCCCCTATGATCTGCTGAAACTGGCTGATGCTAGTATGTTTTCTGCTTTGACCATATTTATTAACCCTTTCCCCTTTGAGTTAACCCTCCCCTGGTCAAATCGTTCAAAAGTGCCCTGGTGAAAACTGTCCTCTACCTTAACATTTTTATGTAAATTTCTTGTTACTGGAAATCATTTTTGCTGAGATTTGTATGTAAGACCATTCATGATGGCATGCCCGAGGTCAAGAGCTTTTCTTGGCACGGGTTGCATGGGCACATATGCCCAACCTGTGCCAAGGAAAGCTATTGACTCGGTCATACTCTGACCAGGAATGGGTTAAAACTTGGTTAACAGCTATTCTTAGAGCCCAACCCATGCCAAGGAAAGCTATTGACGAAGAGTATGTCCATTTAACCCTTATCATATACCATACTTTCTCAATGTAGTGATCTTGATGTATAGATGTCGTCTACAGTTCTTAGTCACATTTTTGTTCATCACTGTTTAAATAAGTTAAAAACAATGAAGCAGATGACATTTGACCACCAGCCGGTTTTGGCTGGTTTAAAGGGGGAAAGGGTTAAACTAATTTCAACGGTGATGACAAACAATTTGAATGAGAATTGTAGATGAAACCTAAAAAGATATCAAAGTGACCCCAGCTCAACAGCTTTCTTTGGCATGGCTTAGGCAATTAGCACCCAAGTCACTCAAGGAAAGCTGTTGACTCGGTGCGTAATCTCAATTTTAATTGGGGGATGGGTTAAAAAGACCACTTCTCTCGTGAAAGATTGCTTTAATATTGAAGACCATCCTTCTGAAACACATGAGCCTATTTTATTTGTTAAATTTTTTGGTAATACTTAAACGTTACATTATGTTAGGAAACTATAAGATGTACCATTTAACCCTTATCATATACCATACTTTCTCAATGTAGTGATCTCCCTCTTATAAGGCACCCCAAATGCAGCCAAAAAGGGGCCTTTCCTGAAAGGGGCCTTATGAGACAGGGACTGCTGTTAACTCATTCCATACTATGGTCATAGGCCTTGGCCCGTGGTCTCTGATTTTTCCGTATATTTGCCTAAATTTAAGACCACAATTGCATTTTTAATTCTTCATGAAAAGAGCTTTCATTCAAGTACCAATATGCCTATAGTCTGAAGTCAGTGGTTCTGGCAATAACCAAGGCCTGTGATCATAGTATCATGTATGGAATCAGTAAAAAACATTCAATTATATAAACAGGAGCAATAGTGCCACATCTTCCATGTTGTTCTAAACCCCCCCCCCCCCCAAATACATTTCAATCCAATCTCTCTAAGCTTCATGGCCGATTCAGTCAATGTTTATATCTTAACCTATTAATTAATCAATCTATCAGGTTCAATTCAAAATTTGGAAAGCTCTGTCAGGATTGATCTCCATTGCAGACAAAATAAAGTTGTTATTCTGGTCAGCTCAAGCCACTATAACTGTTACAGTGTGTAGAGACAAAATCCGATGACACAGTTTCGTACTGTTGAGCCGTTTTGCTGTTATGACATGTACCTCTCTGTGACAACCATTGAAAATCACTTTGTTTCACCATATACAGTGGTACCTCTCTTGAGAGACCCCTCTAATGAGAGACCGCATATCTTTTTAAGACCACTCTCTCAGAACACTGCGCTATCTTTTCCATGTTGTTGAACCTCTAATGAAAGACCACCTGTTTTGAGAGACCGCCTTTTGACCCACTGTTGGGGCAGTCTCTCAAAAGAGGTACCACTGTATTAAATTTTGCTTATTTCGGTGAGGGTTCATAACAAAAATAAAAACACACCAAAACAGTATGGTTTAATAGGGACCATGTCTAAAATCGTGACATTAAAATTTCAGTTTTAATAAATGCCATAAATGCAAAAAAAACCCCACAAAATTTATGCATGTGAAACCAAATATATTTACGATAGGAATAATATGATGTGGAGATAATTCCATGTGGAGCACACTTGTAGAGCATATATACATAATCTACATCCTGTTTGGTGAAACTGCCGCCCAACAGAGTTCTGATAGGCATACACTGACGAGAGGCTGGTCAGCCTTTGTATGGCACGGTTGTAGCGTTGACGTCAGGCTAGCTGTATCGTGTTCTGTGGCTGGACAGACGTGGGCTGTATACATGAAATTACCTCCAGGGGAAGAGGATTTGTTTTGAGGCCTCTCGCCTGCAGTCACTTGCCATTCCAATAGAGATCTATGTATAAAACTAACTTTGACTTGCCCCCAGGGCAAGTTGATTGAAATTTTAGTGCTGTGGCAGGAATTTTACTTGTCATGGACAAGAAGACATGCACATAGGAGAGGTCACAATTAATAATTTAATGTGTATTTGGTTGACAACACAACTCATTACATAAATTTGTTCAGGGCTCTCCGTGTGTGTTCTCTATTGGATTTAATGTTAAAGCAACATATAATAATTTGGTTAATTTTGTGGCTGAGGTGTGAAAATTAATATGGGAATTTTAAACAATGCACAAAGATTTGGGATTGTATCTGGGTGACCTTGACCTGATTCTCAAGATCACAGGGCCACTTTTATGATTTTATTTCTGTGTACACATGTAACAGGATAATCAGTTATCTCCTTCAGAGACAAAGCCTTCCACCAGGAGACATTTTAGTCTTGCAAAATCATCAACTTCTAGTTCTATTGAATTATCCTTGAAAGTTATACAGAAATTATTATCCCAGTTGTTTCCCACTTTCCCAATAGCAGCAGTTGGTCTTTCCTTTACTTGCCTGGGGTTGAAAGTTATGAGTTCTATATTCTTGCGGTTGTGTGTCTTTGCTGTGTGGCTTTGAAAGTTGTCAAGTTTTAAGGAAACCAGACAGGTTAATCTCCATGCGTCTCTGCTACTGGTTCTTAGACTAGGGCACAGAGCCTGCCTTGTAGTCAAACTCTTAAACAAATACTTACAAGTAAGTTTCATTTTGAAAATTGGCAGCATCATTCAAGCATGGTGGATACAAATGTCTCATTATTGTTTGGGCCCAGCAGAATTACAGTATGTAACTTGTAGGTGCAGGTGGTATCCCATGACAAGTGTGACAGCATGCTGCTGTTGTTTACTAGAATCCCCCCCTACAACCATCAAAAATGGTTTCTATTAACATGATATATGTATATATATGTAGGTACAAATGTTAAAGCAGATGACAATTTATATTTGGACACCGATATATTTATGTATACATGTATGCTTGATTATTATATCTGCTGACTTCAACCAAAATATCTGGAAAGTGTAGCTCATGTTTAGAGAAGTTGTGTGTGAATTTGAATGAATCTTGAAACTCACTAATAAATCCAAGAAGTCAAAATGGTATCTGCAGCATTTGGCCAGATTAAAAATATAATGTAAATAAGTTTCCCCCATAGCTTAGGATTCAAAGGGGGCAGTCAAGGATACACTGTTCCAGGTAGCCCATAACTAAGTATGTGTGGTAGGGAGCCATCTTGATACCTTTCAGAGTACTTGAAGTTTGCAAGGAAACATTATACCCTCCCACATACACACACAATGAAGTTGAGGGGAAGACCTTGAACTATGAAGGCCAAGGTCACAGCAGACATGTATTGGTTTTGTGCAGCCTACATCTCCTTCGTAAATGCTCGGATCTTCAAACTTTCTGTGGCTATTCCCTGCCACTGTAGTGTGTCTTGCAGCAGTGATGACCTTGAGGTATGCAGGTCAGGGTCATGACAGCCACCATAGAAGGGTGTGTTATGAAGCAATCACGACTGAGCTATGTTAAGCTATATATGAGGGCTTAGGGTAATATTGACACATTTTCTTTGATAGTGGCGTAAAATTTCAGTGAATACTTGCCCACAAATGAGAAGTCACTAGGATAAAACATTATTATTGAAGATGTATTGTCAGTAAAGGTATCAATTATATTACAGGGCTGTCCAACTGGAGCATTATAGCAACATTTTGCTCTGTACTTCTTGAAAAAATGCTTCACAATTTATCCAAAATAAATGTTTCTCATGTTAAGAAGTTGAGAAAGTGCTGCAGAAAATCTACAGCACCGTACTAGCATCAAGCAAGGAAAAGTTCGTAGCCTCAGGGAGACCTGCTAAATTCATACAGAATAGATCTGATATCACCCACAATTCCTTGCGCTGGATATGACCCACAATTCCTTGTGCTCGATATGACCCACAATTCCTTGTGCTGAATACGACCCACACCTCCTTGTGCTAGGTATGTCCCAGAATTCCTTGTGCTGGTGCTAGTGTTCTTGTTCGTCAAAACACTGGACTGGACTGTCAACCCTTTCTTTCTGTAAGACTTGAGAGAAAAGACTTCCTCGCTGTGGGGTTCTGACTGAGCATCTGTTCAGATATACTGGCACTACACCCTGAAGGACATAATGATAATGTAGGCATCCAACTTTTAACCCAGTAATAATCCCCCAAATGTCTGACATAAACGCTGTCTCTTTTTTTGTCACTCAGATAATTAATCTCCAACATGTTCTGCATAAGTTGGTCCATTAACAATTTTGAGATATTTTGTTGGAGATAAATGTTGTCCATCAAGTGTCCGAGTTTGCCGGCTGTAGCCCCAATACAATTTAAAAAAAAAAATGAACAAAATGTTACTTAAATGTTAACATGGTTGTCTGTGGACCATGTTAACCTTTAGATCAGGATCACATACCGCACAAAAAATACTTTTACTCAAAACTCCCATGCTCATACAGCGATTTTGAATTGTGAGTTCCACCTTCAGTGCAGACAGATTCTTCAAGCCTTATGGTCAATAGAGTGTAAAAGTTTACCATGCTAACCCTCTCGGTACTAAGTCAACAGCAGTCCTAACCCTCTAAGGATTAAGTCAACAGCTGTCCTAACCCTCTGGGACTAGGTCGACAGCTGTCCTAACCCTCTAGGGACTAAGTCAACAGCTTTCCTTAGGACAGTCTGATAAAAGTGTTGGCACGCAGGTCCTTGATGAAGACTTCTGTTTGCGTATTATTGACATGTGGCAGTCTGTAAATTACACCTTCACATTGACGTTGGGTGGAGCACTTGTTACAAATACCTGTCAGTGTCCATTGTTAATTCCTGTTTGGTTAGACCCCCTGAGCACTTGATTCAAAACAATTGGTGACAGTTGAGACAGTCAAGGACACAGTAAACTCACAGAGAAGTCAGATCTTTTACATGCCATATTCTTCCTAATGAGCACCCATGCTCTGGCAGGTGCCCCTGCCTTGCCAGCATGAAAAAAGGGCAAACTGGGTCAAATATTATACAGTTAATCATACTCTCATATTTAAAGTGTGTGTGTCAACACACACTTTTCTGTTTTTCCTCGAGTTCTTTATTTGAAGTGTGTGTGTCAACACACACTTTTCTGTTTTTCCACTTTTCTGTTTTTCCTCGAGTTCTATATTTGAAGTGTGTGTGTCAACACACACTTTTCTGTTCTTTCTTTCTTTCTTTCTTTCTTTCTTTCTTTCTTTCTTTCTTTCTTTCTTTCTTTCTTTCTTTCTTTCTTTCTTTCTTTCTTTCTTTCTTTCTTTCTTTCTTTCTTTGCCAGCAAATTTGTCCGACACTTTTCTCGGAGACTATTATACATAGAAACTCCAAACTTGGCATGATTGTACCTCCATACAAGGAATTTGACAGTTTTATACAGAGGAATGAAGATATTTAAGATTATGCAATTTAGGGGCATTTGAAATTTTAAATCTTGAATATCTTCAAAAGTATAATAGATAGAGATGTCATTCCAACTTCTACTAGGGGGTTATTGACCAGTGCGCATCCAATGAATTTGAAACAAAAGTTGTAACAATTTAAATTATGCTAATTAGCAGCATTTGAAATTTTAAAACTTGAATATCTTAAAAAAAAAAAAAAATAGAGATGTCATTTTAACCTATACTAGGGGGTTATTGACCATTGTGCATGTAACGAATCTAAAGCAAAAGTTGTAGCCATTTAAATTATGCTAATTAGCAGCATTTGAAATTTTATGACTTGAATATCTTCAAAACCATTATAGATAGAGATGTGATTTCAACTTTTACAAGGGGGTTGTTGACCATTGCGTATGTAATGAATCTAAAACAAAAGTTGTAGCAATTGAAATTATGCAAATTAGCAGTATTCGAAATTTTCAATCTTGAATATCTTTAACACTATAATAGATAGAGTTGTCATTCCAACTTCTTGTAGGGGGTTGTTGACCATTGAGCACCTAATGAATTAAAAATAAAAGTTGTAGCAATTTAAATTATGAAAAATAGCACCATTAGAAATTTTAAATCTTAAATAACTTCAAAGCAATAAAAGATAGAGACGCCATTCCAACTTCTACCCCTGTTATGGAATAGTTGTACATTGCCATACCAATATGCTTTGAAGACACACACACTGATTTGCTATGCAGCAAATCATCTTTCCTAGTTTCATTTTGTGTTCATTGCTATACGTTTACCCCCCCCCCACACACAGACACATTAAGAGATGCAATGTTGTATGTCTTCATGCTCCTCAAAAAAAATTATAGAAAAAAAATCTGTCGATGAAAGCATAAACAGACAAAAAAATGCCCTTTGTGTTCTTTGTAAGCAGTCATTGAAAATTGTCAACACTTTCACATTAGCATATAGGACGATCTTTCTATTAAAACTCCCCCCCCCCCCTGCCAAAAAAAGCACCATAAAAATGTGATTATTGCCACACCCAAATGTTTGCCAAATATTGACTGATAATTTCCAGATTTGGTAAAAATGTGCATTGGTGGTGACCACATGCCCTGGATGTACTTTGAATGCTAATTAGAAAATGTAGACATTTGTGAATTGCCCCTAAATTGACTCGGAACAAGTACTGTATACAGAGTGGTCCCTGTTTTGAGAGACCACCCCTAGGGCAGGTCAGAATGTGGTCTCTCAAAACAGGTGGTCTTTCATTAGAGGTATAACATGGAAAAGATAGCACAGTGTTCTGAGAGAGCGGTCTCAAAAAGGTATGCGGTCTCTCATTGGAGGGGTCTCTCAAGACAGGTACCACTGTATTCTGCATAGGGCACATGTCCCACACACACTTTTTTCAGAAAAGAAGCCTGGTTTTTCATTGATAAGGGGTGTTTTCATGCTCAATTCTGGTCCATTGTCTCTCTTTTACTCAATTAGAAATATACAGACAAGTTTTGGGGATTATTTGGGCTGCTGGGGAATATGTTTTATTCAGTTGGACAAGTTGGCAACCATTCGATCTTTCCAGGAACAGTACAGTAAAACCAGTCTTCACAGGCAATCCTTGGGCATGACCAACTTGTGCTCTGTCAAGGCAAGTGGTCTTTCATGGGAGGTATAAGTAAGATTAAAAAAAAGCACTAATCAAAGTATCCCGAAGAGGTAGTCTCTCAAGACAGGTGGTCTCTCCAGACAGGTAGTCTCTCCAGGCAGATCCCTGTATTCCATGCTTTGAATGGTGACACCACCCCTCAGTTGTCGTCGTGCAGGCAAATTGAAAAAAAAAAAAAATCAGTCAGAACCTTGCTGCCTCAGCAGGCAAAACTGATGTTCTCTTTACACCACTTGTGGAGAGGAGATTGCTTTGGATTTGGTTTGTTCCACAGGCAATCCAAAAGACTTGAGTGTTTTGGCACAGTTTTACCAGGTTGGGCCAGAGCGTGTTTAGAAGTCGTAAACCCTGGTGGCTCGATGGCTGTTGTTCTCCTGAAAGTTTACTCTCTGGTGGCAAGTGCCGGCAATTGAGAACCTCATAAACAAGTCACCGCCAGATGACATCTCACTAACACAGTCCCAGGGTGGTCCCTGAAAACAGGTCCCTTCTTAGTTGCCATTTCAGACACCTATTTTATGAGAGCACGGTCTGCTTGTCCCACCATTTAGAACCGTGTTTTCGTGTGACTGGAAAATAAACTTTAAAAGGCCACGAGGGATGGTCCCTAGAGATTAGCACCACTCCGAAACTATGTATGTGTTGACGCAAACAATGAAGCAATTGATAAAGCATTGTGCGTTTTGTTCAACGCTGCCACAAAGGTTGGTGCCGACTGCATCCCTGTGGCACTTGCAGGCAGACATGAAGGTGCCGCTGTGAATGGGGCGGTCCATTAACCCCTCTGGTCAGTCATGCCAGACTGGGAGGATTGCCCTTTTCACAGTGTGAATGCATTAAGTGAAAAACACAAGCCTCGTCAACAGTCAGAGATTGTGTGATAGGGAAAGGCTTATCGTGGTGCTGTAGTTGGTGACAGAAAAAAATAAATTTCAGAGTCAGCAACTTTGATCATGTTGTAGACCTTGTTGACTTTTGTGAAGTTACTTTGGGTCCTCTTTTTAGATCCTGCTGGACTTGTGCTGTTTTGACATGACAGTCTCACAAATGTGACTTGGGTTATTTTACAATCCTAGAAAGTTTCTTGTCTTTGAGACAAAAGCCAATCCTCAGGAAATTTCACTGGAACGGAGACATGTTTGGAAGTCCTTTAGTCGCCCCTTACAGAGCCATCCTAAGTGCAGCCCAAAAGTAGCTTTTTTTGAAAGGTGGCCTCTCTAGAGGGGCACAATATAATTGGAATGTTAGACTTTGTGCATAGGAATAGTGATATTGAAGACGGGTGGCCTCTGGTAAGAGGGGCCTTACAAAGGGGGACCGGTGTATATTGTGCTAGAGACCACTGTGTCATGTAGGAAACAAACATTGACTTCAGCCTGGCAGGAGACAATGGAACCAGAGTTCCTAAAATACCACATATGCCAGTTACTTTTGCAATTGAATTAATGCGATATGTTTTGTGACTACAGAACGACTGGGTCTCGAACCAGCAACCTGCGGCACCAATCCAAGTTTATGTCAACAATTCATCTTGTGCAGGGGTGGGTGGGGTGCAGAGGAGGGGGGGAGGGGCGTCATCCCTTCCCTCAACCTACACAAAAAAGTTTTTCAAACATTTTTTTTTTCTTTTTGCATTTTTTATCTTTTTTAATCTCTAGGTTAACTTTATTTTCCATATTTTGTTATCAAAATTGTTCATAATCCACCATTTCACACCTTAAGTTTAAACGATTTTCCGGGGAGGAACCCAGACCCGCCCCAAACAAAACAATTCAGTACTTTGCCAGTTTGGCTCCTCCCAAACACTCACCCCTCAGATATCGAGATCTGCCCGCAATGATCAGGACTACCTCCTGCTGTCATTGAGCTAAACCTGCTGACCTACAGGCAAATATTGATCACAGGATAGACGGCCCATACTTGCTGTCGTGACTACATTTTATCATACACCAACATCAGTGTGTGTCACAGATGGCTATTTCAATTTCACTATGAAAGTGAATATTTGACTTCCATAAAGAAAAAAACCAAGCGTCTGTCCATTGTTTATGACCATCAGATGGATGTAATTCCTCTTAAAACAGGCAGAAATCCAGTGACTGCATGTTTGCAGTCGCAGTGCCTCCCGACTGGCTAGAAAGAAAGTAGTTCAGGAGAATCCCCTCAAAAAACAGTTTTTCTTTGGACAATACAGTGGCATGGGGAACAGTGCTATCACTGTGCCAGCATGCTCATGGGTCCGTGTAGCACAGGCTTTAATGATGGACCACTCAGTGAATTTTTGTGATAGATACATGTTAAGTTTGTTTTCGTATGAAACACATTTCATTGTTTGTGAGCGCTTTTCATGGTAAGAATGAAGCTTCCTGTAAATTTGTTGCATGTGCACCGCAGCACTGGAAACCAGCTGTTTGCATAACCCACAGAGGTACATGCATCTGTCCGTTTGCTTATGGTGGGACTGCCGAGATTAAACCTACTAGCTATCAGTTGCTCTCCCAGGATGCTATTTTAGTGATACATTGGGCACTTTGACCAGTGTAGTAATTTTACTAGTTTTACTGTGTGCACCTCAGACTCATGCCAGAAGCTATGGATACAGTCAGCTCAGATGCAGGTTTGAGTTTTGTCCTTAGCACTTGGATAGATATAAATGAATGTTTATGAAGAGAAATGATAAATTGAACCAATCATTATTTGTAAATATGTCCCCATCCCCCTCCGAAGGAGGAGGGGGCATTATATAGTGATTATTTTGTCTGTGTGTGTGTTTGGACTAACAGTTTTCAGGCAATAACTCGAAAAGTTTTTTGCTTAGGGCTTTAATATTGCACATGCTTATAGTCCTGAATAAGGTATCAGACGAAGTTGAAGATGTGTGACCTTGATTGAATTTCCAAGGTCACAGAGCCATTTGAGTGAATTTGGTTTTCACTCGATAACTTGAAAAGTTTTTGCATAGGGCTTTTATGTTGCACATGCTTAAAGTCCTGAATAAGGTTTAATATGAGTTCAAAGGTGGGTGACCTTGACCCCATACCCAAGTTTACAGAGCCTTTTTTGTGAATTTGGTTTTCATGCAATAACTTAAAAAGTTTTGTACATAGGGGTTACCTATTGCACATGTTTATAGTCCTGTGTGATGTCTTGGACAGGGTTGAAGGTGCGTGACCTTGACCCAATTCCCAAGGCCACAGAGCCATTTTATTGAATTTGGTTTTCACGCGATAACTTAAAAATTTTTTAACATAGGCCTTTCTTTATATGCACATGGTTTTAATTCCACATGTATATAATGTCTGAGACAAGTTCGAAGATGGTTCACCTTGATCCAAGTCGCAAGTTCACAGAGTTTTTTTTGGGGGGGGGGGGGCAATAGATCTACCAATATCTGATTGTGTTTTAATTTAATTTCACACTGTTAATATTTCTATTAGCTTTTCTTTTGGTTTCCATTTTTTTGTTTGGTTTTTTTTGGTTTTTTTTTTGTTTGTTTGTTTGTTAGTTTGTTTGTTTTTTCTTTCTTTTTGTATCTTTTTGGGGAAATTTAGCTTGAAAAATAGGATAAAGACGTACAACTAAGGAATTTTCAAAGAGTAAGTGAAACCTGCCACATTATTTCATGCACTGATTTTGTCTTTACAGGATGAGAGATTGATCCAATAGGCAGTGCCAAAAAATTTCTATCTTTAGACTCGGCAATATACACACAAAGGATTTCCTATTTAGGAAACTGCACTGTGGGCCAGCGATAACACACACCTAATGGTAATCTCTGAAATTTGTAGAAAAATGAAGAAATTGTTCTAAACTAAAGCTACAAAGACCTCGGCCAGTGCGGTTTGCATTACTTGACAGGTTATGTTGTTGCCGCATGGTTGCTGGAGCACGACTTATAGGAAACTCCAAAACCACAGACTTCAGACCGTGGGCATGTCAGCACTTGAGTGAAAGCCATTTTTATGAGGAACTTCAATATATATTCAATTCAATTACAGCTGAACTAAGAGGATAATCTACCGCTTGACATAGGGGATTTATGATCTTTTAAAAGGGAGTGGATTAAAGCACCCACTTGTGTTCCATGTAGGTGACAATTGATTCAAGTGTGGCATCTTGGACTTAATGAACCACAGACTGTGAGACACCAGTCTTGTTCAAACACAAGACAACAATGGCGCTGATAGATAACCGCTCTCCTGGCACAGCGGACAGGAAAAACACTCCCAATATTTATTGTGGCTCAGGGTGTGGGTTTTAAATCAATATATTGGATTGTGACTCTGTTTGCCAAAAAGTGCACTTAGGTATACTTTTACAATGTCAGGGACTGCCCATACTGTCCACCAAGGGGCCAAATGCTGATATACTGTACATTGCCCATACTGTCCACCAAGGAGCTAAACACTGATATGCTGTACACTGCCCATACTGTCCACCAAGGAGCTAAACGCTGATATACTGTACATTCGCCATGCTGTCCACCAAGGAGCTAAATGCTCATGTACTGTACAGTGCCCATACTGTCCACCAAGGAGCTAAATGCTCATGTACTGTACACTGCCAGCACTGTCCACCAAGGAGCTAAATGCTCATGAACTTTATATTGCTTTATTTTTGCATGTTTAAGTTTCACAGTTTTTGTATTTTTGGCATTTCACCCTAGTTCTGACTTCACCATTTTGGACATAACTCCTATTCAACCAATGTTAAAATACTATTTCACTGTGTTTTTAATTTTCACTGTTTTGTGCCATCAGCATAATAAGAGAAAATAAGATTATGGTAAAATTAAAGCAGTTTACTTTGACCAGCAAATTTTGCAAATGGTTTAAACATGAATTCTCAAAGAGTGTGATTGAATTTGGTAATGATTTTACTTTTATGTCCTAGTTTGGCTACAGAGTTGGGAACTGAACAGTGTTTCCATTAAGAATTTTTTCAGGGGGTCACAAGTGGGAGAAATTCAGGGAAGGAGACAGGATTTTCAACAGTTTTACATGTAAATAAACAAACCCTGTGACCCTTTAGAATTTTATCAGAGGGTATTTCTGGCTTTGAAAGGGTAATATAGCCCCTTTTTCGGGGTTAACGGAAACACTGCTGAAGATTGGTTCCCAAATGTGCTCTGTGTAAACTTTAGTTTATAGGCAATTCACGGAAATTCTGTACACATCACGGTGATTGTTACAGCACTTTAGGGCAAGTTGTTCCAAAGTATCCAAGAAATTCTGTACCTTTATGGTACATTTGTTTATTTTTTGCAAACTTTAACCTCTTCCAGCTCAAACTGACCTAAACTGGCTGCCGGTAAGAAGTAGTTGGTTTCTTTTTTCTTTTTCTTTTTTTTTTTTTTTTTAAATTCAGTATGAACAAAAGAACTTTTTGAATGAGAATTGTACATACATGTAAGTTGGAATGGCAATACAGTGAAACCTGTTTTGAGAGACCACTGTGATGAAAGACCACCTGCCTTTTCAGACCATGTTTACTATGTCCCTTTTGCTATCTTTCCCATGTTACTATACCTCTATTGAGAGACCACCTGCCTTATGTGACTACTTTTTGGCTTGCTTTAGGGGTAGTCTCTCTAAACAGGTTTCACTGTATGTGATGATGCTACAGGTCAACAACTTTCCCAGGAGCAGCATCCAACCCACCCTTAAGGAAAGCAGACTTGTTAAGGCAGTTTATCTACATTTTTTTTCTGAATGTAGTTGACTGGCAAGCCTATTTGTCAATGGTTTTGTTGTGTTTTCACAACACATGTGAACTCATTGAAGACCAGAACCTATCTCTGGTGACCGTCTTGCAAGCAGAACCCTCAGGTCGAAAGTATAAGTCCCAACTTATATCCCAGAGACGTGAAGGCACACTTCTAATCTGCACTAAATTTAGCTCGAGTGTCTTAAATGTGTACAATCAGTGCTTATTCTGTGATTTAAGTTCCATGGGCATAAAGTGTCCATTTGATTTTTTTTTTCAGAAACTACCAACACCTTCTGAGTGGCATCATGACAATACTTTTAAAAAAAAAAAAAAGCTCTTGACATTAAGAGGAACCAGATACCATTAAAATTATATATTGAGGGCACGTTGTATGTTTCGGGGCAAATTTCAGAAGTACTCTGTCCAGAAAGAACTCGGATAAAAAAATAATGATAAGATGGTGTTTCAAGAACATCAGCCAACTGAATACCAATGATTACAACTCAAAAAGAGGCTGAAGAAGATAACCAATAAACTGTTAGATGGGTGCCCTTGCTGAAGAACAACAGAAACACTTTCAACCAATCAGAGCCAGAGACTGTGTGACCAGTAGGTCACATTGTCTTGTCAGATGAGACTGCTGGGCAGCTATCTCACCAGCTGACCACTAACAAGTCCATTGTTTGAAGAAAACTGTCAAGTGCTTAGTTATAAATTTCTTAAGGACTTCTTTACCCTTTGGCGTCCAAATTGACCAAAAACCACGTAGATGCATATTTTCATATGTTTTTGGAGCTTTTACTTAAACTACATAAAGGTAGGAAGCATTTTTTTTTTTTTTTTAAATCTTGTAGATGAGACCTATGATGTCCCAAGTCATTAGCTGTCTTGGTGCCACTTCAGGTTGGGTGCATTACACCCAACCTGCACCAGGGAAAGATGTTGACTCAGTCTTCTTGCCGGGAAAGGGTTAAATATAAATGATGACAAGGCACAGCAGCAAACTGTGAAAGACTTAACACTTGTAGTACTGGAGTTTCCAGGAGTGCAT
This sequence comes from Hermodice carunculata, assembly GCA_964020975.1. NCBI lineage: Eukaryota > Metazoa > Annelida > Polychaeta > Eunicida > Amphinomidae > Hermodice > Hermodice carunculata. Next base: position 37,746,077 of record OZ026620.1, read on the forward strand.
GCTAATTTGGAAACAAATAATTATGCAAATTAAAGCAAAAATATTTGTCATTTATGAATTTGAATGCTTTAAAAGAAATACAGTAATCCCTCCTTTGAGAGACCACCCCCAGTGCCATCTAATGGCCCAGTTACATGAGGAGATTTGTCATGTGTGACAGGTTGCAAGCAAAGATTTGCTTCGCATGGCCATCAAGTCACATGCAAAAGTTGCTCCTGCAACGTTTCATGCCAAATCCAGCAGGTTGGATTTTGATGTGATTTGTTGCTCGCACGAGCCCTTTGCTTTGCGAGGGCTTGCGACCCCCGTAGTCCCTTCGATTCGTTTAATGAAATAAAAGGAAAACATGCTGTTTTCTTCTTTACACCCCTGCCTGTCCTTCCTCGTACCCTGCCTGACCCATTTCATTGCATGACGGGCACTGGGAAACATGGAAGTCTAACAGAGAAAGGCAAATAATCCTGTTGCCCCTAGCTCCAGGTAGGTGCCTAGAAGTGCCACTGCATCACTTTATCAGCTCAGTGTGCAACAAACCTTCTCGCATGCAGGAGCTCGCATACAAAGGGTCACCTCGTGTAACTCGGCCTTAAGAAGTGGTCACATAAAGCAGGTGGTTTCCTAAAGGAGGTTTAACTCTTACATCACCTGCCTGACAGACAACCACTCCTATGAATGGACATCTATAATTTAAATTCAATCATGATTAATGTTCACTTATTTGACCCTATCCCCATCATTGCAGTCATGGGTTAAACTCATTTTGACAAATCATTTTACCAATCTAGAACAAAATAGTTGTTTTTTTACTGATCCGAAATGGGAAATTTCTGCATGGATAAGTGGTATTTTGGGGTCATTTTGGGTGGTCACTGGTCAAATTCTGCATGTAGTCTCCCAAAAGATCTAGATTATCATTAGGAGGTGCTTCTCCAGTGTGAAAATGGCCACAAAAGGCAGGTAGTCTCCGAAAAGAGGGGTCTTTCGTAAGAGGGACTACTGTAGTGTGAAAATACTTATTTGTTACTTACATTAGGAAGACCATATAATTATGCATCCCCCATAGGAGGGGGTGCATATAGTGTTTAGTCTCGTCATCTGCCATCTCCACCGAGTATGTTATACTACCCTCCCCCCCCCACCGCCCCACCCCCCGAAGAAGACTGGGGTATGTAGCTTAATTTGCTCATGTCGGTCAGTCAGTTGGTAGAAAAACTTTGGATTTCACACCATAACTTAAGAAGATTTTGACATAGGACTTTGATACTGCTCAGATATGTACATCTGTATAAAGGCTAGGTGAAGTGTGAAGTGGTTGACCTTGACCCAATTTCCAAGGTCAAAGAGGTAGTGTAGTAACTTTTAGTTTCCACATGATAACTAGAAAGGTGTTCATGATAGTACCTGTATATTGCCCAGGATTATAGCCCTTTTCAAGGGCTAGGTTTACTGAAGTGAATTGGTTTCTACATCTACTTCTCAAGGTCATGATTGCCCCATTTAGTACTGTCAACAGGGTAATGAGGGCAAACATAATGTTGGTTCGGACATCTATGTTTTACAAACATGTCTTGTTTTCCGTATATTTCTGTGCTGCCTTGTTCATTGGCTCCTAATTTGGTACAGATAAGCTATGGGTCTGGGAAATTTTTCCCATATGATGGTATATAACCTTCAGGTGAAAGGTCAAGGTGAAATCCTTGTTGCATTTTTCTGCTGACTCAGTAATTTTCACATATTGGCTTGTACCTCCTTAATGGTGGATCATAGGCCCAAGGTTACTATTCAAGGTTAATAGGAGAGTACCTAATAGTATGGACTGTTACTTTGTATGGTTTATTTAAACCTGAGTGACCTTGAAAGGTCAAAATGCATACATTCTTGTTGATTAATGTGTAAATCAATGAAGATTGCAATGCTAATTCACATTTTCAACTTCTGCAAAGTAATTGGTCAGATTCACTTCAGACTTGGTTGGGATGTACATCAGGTAAGTATCTGCCAACTGTGTTCAAATGGTCATGCTCCAATGATTTTTGAAATTTTAATGCTTTTGGGGGTTAATTTTTGCATACCTATTCATTACCATGTAACTGTAAGTCAATGGGGTTTGCAATGCTAGTCCACATTTTGACTTTTTCAAAACCGGAAGCCCGATTCACTTGAGACTTTTGGTACAGATGCTCCATAGATTTTAGGAGTTTTTTTTTTTTTCATATGATTGTGGATGACCTTCAGGTCTTAGGTCAAGGTCACAATGCCTTGCAAAATAAAATGGGTTTCCCTAGCACATCTTCAAATGGGTATGATTGAAGTCCTACAAACTTGGTTATTATTCACCCAGTTGAGACTTCCCTTAAATTTGCTAAGAGGTGACCTTGAGGTCAGAGGTCAGAGGTCAAACTCTCTGAAGAAGAATGCTGGCTCTCTAAGAGGGGTGGTCTTTGTTGAGAGGTGCCTGCTGAGGGGATGCATAATGTTTTTGCATGAAAACTTGCATCTGTTCTGGTTAATATGAAACGTGGCACATGTACAATTGTATCATTTTTCTTATGGGACTTAAAAAGTTATTTTATGATACAATAAAACAGACCATCAATGGGAAACTGGATTTGGGGTTCACATTTGAATGTACAATTTTTAATGTGATGTGAAGGTCAAGGTCACATGGCCCTTAGGAATATAGGGGTCAAAAGGTGAATGAATATGCTGTGAGTGCTCTTGCATTTGTTTTTTTTTTTAATCTGAATAAAAGTTGGTGGGATTGTGGAGGAGGTCATCTTAATTGTATAGGATACTCGTGGTGTCATGTCATGCACAGTTGAAGAGAAATATATATGGGTCAAAGTGTGAAATGTTGTGAACTGTCCAGCATCTTAAATTTTAGACGGGTTTTTGTGAAATTTAGTGGGATGCTTGAGCAAGCTAATACCAGGCAGACAAATGAGGAGGTGTGTATGATATGGTGATGTTGCTGGTAGCACTGACTTCTGTGTGAAAATTATTTTTCATTTCATAACTTATTGTTGGCAATTTTCAGTGGGATGGCTGTGTCTGGTTTTTGGAGACATGGAAAATTGAATCGTATATCAGGTATCGTGTATTGAGTATGATCATTTCTTGGAAAACAGACATCTGACCCTTGTTTCTGGTTACAGATAAAGTCTGAAATCTTTTTTGGTGTTCCGTGATGCTTTTGTTACTCCCACGGCCTACAATACCAGGAACTGGCTGTCCGTATGATAAGCGCAGGCTGTTGAGTGTCGACCCAGTTTCCTAACTTTTCTCTTGTTCATTGGGAGATCTGCTATTTGTTTTTTGCCACCTTCTAGAGGACTTACCTTGAGTTTCATTTTTACCCCCCTACCCTATAAGGGCAAAGGGTATTGTCATTACCTCAGCTGACCATGTATCCATTATTCTGTCTGTCTGTCCATCTCTTGTTACCACTCAAATTCTTGAACAGAAGTGGCAAGTCATCTTAATTTCACAAGTAAAACATCTCTTATGGTGTTTCACAAGCTTAAGGTCAAGGCAATATCTATATATGACCCAATTTGGGACAGACCCTTGTATGGCCCGTAGAACACACCCGTACCATGCTCATGTAAATCCAGTCTTCTCAGTTGCTCATGCAGTTTTCCCTACGGCTGCAGGTCTGGCCCACTTTAACCAGACCAGCCTTGTCTGGGCGCAGCTTGCTCCAATCTGCCCAGGTTTCGATCTCTCTGTATTGGCCCAGACCTCTTCAGTCGGCCGGTCCAGCTTTGCGAGATCTTGACCATGCCACTGGACTTGCCCTATCATCTGGATGGCTTTGCTGCTTCCCCCCACCCCCACCCCACCACACCACACCGCACCCCACCCCCATCCCCGTCCCCAGCCCAACCCTTGCATCTTTGTCTGGCAAAACCAAATTTACAGAAGGCACCAGTCTCTTCTGGGGTGGCCTGGCCTGGTTATTTAAGTCCCACTCCAACTACGGTCTTGCCCCGATTCTCAGCACATACTTACATTGCTGAGTGTGGGAAGGTTCAATGTCTTGTGTGGCTGGGGTATGGGTACTGAGCAAGGCTGCTGCTGGGTCATTCCAGTGTTTAATCCTCGCTGCACCTTGACAGTGTCCGGGGGGGGGGGGGGGGGGGGGAGCTACTCCCTATACCGAGCGTGATGGGGATGAGCCGCTCTGAAGGGTGCCTTTTCGCCGGTACTTTCCCTAACAAAGGTATCAGTTTTCCCAAGACTTCCCTAACGAAGGTCCATAAATTTTTCTGAAACCCCTAACCAAGGTCACCAATAAAATCAAAGGGCCCTAATCAAGACCAGACGATTTACGCTCCAGCCCTATGAACAGGGCGCATGCTGTGAAAGTGATTGACACGCCCTAATGAAGATCCATTATTTGGTAGGATGGGAGCCCAAATGAAGGGTCATTCTGAAAAACTTGAGCTGCACAGCCCCACCTAAAAAAGTAGCTCCTCCCCCCCCCCCCCGGGACAGTGTGCTCCTGGCTCTGGACTGCCCCCATCCCCTCCCTCCACAGACAGGCGGAGTGTTCACACAGGTCCTTGAAAACCTCCAAAAGTCCCTGAATTTATACCCACTAATAGACATCAATCTTTTTTTTTTACTTTGTCAAAAATGCACATTTCAGCCCCTTGACATGGACTCAAGCTATCAACATCACTCTGGGCAATTGAGTGGGATGTCCTTGCTGCCAAACCTGTTGTGTGCACTGTTCAGTTACTGGGGGATGTTTCAACAAGTCGTCCAGTGTTACAACTTCCAGGCTGCATTGTATGTAAGGCTACTGTTGAAAGAATGTGCTGTGCTGTGATTTTTTTTCACAAAGCCAAGTGAGGTAGTCAAGATGCAAAAACAAAAAAGGAAAGACTTGGAAGGAAAAAGTGTATTTGTCGAAGAAACGACACAGACAATGTTCCAATTGTAAATGATACTGTGCAAGACTATGGTGCAACAGGCTAAACTTTTTTACAGCATAGAGAAAAAGTCTGACCGGTTTCCAAGCTATTGCTTCTCAACAGACACAGGCATCTATGGCCGCCAGTATCAGCTTGTATACCATCGCATCTCTTTCACGTTGCTAATATGATAATGAAAGTGGATGTTTATTACATCTGTGGGCTGTTACATGTAAGAGGACCATGTGATAGTCTATTACTAGTAATACATTTATTTTCATGGGTTCTAATTTTGCCAATTTTCGCATTTGAGACCTTTTACTGAACTTTAAATTCACTGTTTTTTGTAATAGCTCCAGTCCATACCCTGTTAAAAATCTTTTTTCACTGGGTTCTTATTTTAGCAGCTTTGAAGCATAAGTGAAAATAAAAACTCATTGAAATTAAATGAATTCACAGTTTATGATCAGACTTGCTTGTTATTTAGAAAGATAGACCTATGAAAACTCAACATAGCTGGGTCTGGTTTCAAGTCTGGAGAACATCCGATTATGAAAATAAGATGAATGTATCAAATCATCACTTAACTCTATTCAGAAGAAACTGAGAGCTGTTGACTCATGCAAATGATTCCATGACCTACATGCGTAAAAAAAAGTCATGGGGCAGATGAATGTAGAAATAAAATTTTAGCATTATACTGAACAAAAGTTCATCTGTCCATGACAATGAGGCTGTGGTCCTGTTGTACATAGCTGGTGGATCCCAAACTATTATCTGGCAAATCTTAACCTAAGCATTTTTTTCCAGTGATGGGGATGTGCAAATGTATTCCAGAATTTGTATAATACTACAGATGAGTAGGCATCACCACTTCAACTTCAAGTGCATCAGGCATGCAGGACTACTATGACATCAGATGCTAAATTTTCTTGAATTTGGCTCAAGGGTGTGGTACACTTTTACAGCATGTAACACAGAAAGTACAACTTTGCTCCAAACATGTTCTTATATACATTAGACTGCTTATCTGAGAACATATAAACTATATATTTCCAAAAGTACATATTTGAATTAAGGTTTTGTAATAATGAAATCTCTGTAAGTGTTAAGAAATTGAATTTTAATTGCTAAATTTAAAAAAAACGACTAGTTATGTTTGTGTGCCAATGCAAATATTCTTTCTTTCTTTCTTTCTTTCTTTCTTTCTTTCTTTCTTTCTTTCTTTCTTTCTTTCTTTCTTTCTTTCTTTCTTTCTTTCTTTCTTTCTTTCTTTCTGTCTTTCTTTCTTTCTTTCTTTCTTTCTTTCTATTATAGGCTAACCAATCCAATTTCAATTCATGTCTTTGTAACATTGCACATCTCTAAAGGTTAAAGGTCAAAGGTAATTTTGGCATTTGAAATTTCCTTCTAGCCATACCAGGGTCAGTTTTTTTCCGGTGTTGATCATGTTGGGCTCAAATTATAGATATTGTAATACTGCGCACTTTTTAAATTTACATTTGACATCTAAAGGTCAAAAATGAAGGTCATTTGGACCTCAGAAATTTTCATCCAGCCATAACTCTGTCAATTTTCATCCAATATCAACCATGTTGGACCCAAATTATAGGTATTGCAACACTGCATATTTTTTTTTTTAATTTACATGTAACCTGTAAAGGTCAAAGTCAAGGTCATTTGGACTTTTGAAATTTTCATCTAGCAATCACTTGGATCAATTTTCATCCAATTTTAATCATGGTTTGACTCAAATTGTAGGTATTGCAACACTGCACATTTTTGTAATTTACATGTGACATCTAAAGGTCAAAGATCAAGGTCATTTTGACATTTGAAATTTTTTTCTAGCCATAACTCTGACAATTTATATCCAATTTTGTCCATGTTGAGCTCTAATTGTAGATATTGTAACACCACACATTTTTGCAATTTACATGTGACATCTAAAGGTCAAAGGTCAAGGTCAATGTCATTTGGCCCTCAGAAATTTTCATCTAGCCATAACTCTGTCAATTTTCATCCAATTTTAACCATGTTGGACCCAAATTGTGGGTATTGCTACACTGCATATTTTTTGTAATTTACATGTAACCTCTAAAGGTCACCGGTTGAGGTCTTTCAGACCTTTGGAATTTTCACCGAGCCATATCTTAATTTTCATCCAGTTCTAATCATGTTTGTCTCAAATTGTTGGTATTGAAACACTGCACATTTTTGTAATAAACATGTAACCGCTAAAGGTCAAAGGTCAAGGTGACTTGGCCCTTTGAAATTTTCATCTAGCTACAACTTGGTCAATTTTCATCTGATTTGGTTCATGTTGGACTTAAATTGTAGATATTGTAATGCTGTACATTTTTGTTATTTACATGCGACCTCTAAAGGTCAAAAGTCAAGGTCATTTGGGGATTGGATTTTTATCTGACCATAACTTGGGGTCAATTTTCGCCCAATTTCAGTCATGTCAGGCTCAAATTGTCAATATTGCAACACTGCACATTCTTGTAATTTACATGTGACCGCCACAGGTCAAAGGTCATGGTCATTTGGACTTTGAAATTTTCATCTAGCCATAAGCGTAATGGAGCGTGAAATACCACAGGACAGAGGTTGTAGCATTTAATATTTACAACTTTTCAAGGCATACAGACAGATTTGCTTTGAAGCAAGTCTTCTTTTCTAGTTTTACCTGCTTTTTTGCAGGGAAACCAGAAAAGGTTGAAACACCAAAAATGGTTAACATTATTATCGTATGGAAAATGAAAAAGTACACTCCTAGCAGGGGAAAAGTATTTAAAATTTTTGATAAAGTTTTTAGTCCAAAATTTACGGGATGTTTGAATTGAAATTGAAATTTCATTTTATTTTTAATTTGAACAGCAATAAAATTAGAACTAAGCCCTTTTTTAAAAATTTAAAATACAGTTTTGGAGAGTGATATGTGTTTTTTCATTTGATACTATAAACTAAATCTTGATTTTATTTTTTAAAATGCTGTTTCAAATTTAAGAATTTTAAGTAGTATTTAACTACATCAATAGCAATACTAACAATTTTATATTCAGTTCCAGAATCAAACATGGTCTTATGTTGTCTTTCAGAAAATATGTACTTTTTAGGGTGGTTACCATAGACAGAATTTAAAAATTTATACACGAGAGTCATAAAATATACCATGCCCTTAAACAAATGTGTAAAGGCCAAAAAGAAATGTGGAAATGGCCAAAATACTTTAAAATAAATCAGTAAGGAGAAACAACAAAATCTTTGTTTAGGATGCCTGTATTTCCAAATTTGCACACAGAATTTTCAAGATCTAATCTGTTCGTGTGCTTTAACTTCTAACCAAAACATGATAATATAAAAATAAAGGCATCTTTTGATCTCAATTGAGTTAAATCATATCTATGCATTAAAAAGTCAACAATAAAGTTGATTATTGAAAAATGTTGATCCTTTACATGGTATTCACAATGGTAGAGTTTACCCGAGACACTGATCCACACTGGAATGTGCGTGTTAAGGGTTTCGCAGAATAATGTTTTTGCTGAGCAGCCTGCATCAGAACTTCAACATCCTCCTTGCAAAGTACCTCCTCAGGAATTGAACAGTTTTACTCAGCTTCAAGCATTTGCACTTGGAATCTCTTCCCTCCCTGGCCCTAGCCATGTTATCTGTTAGCTTGCGTGAACTGGCCACACTTACGATTCTGATGATGATGATGTCACAACCCCAGCCAGCTGTCTTGTCTGATCAGTGGAGCCTGCTCTTTTAGTCTATTCAAAGACAATTTTTTGCTCATCGAAAATTCATACTATGTCCGTCACAATTTTTGTATGCATATTTCACTTTAATAGGACTTGTAATACACCAAAAGAAAATGTAAAGCGCGGCTGACCTAAGAAGAACGTTGGATAATGTTTATTATGTTTAATCTTCCGTGGGAGGCCGGGAAAGTAAACACCTAATTTGTAGGATTGGAAATTGTGTGTTGGAGTTTCCCACTACCACCAGATTCGTTGTTATTGTCAGAAAGAAAAAAAAAGTGACTGCATGACTAGAGTGGGCCAACTTAAATGACACGATAAACCTCTATGAGAGAAATACAGGATGGAACACTCCCACCCCCTCCTCTGAGAGGCATTGTCACTGTCAGAAAACAACAAGAAATACTGAGCACATCTTTTGATACTCCTCGATGCCCTTGGTCTATGGCAAATACCCTTCCAGGAAATTTGTAATCCAGCAATTAATGCATACTGACTTTGATTTGTACCTTTCAAGGTTACTCAGTCACACATGACAGCTCCAAATGAAAGCACATACATCATGTCCTATGCCTGTTAACCAGTAACAATGGTCCCAATATTCACTGCTTTCTAGCTACAGTGGTCCTCTACTTGTAAGGCCCCTCTGAAAAGAGGCCATCCCTCTAGAGAGGCCAATTCCCTGTGGGGCAGTGATTGCTTTTTACCCTTCAGCCTTATGAGGCCGACGGGTATTGTCGTACCCGGCGCCATCTGTCCATCTGTCCATCCATCCCATGGTTTTGCCACCATAACTTCAGAAATTTTTGAGACAGGACTTTCAAATTGCACATGATAGTACACTCCTATATGGCCTACTTTATGTGCAAGCATAGTTGACCTTGACGTAATTCTCAAGGTCACACAATGGTAACTATTGAAAGCTTGCATCTAGCAATCTAAAGCTTACACACAAGAAGCTTCATAGAGTGAACTAGAAGCCTATTGAAAATCAAGGTCATAGCTCTATATTTGACCTACTTTTTGAGGTCAAAGGTCAAGTGCACAATGGTGGTATTGGTATAAGTAAGGAAGTATTGAAGTCAGTTACATGAAATTTTATACACACATGTATCATAACCAAAATGTGTCATGAATGAAAAGTAGATCACTAGGTCAAGTATCTGGGTCACAGTGACCTATTCATTGAAATTTTGTTTACCACTATAACTTCAGAAGCTTTTGAGACAGGACTTTCAAATTGTATATGATAGTATACCACTATAATGCTTGCTTTGTGTGCAAGCATAATTAACCTTGACCTAATTTTCAAGGTCACACACGGGTCACAAGTTTGCTGAGTGACATTGTGCATCTAGAAGACTATTGAAAGTCAAGGTTATACCTCTATATTTGACCTGATGTTTTTGAGGCCAAAGGTTTAGTGTACAATAGTAGTATTTGTTGAATTTATGACAAGATCTCCATTTGTGAAATTATTTGATGAGTGGCAAAATGGCCGTGATATTTTACACTACAGGCTACCAGCAGCTTTCTAATCATACACTATACCTGATACTATGGGACACTATTCCTATTCACTTACAGCAAAAGAGATTGAAGGCATCTGAAGGGGACTGCTTTCTTTGAACGGTATTTTTCATTATATTTACCCCCCCCTCCCACTTAACGAGGACACCCCTCTTATAAGGCCACAATTCTGATGCACTAGGTGTGGCCTTAAAAGAGGGGAACCACTGCTTTAGCAAATATTGATGTCCAGGACCTTTATCTGACCTTTTAAGGTCACTCAAGGTCAAAATGCCCACCTCCCAGATGCAACTGGACCCAAGTCCTCCCAGCAATTTTTCATTGTTTTTTGCCTGTCTTAAGGGCTGAACTGCTTAACAATGTAATTTGGGAAAATCAAAGGAAGAACAATATGACAGTGTTTATACAGTCAACCCACTCCTCGTGAATTCAGACTGAGTCAACAGCTTTCCTTGGCATGGGTTCCCAGCCCATGTTAAGGAAAGCTGTTGATCAAGGTCATGTGATCTTGATAGGTCTCTTCTACAATTTCTCGATCAAATTGTTTTTCTTAACGTGTACTGTTAAAATCAGTTGAAAACACTGAAGCAGACGGCATTTAACCTCCGGCCAGTTTTGGCCGATTTCAGAGGTAAAGGGTTAAGTTAGCTTTGCAAAAGATTTGCCGCTGGATTCCTCTGCCTGACCCTTTATGCATGCCATCCAATTATTTGTGTAGACCCCAAATCCTCTCCGAGGGACCACCTGTCTTTAGGGTCCTTTTTTTGGCCAGATTCCATGGGTGGTCGCTTAAGAAAGCTTCTAATGTAAGCATGAAATATCTAGTTTCAACATGCAGTGTTGTTTTAAGTTACCAAGTGGCAAATTACACTGTGCAAATGGTAAGACACAACTTTAGTCCTCCTGACTGAAGGGCCCTCTACAGGAGGGACACAGGAACCTTCTCTTTTTCCTCTTGTCTATTGGAAGAGGCTAACATGTCCCTGTACCAGTAGATGTTGATAGGCTTAGTTTACTTTTTCCCCCTTTCAAAATGACGAAGGAACAATCCACATTTTTTCCCCTGTGTCCCATTAATTGTACTGTACTAGTCCACACCTCCTGGGAGCCTAATCATGAGAACAAACCGGGCGAACACCCCATCCGAGTTACCTCCCTACCAAGTTTGAGGAGGATTAGTCCAGGCGTCAGGATCAGGAGTTGTAAATTATAGATAGATAGATTCACAGGCGATGCAAACCCAGGCTCACAGCTCATAACTCGGTTCCCGTAGTGTTGATTTTCCTTTGAACGAGCACCCGTCTTGCCTCCATAGCAGGCCCCCTTGGGGAAGATGCAGAAGGGTAGCATACTAGCCAGAACGTCTGTTTAGCAGGCAAGCAGCCAGCTTACAAAGGCGCTCTTGGCTGAGGGAAGGCACAGCTTGCTGTCCCTTTGCTGGTTACCGATATCAATTTATATTTGGAAGTACGTGTGTACCTACATGCATGTGAAGTATAATCCTACGTTATACAACAAATTTTAACTAAAAGTCATGTTTGGTCATGTGGGTACATGTACCTAAAAATTGTATGTCTTGGCTGAAAGCGTATAGAAATTAATGATGTGAAAGCCGAAGCAGGTGTCATATAATGTAGAAATGACATGTTAGTTGCATTAGACCTAAGTGAGTGTACGTGTCATTTGCGTATCATGTGTAGACTGCTAGCATGACTCTTGATATAGAGTGTACATTGCGAAACGGTACCATGAGGGGCATGCTTTGTGAGAAAAGATCGAACAGCTGGCGACATGCTCTGACACAAGCTTTGCCAAGTATTGAACAGAAATGCAAATAAGGTGATACCTGCTATTTAAAAACTGCGCCGCCGCCACCCCCCCCCCACCCCCGTCATCAAAAAGTTATCTTGTATTTGTACAGGTGGTTGTAAAATAAAAGTAAAATAACAAAGAAATACAATTCCGTGTTCATGCTCAGAGTGGTCTAAATAAGAGGTGGTCTTTTAATGGAGGGGATCTTTACAGCAGAAACTGCTGTAGCTTTCTATAATGGTCAAGTTCAAAGATGATCCTGGTGTTGTCTCGATTTGCCAACAGAGGGGGTTCCCTCTGGGGTTGGACTGCAAAACCAGCCCCTCGAGGCATCTTGATCAAACCAAGGAGTTGACTATTGTCTCTCCCAGCCATGTTTTCTCTGCTGTTTCAGAATGTGTATCCGATCCCCTTTATTGAAAACCCTGTATTGTTGGTTATTACCTGTTACATTTGTCCTTTTATTTCAGAATGTGCATCTTGGCCAGCAGAGAACACACATGTATCCATCCCGAAGTCTCCAAAATGTCGAACAAAAATGAAGAATGCAGAAACAAGATAGAGGTATATGTATTTCATTATAGCAATGCTTTCTCACGACCGATTTCCTCTCTCATTAAAGAAAATTAATACTAGAAGGCAATGATCTCCAACTGGCATGATATATCCTCATTTAAATGTGGACGGATGCCAGTGATGTTGGCTCCACCGTGCCCTGTTTGTCAGATGGTCAAGAATTTTCCTGCCAGTAGATGGCAGCAGCTGATGGTGCTGTGGCTATTAGTTCAGTGATTGTCCACAAGAGGACACTAGCTGTCGAGGGGAAAAATTGATGCTGTTCTGTGAATACATTTGTTGTTCTCTGGTGGCAACATACACATGTGCCAATTTTTCAAATGAGACTTGAGATGCATGTCAAGTGAAAATAATCTTCAAGGAAAGGGAGCTATTTATAATGGAAGCTAGCAATGAGTGCAAGAAACAATATCTTTATTTGTCGTAGAGCAAGTAACAGTTTTCTTAAAGATTTCTGCCAAAAGTACATGTATGATCATTTTTTCCCACAATCCTCTAATCTTGGTTTTTCAGAAGCAAATTATATGTTGCATCTTCATCCATGGCTGCTTTGGGTATTTTAATACTTCATCAGTCATATAATCTCAGTCAACTGCTCTCACATCATACTACAGTGGTACCTGCAATGGCTAACCACTGAGGTGGCCGGTCACCTGGTGTTACCGGTCATATTTGCAATATACGGAGCTTTTCACAATGTTAAATGACCTGTGGTGACAAGTCACCTGCCAAACCCGGTCAGTGGTCAGTCAAAATCAAATTTTTGCAGTCTACGGTCAGTCAAAACCAAGCTTTTTGTGGTCCGCAGTCATTACAACAAATAAAAAAACAATGTTAACAGTGGTAAACAGCCACTTAACAATTTGCAGTCACTTCAAATAGAAACAAAGTAAGATTTAATGATACAGTGCTCCCTCTTTATAACGCTGGTGTTGGGGTCCACAGGGTAAACCATGTTATAGCAAAACCACCTTATAACAGAGGGACTTTTAACATAGAAGTAATGGGAAAACTATGTCAGTGGGAGCCAAGGTGCTCACCATGTTATATCAGAAACCGCCTTGTAATGAGGGGTGTTATAAAGAGGGAGCACTGTCCTGACTTGCAGATGTCCGATCAATTTTCTATGCTGGAAGTGTAAATTTACATAACTTTGAAACAGCTATAAAATCTAGGATAAACCCCAGTAGCATCACTCACCATCTGGCATATGTTCTAAAAAGGTCTTTAGATTAATATTAGGAGGAAATTTGTATATTGTCATGCTTCAAAATGTCAACTTTATTGTTTTAACTTTGCAAGTGTTTACGCGCAACAGCGAGGATGTGTCCATGTCGACCTAGCTAGTTGCAGGATGCATCATGAGAGTTCTTACCTTTTTTTCATTTGGACAGCTTACAGTGATTGCCAGTGTTCGATGTTTGTAAACACGACAACGTGGTTTTGAAAAGTGATCACAATCTTGATTTTTTTTTTTATTTTGCAATGACAATGTCACAAGGGCATTTCCCTGTGTGGCTGCATGTGGTCAGGGGTTGACAAATTATCAACTCTCTCATCCCAATAAAATTTTAGTACCACTTCCCTTTGCCTCACCGTCCATACAATTACCATGACATTTGTCCCCAGAAATGTTTGCGTGTCAGACCTGTTTACTTTTATGATTTCTCTGTAGTTTCTATAGAATTTGAATGCAAATACGCTCTATGGATCAGCTGTCAATTTCAATGCCTAGGGTTGCGGCAAAATTTTCGATATAATTTTCATAACATATTTTTGGACCTGTATTTTCCATAGAAGCATGGTGTTATTCAGTCAGCCTGAGCACTGAGGATTTATCAAGCCCCATGCCAGGCCAGCCAGTGATGATGCTTTAGAAGTTGTTCCAACAGCTGAGCGGATAAGGGCTCTCTTTGAAGTCCAGTCAAACACAGAACCTGGTTGGCCATATTTGCATACCTGCAGTGACCAGTCACCTGCTGTATGTGGTCACTTTTACTTGGCAGAAGGGGTGACCGCATACAGCAGGTACTCCTGTATTGATAATTCTGACGAAATATACATGAATTATGCATGCCAGTCAGGCATATATTATGTCTGAGAAACTTGAAGGATATTTAACCCTTTCACCCTTAAATCAGCCAAAACCGGCTGGTGGTCAAGTGTCGTCTGCTTCGGTGCTTTCAACTAATTTCAACAGTGATGAAAAACAATTTTGACTGAGAATTGGAGATGAGCCCTATGAGGATTACATGCCCCAGGTCAACAGCTTTCCTTGGTATGGGTTGGGCACTTAGTGCCCAACCCATACCAAAGAAAGCTGTTGACTCAGTTTTAATTTAAAGGGGAAAGTATTTAGTTGTTTGTGTTAGTTTAAACCTTTGAATTCTTATCAGAACAGAAGTCATTTTGAACTACAATGTATAATGATTTCTCATTTGAATTTCTCATTAAAGGGCCTTACATGAAACCCTCTCCCCCTTGAATTCAGATTGAGTCAACAGCTTTTCTTGGCCTGGGGTGGGCACTAAGTGCTCAACCCATGTCAAGGAAAGCTGTTGATCTGGACATGTTATGTTGATTGCTCTCATCTACAATTCTCAGTCAAATTTTATTTTCAATACTGTTGAAATTAGTTTAAAATGCTGAAGCAGACGACATTTGACCACCATCCGGTTTTGGCCGGGGTAAGGGTTAAGTGCCGTCATATCTGTATTCCCAGAGAGAGAAAGGGAGGACAAAGATCAACAGCTCTCCTTGGGGTGGGGTACTTAAGTTGTTAATAAATTTAAAGTGGTTTGTCCATGCAAGAAGACCCATATTCAATTTGTTTCTTGTTTTGAAGTTCATACATCATACATCATACATCCACAGACTAGTAAGACCAGTAGTGCCTGCTGAGACCAGTAGTGCCTGCTGTTTACCATCACCCCTGCTGCCGGGGGCATGTTCAGGTGTCTCGGCCACACATTGCATACATAGGTCAGGATACCTTACCTGCTTATGCGAGAGAGAGAGAGAGAGAGAGAGAGAGAGAGAGAGAGAGAGAGAGAGAGAGAGAGAGAGAGAGAGAGAGAGAGAGAGAGAGAGAGAGAGAGAGAGAGAGAGAGAGAGAGAGAGAGAGAGAGAGAGAGAGAGAGAGAGAGAGAGAGAGAGAGAGAGAGAGAGAGAGAGAGAGAGAGAGAGAGAGAGAGAGAATAATTTTTGTGTATTTTTTTAATTGTTTATTTCTCCCAAAACAGCTGGCTGGATTAAATAGCCTCACTAGATCTCCCGCAATGTTAGACACAAGATGGTACAACTATATTTTCTCAAGTTTCTTGCGCCGAGAAAAGCTGTTGACCCGGCTCACAATTTGGCCCTGAAAGAGTCTACCTTTCAGGGCCAACTGCGACTAAAGTTGAACTACTGACTCATTCCATACCAGTTCCTGTTTTTCTGTATATTTACCTAGATTTAAGATGACAATTGCATATTTAAATTTTTCACAAAACGAGCTTTCGTTCAAGTACCAACATGCCTATAGTCTTAAGTCAGTGGTACTGCCTGGCAAGTCATGCTGCAGCTGCCCTTGCGGCAGCTGCGGTATGACTTGCCAGGCAGTGCCAGAACCACTGACCAAGGGCTGTGACCATAGTATGGAATGAGTTAATAGTATGGAATGAGTCACAAAAGGAACTGCCCTGAATTAAAATAAAGATGCTAGATTCATGTTCCTTGTAGAAACATGTTGACCTGGTTCATTCTGCTGCTCTGTGGAATGACAGGCATGCTGGGACTTCAATGGCAGGTCTTTTTTCCATGGAATTTGAGTCTGGAATCATTCTATTAGATCTGATGTCAGATCACGGTTTTTTGTTGTGATTAGCACTGAGAGAGATTACGCTTGCATATGCTTTCAGAATCACTTGTGCAGGTACCACGATCGGGTGAAGTCTCTGTCTCAGGTGCGCATGCAGGAACAGGGACTAGAAACAGCTTGGGACCTGGAGGACTTTGTCAAGTATTGTTCCAAGCTGAAGGTGAGACATCTAGCGCAAACTTTTTGGGGGAACTGACAGAAGCTTGTATAGTTTAGTTAAATGGTTATGTTGGCATTATACAAATGGTAGCTCAGTGTTAGAAATAAGGACAATTTTCCACTTGTATGGTAAAATATAAGATTTTAAGCTTCCAGCCATTTGGTTACAGTGGAACCTTGTTAATCTGAACACCTTTGTACCCCCGTGAACTGTTTAGATTAATGAAGCATATGGATTATTGAATCACTGTTACTTGAAATGAGCAATTCTGTTCCAGAAGAAGTGTTCAGATTAATGAGACATACGGATTAATGAAGTTCCACTGTATATCATAGATTTGGACTCGTCCGCATGAAAATTCACTTGTTTCGTACAAGCCTTATTTCTAATGCTGTAGCTGGTGGCACATACATGTATGTACGATAGTCTTCTGAACAAGAGAGTGTGAAATATTGTACTCAAGTCCTTACTGTATTAAGTGTCATGATTTACAGCCATCAAAAATCAATTCAAATCAAATCAATTACACCCAAATCGGAAAGAATTACTCTTTGCAGTTCCATCATAATTGCCACGTATGTTTTACTGCACAGGAGCATAAAAACAAACACAGAGTTGAGTCTGATGAAGATGATGATGATGTCAGATGAGGAGGAGAAGGAAATAAAACCACAAGCACACACACACCAAAATGAAGGGCCATTAAGCAATCAAGTCAACAAGCAATTTAAACAAGAACAAAGTGTCCTGAAATTTTAGGGATCAGTAATACCAACAAAGGTGGAGTCATTGATGGATGCTTTCGATCTTAAAATGGAATTTAGTTTTCAGGCACTTTTGTCTGAGTTGGCAAGTTTGACACTTTTCACCTTAAAACCGGCCAAAACCAGGTGTTGATCAAATGCAGCCAGCTATGATACGGATATCCAAAATTCAATTTTGGATATCCATAAATCTGATTAACTGTTAAAACGATTTGTCCTGTTTGTGATATAGAGTTCTTTGCTCCCAATGAAATAGCAAGCGATTTTAACATTGTATCAGATTTATGGATATCCAAATTCAATTTTGGATATCCATAGTGTATAATTATTATCCACCTGAAGATTTCACAATATGTTTGAAGTCTTACACCAGCTACATGCTACTCTTTCCAATGATGGGAGCAATGACAGGTGGGGGCACCCATGTCCTTTGGACAATTTTCTAGTTGTATTTTTGACATTTCACTGTTTTGGATATGCAGTGGTACCTCTCTTGAGAGACCCCTCTAATGAGAGACCGTATATCTTTTTAAGACCACTCTCTCAGAACACTGTGCTATCTTTTCCATGTTGTTGCACCTCTAATGAAAGACCACCTGTTTTGAGAGACCGCTTTTTGCCCCGCCGTAAGGGTGGTCTTTCAAAAGAGGTACCACTGTAATTGCTATTCAAACAATGTTAAAATACTATTTCACTTTGTTTTTATCATCACAGTTTTGAGCCATCAGCGAAATAAGCAAAAAAAAAAAAGGGTACAGCAAAATTAAAGCAATTTACAGTACAGTGGTCTCTGTCTTGAGAGACCGCCCATAGGGCAGCTGGAAACTTGGTCTTTCAAGACAGTTGGTCTTTCATTAGAGGTACAATAACATGGAAAACATAGCACAGTGTTCTGAGAGAGCGTTCTTAAAAAGATATGCGGTCTCTCATTGGGGGGGGTCTCTCATGACAAGTATCACTGTATGTAGATGGTCAGTTAGTATGTGGTATCATTGCAGGTATGTCCGTACTATGGGGCACGCGAAATCAAGGACTCGGCTGACATCATCTTCAGTCCGTACAACTATCTCACGGATCCTGTCATTAGGGCCAGCGTAAGTTAAAAAGGCAATTTCTGACATTATACCTTGCAACCATTCAGAACATTGATACCTCAGTAGCGGCGCAGTTCCTCGACCCAGTCAGAAACTTCTGCAAAGGTGTTCAGAACAAGATTTTAAAATGGATCACTGATAAATGTGCACACATACTTGAGGCACCGATTGTGAAATTTTGTGCTCAAGGCTTCTCTGTTATTGAGCATGCTTTCGTACCTTGACAAAAACCTTACCAGACTGAAGTATTTAGACATACAACATTTCTTGAGACCTTGTTTTGGGTCTTCCAATCGATTGGAATTCATTGCTTTATTCAATCATCCTCCTTCTGAATGTTGAACCGATGCTTGGCTAGCACTAGCAATGTTTAACTGTTGGCCAGTTTAGCTGAAGTGACTTTTATATTTCTCATCCAAATCAGCATTTCATTTGTGAAAATGTTTGTACATTTCAATCAGTGTGCAGGGGAGAGACAAAGAAATTTTGGTTTTAACCCTGTACCCCTTAAACCATCCCAAACCAGCTGGTGGTCAAACATCGTTTTGTTTCAACATTTTCAACTAATTTCAACAGTAATTCACTTTAAACTTGGTGGCAATATATCTTGTATGGGTCACAACCAAGTTTGTTCTATTGGTCTCGCTCCATTGTTTTTTTTTATTTTTTGGTGGTTTTTTTGGTTCTTTTTTGTGGGCAAATCCTAAAACAATCTTCTTCTCTGAAACCACCCACCCAATTGCTTTGATATAATGCAGGAACACTCCTAGGGACTCCTAGTTCTGAATGTGTTCACCAGGTGATGCTGCAATCTTTTTCTTTTTTTTTTTTTGATAATTTTTGTGTGTTATTGCTATTCTTTACTTCTTCTCCAGAACCATTTCTCAGATTAAGCTGAAACTTGATGGATATGTTCCTTGTGGAAGGGTCAAACAAAGTTGTTCACTAGGAGGCAATGCTGCAGATTCCTGATTTTAAACGATTTTTTCAATTCAGGTACTTGTCTGTAAATGCATGTTTACTATGTAAGTCGTTGGGCATTCTTATGCTAATTCATATTTTTGACTTCTCCAAAACCCTCAGTCATATTGACTTCAAACTTGGTAGCCATGTACCTTGGATGGGTCTCTAGCAGATTTGTTCAAATGGTCACGCTACGTTTATTTTTGGATTTTTTATGATTATTTTGTTCTTTTTGGGCAAATTTAAAAAAGTCTTCTCTAAAACCACACACCCAATTACTTTGATATCACACAGGAACATTCCTAGGGACTCTTAGTTCTGAATTTGTTCAGCGGGTGATGCTGTCATTTAAAAAATTTTTTTATGATTTTTTGTGTGTTATTGCTATTTTTGACTTCTTCTATAGAACTGTCTCTCAGATTAAGCTGAAACTTGGTGGGTATGTTCCTTGTTGAAGGGTCAAACAAAATGGTTCACGAGGTGGCAATGCTGCAGATTCCATTTTTTTTACAATTTTTTCAATTCATGTATTAACCAGTAAATGCACCTTTCCTATTGTTTACTATGTAAGTCAATAGGCATTCTATTGATAATTCACAGTTTTGACTTCTTCTGCAAAACCGTCTGTCAGATTGAATGTAAACTTGATGGCAATGTACCTTGGGTGGGTCTTTAGCAGATATGTTCAAATGGACATGCTCCATTGATTTTTTGATTTTTTTTATGAATTCTTTGTTCTTTTTTGGACAAGTCTTAAAAAATGACAAGGCTACATGTACATGTTAGCTGAGCACATTACTGTCACAATCCTCTTTTGTTTTTGTTTTTGTTTTATTTTTGTTTTTTTGTTTTTTTGTTTTTGTTTTTGTTTTTTTGTTATTGTTTTTTTCATTTTTTTGCACTTTAAACCAATAAATGCAAAACATGCAGACGCTGGCAGCTGGTGATACTTCCCTAGGTGTGTGGATACTAAAATTCCATCATTAATATTTCTGCCCCCACATGTTTTGTTTCTTTCCTCTGGTGAAAACAGATGGAAATAAACTTGAAGAACCAGATAGTGATACTGGACGAGGCCCACAACATAGAGGACTGTGCCAGGGAGGCAGCCAGCTGCAGTTGTACACAGAAACAGTTAACGGAAGCTTCAGGCGACCTGCAGTACATGGGTGAGTTCAACTCCTTTAATGCCAACTGTGACTTAAGTCAAACTGCTTAATAGGAACTGATGTAAATCATAGTAAAGATGTTAGATTCATATTCCTTGTGAAAAGACTTTTCATTCAAGTACCAACATGCCTATGGTTCCAGAGAATATAATTGTCCGGATCAACGGCTTTCCTCGGCGAGACAGACAGTGCCCCCCCTCCTTCCCGCAGTGGGGAATATTGTAAATTCTTCAAAAGATCTTGTCAAAAATATGAATGGGCAAGCAATAAAGGCAAACATTACCAGCCGTACCATGCATTGGTTTTAAACTAAGCCTGTCTATAGTTGAATTAAAGTCGTTTTTAATGAAGAATTTTAGGGTGTGATGCTTACTAAACTCCAATTAAATGCACAAAAAAAATCTGTTAACTGTCTGGAAGCAGCTGACCACCACATCCTGGTGGTTGGTTTTGAGAGCTAAAGGGTCTGTCCTACAATTTGTATGACCTCACTTATTGAGAGTTACACGTCTTCAACCAATACAAACTGTTATGTGAATGGCCTTGTTGCAGCAGCTCGTGTCTTAATTTTCCAGTTGATAGAGGTGTGAAGCCCATCGAACATGGAGAATTAAAACTTCTGGTATGTATTTGTGAGTGGTGTTTGTTTCCTATTGATCTCCTGATATCAATTTTGGGGAAATGGAAAAAAAAAAAAGAAAAAGAAAGAAAAAATGAAATAAAAACACAGCAATACTTTTTTACCAGTAATTGCACTGATGTAATTTGTGGAATTTGTGGCGAAAATAATGTCTCTAAACAGTAGAAATCATCATGTCAGCAAAAAGTAATATTTATGTTCTGACTATTTGCAAAAGTAAAATTCGGTTAATGCTAACTACCTGTATAGTGGTGTGAAAATAACTTGTTAAAGCACGTTTTGATAATTGTGGAAAACAAGAACAAAAGACCAGACTTTTTAAATGCAAACATAACTAGTAGTTGACTGATAACATTCATGCCATGGTAGGAGAACTTTGTCTATGCCATTGAAAATACATTACAGATGTTTTTTTTCTATCCAAAAAAGTTTGATTACGAAAATTCTGTAAAAAAGTATCAAATTGGGAAAGCCAGTGTAAACAAATATTGCTTGAGTGATCATGCAATTCTGTGCATCTTGGAGGATCATGTTTCCAGTTCCTGTAAATTCACCTAATTTTGAGCATTTCATTTTTGCTTATGTTGATGGTACAAAACCCATGCCAATATAAGTACAATGGAATGATAGTATTTTAACTTGTATAGTAGTGATGGGAATCGGCTGAAATTCTATCATTAATCTTGGTTGAGGACAGTCAACCGATAAACGATTATAATCGATTCACACTTTAATGCTTTATAGCCGTACCCTATGTGACATGTAACCTGCCTTGTTTTCAGCCATGTCATTGCACATGACCCCACTATTGATGATGCTTCAGCTATAGTCCACATATGAAGTCAATACTTCGCGTAGTAAACAGGTAAACATGGAAAACGTGAACCCATGTGCTGGCTTGTGGCAAAGTTGACATAAAAAAAAAAGACATTTTTTGGTAGAAATTTCAAAATAAATTAAAAAAAATATTTGGCTTGTAACCAAAGTAAAGATTGCCTTGTAAGTGCTGGACATTTTGCAAACTTCAACCGATTTTTTATTGTACTTGATGATTGGCAATAATGTTTATTGTCAACTAAGTCTAAAGTAGTGAAAATGAAACTTCAGTTGAATGACTGAAATGCATATATATATATATATATATATATATATATATATATATATATATATATATATATATATGTATATATATATATATATATATATATATATATATATATATGTTATTTGACCTTGATTGAGGAGACCACCTGCTTTATGTGGCCACTTGTGGAGCTGCCCCACAGGAGTAGCGTCCCAAAAAGAAAACAACAGTTTATCTGAGTTATGTCATGATTAGAACTTCCAAATTTCATGACTTTATCAGGATCAACAACAACAACAACAGGAAATCTAAAAAATAGACCAAATTTGACAGTGTGGCTCGTACATTTCTGTAAAGATTCTCTCTGTATGTCTGCAGTGTATGGGTTTGGATGCACTTATCGACTCACATAAGGAAAAACTGGACCGGGCGGACTTTGACCAAGCGTCTCGCGTGTGGGACGGAGTGGAGATGGTGGCCCAGCTGAAAAATTATAACATCAGTGTGGAGGTCTTTCCACGTCTGCAGGTTTGTGAGAATTAGGGACATAATGATGCAATTTGTGTGTCCTGGTATAGACCTTTGGGTACAATGTTATTTGGCATCAGTGTACAACTGTGGTGGTTGCACACTTTCTAAGATTTTGCATGGACAAGAGTTAAAATCATGTGATGTAGGGTCATAAGGGAGCCATCAAGAACATAGAGAATCTTACATGGCTGAGAGTGAGTTATTATTTTTCTCTCATGAGGGATCCTTGTTGGTGGGGAAAATGATTTTTGACGCCAACAATGATCCCGAGTGAGAGAAAAATAGTAACTCACTCTCCAACCATGTAAGATTTTTCAATATATTGAAGGCTGTATTTCAAACAGCCATTGAGGACCCCATGGCGGTGCCCCCGCCCCCCCATCTACAGGTAGTGTTTACCATTAAAGTAAGATTTATACCTATGGAGGACTTCTTTCAACATTTGGAAAACCACTGTGGTTGTCATAGTGTGGTGTGGGTTTTGATGAAGGGTGAGCGCTGTGGCAACTAGGCCCTCTTGATTAGGGATGTTTGTGTATCGAGAGACCACATCCTGTGTGAAAAGAATGTAGTGGCGCGATGGTGGATTTTCATAATAGTTTCTGTTTTACGTAAGAAATCATTGGTATCTTGAAGGTAGGTGGGTATAAGCGCCACTAAAAGGTTCATGTGTGTGTGTCTTCGAACCATGAAAGTTTGTCTGGATCTGTTATGATGCCAACCTTCTGAATATCAGCAGAACTCAACAAAGAATGACAACAATGATATAAATAACAATAACAATATATTAACAATCAAAGTGAGTACAAAGTAGGTAAACTTTTCTCCGCTGGTATGTCAATAGTTAAACAGTCTTACGTAAATCCTAATCCTGGTGAGATTACCCATAGGTACTGTCCCACAGTTCCAAGTCCTATGACAGGTGCCAAATGATCTGGTACAAATCCCACAGAGGTACGGTTTGGTTCCAGTGTGGTACAATTAACACCAAATGTACCAGTCCACTCAAAGATACTGTCCACACTCCACAGGTAATAACAATAGCTCACAGTCCCACTGGCTTATAGTCACAGCTTCTGTCAGATCTTTCAGAATTCTCTCTCCAGTCAGGAAAATAGCTGTTTTATATATATATATATATATAGACAGAGAAATCCCACCATTATTCCAATTAGTTACACATCCCAGTGCATTGAGTGAGACCTGTCTCTGATCTTTCTAGATCATCTCCAAATGTGTAAAGACAGCACAGTGAAATGAGTCACATGAATGTAGGTCAACGCTTTGTTTACAAGCTGCCTGAGAGTCACCCCAACAAAGCAGGGTAACTCTGTGATCTGGTACACACTCAACGAGTACAGTGACCTCTAAAATAAAAACATACAGGCATACCCACATTCATAACAGGATCGTTGGTGGGGAAAATCACAAGTGACCACAGGTCACGAGTGATTTTTCACACCAAGAACGATAACAAGTGAGAGAAAAACAGTAACTCACTCTCAGCCATGTAAGATTCTGTTTATTCTATGTTTAATTGTTTATTCCTAGGCCTACTTTACGGCCTGTATTTTTCAGTTTAAAAAAACTAGCAATGCCGTTTCACCAGCCAGAAATTTCCCAATTCTGTTTCAGTAGTTCTCTTTGTATGTAAAACACATTAATGCAAAACAGCAAATTCCGTTTTAGAGGTGACAAAAATTCATTATTCCGTTCCGTTTCCGTTAAAAACAGAAAAATACAGGGCCTACTACTTTCAATGCTGACCTGGTGATGAGTGACGTATAATCACATGCCTAGAGCACATTTGATTTTTTACTAAATGCCAGTGCAACACATCAGTGATGGAGGCATGTCACAATTTACATGTGACAATGTTTAGGTCGTGATCTACAGTGAGTTACTACTTTTGAATTTCACTCTAGAAAAAGATAATTCAGCCTCAAACATGGAATAAATTTTGCTCCCATACCAAGCGAACAAAATCTATTCCAAAGCCTCCTCCTGCAGGTTGATGTGATGATGGCATGCATGACTGATCACAGTTACGCCACAACGCCTGTTGCTTGCAAGTCACACTGATGTCCATGTTCTGTTCAACATGTACATCCAGAATTTCTACAGAACAGCCTGGAATCCTGGCGGTTGTACACCGGCATTTTGAAAACATGAAACTGCCTGGAACTAGTAGTAGGGTGCACGGTTGGCTGAGCGGTAAGACGCTCGCCTTTCACCTCTGCAACCCGGGTTCGATTCTCGTCCTGGGCAGCATGTGGAAAAATTTCCTACCACTTTAACCATGCACAGTGGTTTTCACTGATTTCTTCGCTTTCCTTCACCACAGACAAGGTAGGAGTATACGCCAACATTTGTGCTGTGGAGAGTGACTCGATAAGTCAATGCTTGACTTCTTTCACAATCCATGTAAAACAAATGTGTCTATACTATAGTAATGATCAAATCCTGCATATCCACTATTTCCATGGTCACTGCACACACTAATTATGATGTCCTGTCTATCATGCGTCCTACTGGTCACAAAGTACCACAAAATCACATCGAGAGATCCTGGTGATAGAAACTGGTGCCAGATATTTCTTAATAGAGGTATTGAAACTATGTACAGATGGTTGAAAGATGCACTGAAGTTTTATTCACGGAGTGTTGCTGAGGTGTTGACATACTGATGATACATTGTAAGAGTCTTAACCCTTAAAGTGCTAATCACTGCTTTAGTTTTTTTTTTCTCATTACAGTTAAACATATAATGGTTAAAAGATTCAAATTCCACATAAAAATACCTTTCATTCAAATACCAGCAAGCCTAGTCTAAAGCAAAAAGTAGTCTTAGTCAACAGCTTTCCTCTGGACAC
This sequence comes from Hermodice carunculata, assembly GCA_964020975.1. NCBI lineage: Eukaryota > Metazoa > Annelida > Polychaeta > Eunicida > Amphinomidae > Hermodice > Hermodice carunculata. The sequence continues at coordinate 37,771,824 of OZ026620.1, forward strand.
TTGTGTGCAAAGTGTCCCAAGGAAAGCTGTTTCACTCAATGTTAAATCAGCACTTTAATAATTAGTATAATAGATCATAAGAAGCCCAATCAGGCCAGTGCACAAACAGAATAACTTTGTGAATATCATTATGGTACAGCCAAAACTTGATTCAGTAGACTTGAAGGGAGACACTGAAAAGGTCTTGTATATTTGATCGTCTGCTAAATGGATATTTCAAATGGTACTTTCAGGGTTTTGGAGACCTGATGGGAGTCTGTTAAATAGAGATGAATACTCTAAACAAGTGTCTTTTGCATTGACTTTCAACCATATTCAAGTACGCACAGCTTGTTGACAATCTGTTATCATATTACATGACAAAGTCAAGTAAACATTCAAATCATATTTTTTAAAAATTGTGAAACAACAAAAAGGTGAAAGAAAGTTACTGTGGTTGGTAGGTTTATATTTCAACTGATAAAGTTTAAATATTAATATTTCAGGTCAGGTGTCAAGCGAGTGGAAAGTTCTGTGGAAAGACAGAAGTGGCAATATATAGAATTTTAACGTCATTATTATTTTTGCCTTAGAAATGCTTTGCCACTGTCAGTGAAGATGAAGCGGACAAGAAGAGGAAGGACGAGCGTGAAGTGACGCTACACGCCTCCACCACCATGCTGCTCAAGAGCCTCATTGTGGTGCTAGATTTCATCTTCAGAGATAATCTAAAAAACATTGACGACTACAGGTAAACCACACGAACAGGTCACAATCAAAGGTCTCACGCTGCCGATTGACACTTGTGCACTGTCAGGGTAGGAAATGTGTCTGCAGATTGAATTCAGTCCTGGCAAGATCAACTGAGCCTATTCATTTAATGTGTGACAGCACATTAAGTCTTACAAGTTTCAGCCTTGGTAGGCTTTAGGTGATCCCACTCGTGCAGTCACAAACTCTTGCCCTGCCAACAAAATAAAGAAAAAAAAATGACGCAACAAAATGTCCTCCAGCAATTCTGTTTAAACCCTTAAAGTGCTAATCACTGCTATAGTGTTCTCATTACTGTTAAATGTATAATACTTAAGAGATTCAAATTCTTTGTGAAGATATCTTTCATTCAAATATCAGCAAGATTAGTCTAAAGCAAAAAATAGTCTTAGTCAACAGCATTCCTTTGGACACTTTGCGTGCAAAGTGTCCAGAGGAAAACTGTTGACTCAATTTTGAATCAGCTCTTTAAGGGTTAACTTTGCATTGTGATTGGGGGTTTGGTTTATTGAGGATGTTCAGATATGTGTGTCTGTGGATACCTGTCATATGACAGGAGCCTGTCATCACTTTTTGTGATTCCTTTCAAATATGTTGACAGGCAGACACTGACAATGATTTTCCACACTAAGCCTGGAATGGCACAGTGTCTATGAGCAAAGGATAAGCCATAGCTGCTTTTAATGGGCATTTATTGAAGGGTTAAAAGCTGGATTATAACAAAAGTGGAAAATGGAGGTTGCTGACAAAAGATTCTCGTAAATGTGAATAATAGACTCGAGGGAACAATTCACATAATCCTGGTTTGTTGAAAATGCTTCTTGGGCTTTAAAGATAAAAATTCTTAGAACAAACAATTTCAGACGTATTTTTTGTTAAGGATGGGAATTTCATTACATTTTTCCCTAAATCTATATGGAAGTGATTATTTTTATCATCAATATTCTGATATTTGATTTGAAAGTTGATTAGTCAACAGTATTTGGCAAACAGCATTTGAGAAACTGAAAGTCTCCTTCAGTGGTAAAAGTTGACATCTAATTCGACTTTTTTTCCCCCCCGAGAACTGATTATATGTGATTGCTAAATGATTATATATGTATATTCATATAACTTAACAATTCAGTCATTGTAATTGGTACAGGTGCTCGCTGTCATCATGGTTATAGTTCAGAGTTAAGTTAATGTGGATTACATTTGTGTTGTAGAGTTGCCATAGTGAGATCGGTTACCTATGCAGATGCTGGCTCCGTGAGTGCTTTCTTTTTTCTGTTGCTGTATTGCTGAGATAAGAATAGCATGTTGGGTTCATTATTAGGTCAACCAGTAGGGTGAAATCATTACAAATTCTGGTGTCTAGAGTCAATTTTTTTTTTAAGATTGAAAAGAAAAAAAAGTAAATGACAGGTGTACCAAGGGCTGGAGAGTGCTGCCATCTGGTGGCAAATGCCAGAAGTACTTACTTTCAAAACTGCAATGTTTCACTGGTCACAGTGCATAGTTGCACCACTCTCAATCTGTTTGGTGGTGTTCCTCCAAATTTTGTGATGAAATAAATACATTATGTCCATGTAATCAAATTGCCTATAGACCAACTTTTCATTCAAATGCCAAAATAAACCTGTTTTTGGTGTAAGTTTGCCTTTTTTTGGCATGGTCTGGTAAATCACTCATTGATGTTTTGGGGAGGGTCTGAGTGTTTTTGCTTTTTTCTTTTCTTTTTTTTTTTGGGGGGGGGGGATGGGTAAAAGGCCAACATGCCTATTCAGCACCACATTAAAACATGTCGTTGTCCCTACCTCACAAAGCCAAATGTCCTGCAACAGTTGCATATCAGCAATCCGTCAACCAAATTTGGAAGTGCCATCTGTCCATTCCTGTCACTGCCTGATGGTACGTCTTATGTATCAATGCAGTAACATTGCAGAATTCTGTTTTAATTTTTAAGAACACATTCAACAGGTTATTTTTTGAAGAGGTATCAGCTTGAAAGATAACAGGTCTTCACTGGGTAACTTTCAGAACCTGTTTTGGAGCCTGAAATACCCAGACGTGTATATCTGACAGCAGTTCCTTGTGTCAGCTTGAAACTCAACTAATTTTTACGTTATAAATTGAAGAATAGATCATAAAATTATGTTGAAATAACAGGTAAAGCAAAGTGCATAGCATGTGCTTGTACATGCAAGGCATGTAAAGTAGAAAGCTTGTATCATGCGTATTTGAAAGGTACGTCTAAAATAAGAAATGTGAATCTTATAAGTTACTTATATCTTTATATGTTGTAATTTCCCAGTTGATTTATGAAGAAACTGTGAGGTTTGAGCTGTTAATTGTAAATTGTGGAGGTCTGATACATCCAAAACTTATGACAACTTTTATCATGAAAATCAGATTTCGTTTCCAGTCACATAGACAACATTATACTGTTCTTCACCCTTTTCTCCTCCTACCAGCCAAAACCGGCTGGTGATCAAATGTCGTCTGCTTCAATATTTTTGGCTTAAATTCAACGGTAAAGAAAACCAGTTTGAATGAGAACAGTAGTCCACATGTGAAAAATGTATGGATGTATTTATGGCCAGAACATATTAACACCTTGTTATTTATAATTTTCGATTTAGAGTAACTGCATATACATGTACTGAGTTTCAATTACTGTGATAAGACTTTAATCAAATCAAATCATCGTTTCAGGGGAACAAGTGGCTGTCCAAGAGAAAGCGAGGAGGTTTGTGTGCTTTTGTTGTTGGAAAACCATTCTTTCCATCTGTAGCATGATGAGGACTTTGCGTTTGTGACGCAGTCTTCATCCATTCTGTATGTAGTGCTGCTTTTGTGAACATCCCACACTGGTTTAAGTCTTTCATGGCCAACTGGGACTAAAGTTGAAGCACTTAAAATGAACTCGGAATTATCAAATTGATACTGTATTAGTTTTCTTTGTAAAAAGGCCTTTCATTGAGGTACCATTATGCAATGTACCGGAAGTGCACTAAAAAAAAGCTGTTGACTCAGTCCATAACTTGGCACTGAAGAGTTGAACACTAAGGTCAGGTTCAGTTGCATCCCTTAAATATATATCAAGACTGTCAGTGTCTGTATCAGATCAGTTATGTCACTTAGATATATATCAAACTTTCTGACTGGGTCTTTGACACTTGAGAGTTTTGTTATTTTGTTGTTGCTGTTGTTATGTTTTTTTTTTTTTTGTTCCAGCTGCACTCACATGTTTAACCATCTGTAGACAGTCAGCAGCATTCCTCAGTGTATTTTGAGTGCAGTTTACCCAGAGTCAGCTGAAGAAAACTGTTGACTGATGGCCTATTATTTTTCATTGACACCTCCCCCCCCCCCCAAAAAAAAGCATTTGATATTTACGGCATTAGGTTTGTGCTGGTAATTTCAATTTTTTCAATTTTTTCCATAGGAGAAAATGGCCCAGGTCAACAGCTTTCCTGGGCATGGCTTGAGCACATTGAGGCAAGCTGTTGACTCAGTCAAAAGACTTTGCACAGAAGGAGTAAACCAGAAAAAGCTGAGGATTAAAGGTTTAGAAAGGAAATCATATATTTAACCAGGGCATTTGTTGTTCCGAGCAAGTGACAGTTATGCAATATTGGTCCACCTTTTAACCCTCGGGGTGCTAATCATGGCTATAACCATTTTCTCATTACCATTAAACATATAATGGTTAAAAGATTCAAATTTCTTATGGAGATACCTTTCATTCAAATAGCAGCAAGCCTAGTCTAAAGCAAAAGGTAGTCTTAGACAACAGTTTTCCTTGGGACACTTGACTCCATCTGAAATCAGAGCTTTAAGGGTTAAAACAAATTTACTTGCAATTCTTAGTGTACAGATAGATAAAATATTTATTTAATAAACAAAAAAAAAATGCTGCCTGTGGACCACTTAAGGCTGAAGAGTAGCAAGAAAATAGCGAGTGAACAGCAGAGCTTAGCCAAATTGTTATTGTATTTTCTGTTCGGAAATGTGTAATTTGGAGGAATGAACCAAGCTGTTGCTGTGTGTGTTGTCAGGTCACCGTCAGCCAGTGTGGGCCTATACCCTGAACTTCTGGTGCCTCAACCCAGCAGTGGTAAGTGGGTGTCCTCCACGCCCAGTCACTTGGCATGGAGGACATACGGCAAGCATCAAGCACACACAGACAGCACTTGGCAAGTGCTGTCTGTGCCTGATGCTTGCCCTATGTGCTTAGTGGCTGTCTCCTGTCTTGAATGGCGGTCTTGTTTGCATAAAGTTTTTGAAATCTGGCGAAAAAAAGTGCAACTGTCCACACAAATTTGTATTTTCTGTGCTTGTGTTTTTTAAAACAAATTGTACAAGTCTCAAAAATCATATGCTCGTGTGTATCTTGTGCGGACTTAAAAAAAAGTCATCATTTGACAGCCGTTGTAATGCAATTTACTATCTGTTTGCAGAATGACATACTTATTATGGTAAATAAGTTCATGACGCGATGGTTTTATGCATTTAATGAAATTGAAAATGCAGGTAGAGAAATATAATGTATTCACAAGTAAAAGATGACATCTTTTATTACCGTTGGGGTGATCTGTGTAACGAACTGTCAGTGTTGTAAATGAAAATTAAGATACTCAAGAAAAAAATGTTCATGATGTGAACTTTATTTGCAGGACAAAATATGTAGAAACTTATACTTATTCTTATGCTGACCTGCTTCCCTATATCCTCCCTCCCCCCCCCCCCCAAAAAAAAGAAGATTTTCAAACTGAAGTTTGTGCCTAATTGTATGTTGGTTGCATTTGTTTTGTCACAGTCATTCTACGATATTGGAGCTGCTGCTAGAAGCATTGTGTTGACAAGTGGAACGCTGTCTCCCATGGGGTCCTTCCAGTCCGAGCTGGGCGTACCGTTTCCCATTCAGTTGGAAGCCAACCACGTTATAGGGAATGGACAGGTACATATCTGTACCCTCTAAACCCCTGCTCGGTTTTATTGCCATGGAGATGAGTGACACTTTCCCTATTTGTTTTTCCTCTATTTTTTGTTTTTCAGAGTATTTTTACACAATACAGTATTCAGAGTATCACTAGGTTGCTTCAGAAATTTATGAAAATAATCCGAATGATCCCTACTTCACTGTCCTTATATTGATGAAAGTGATCAGTGAGATGTTTTGAGTTTCAGTCCTTTGACCAGGTGTCGTTATGTCCATGAGGTTCTTTGTAAGGTGCCCACTATATAAGGATTTGCCAAATGTGGCCACACGTACATGGACAACATGATACTATTGATTTCAGGGTACAGACCTATCAAATTACATTGTGTGTTTATCCAGTTTGAGGATATTCTTCCATGTAAAATCAGATAAAATAATCAAATAAATAGAGACCTTAAACAGACCACAGGTGACTACCGGCCTCCCCGGGCATCGACGTACATTAACCTTAATCTCTAGTTCCTTTCTTTATGCACCCTTTTGCCAGTGCTTTTGTTACCTTGACAACTTTAAATGTCCTCCAGTGTTTAGGGATTCACTTTTGATGGGAGTTGGGTGGGTATGGTAATGGGGTTTTATGTAGTGGTGTAACAGGCATTTTTATTGTCTCGCCAGCATAAGCTGTTGGCGAGACTAAGCAGTCACTTTCCGGACGTCTGTCCATCTGTCAACAAAAAACTTTGGAGTGGCTTGAATTACGCTGGCGAGACATTCATGCCCCCTGGCATGACTCTGATTTACTTTGCTTGCACGTTGGAAGCCCCTTCATTTTCCATAATTTGTGCCAGGAATTATTTCAAAATCTTCTTATTTTTCAAACCTTGTGCTCGAGCAAAATTATACCAATACCAGTGTACTGGGACCCCTCCCCTCCCCTCCCCCCTTCCTGCTATTTGTAGGATTTAGCCTATCACAGCCAGAGGAGTTTGTCTGTTTCCATCAAAATATGGTCAGTGTCAGCATCATCAGCAGACACAGTGTATGGACGCCTTGCCCGCTACAGATGAATGGCATATTGTAGGCCTACTGGGGGTGTAACCACATGGAGCAAATTGCTGTATATGATGGGGTTTTGCCTATACAGTGGTACCTCTCTTGAGAGACCCCTATAATGAGAGACCGCATATCTTTTTAAGACCGCTCTCTCAGAACACTGTGCTATCTTTTCCATGTTGTTGTACCTCTAATGAAAGACCACCTGTTTTGAGAGACCGCATTTTGTCCCGCTGTCGGGGCGGTCTCTCAAAAGAGGTACCACTGTAACACAAGCTGATTAACTTTATGTGCAGCATGTATATACATGTATGAATGTTCAAACTTGTTAAATTTTGAAATTTAATTGTACAATGTGCTTCATATCTGTGAGAAACTTGAAACTCCGTATGATGAGAGGAGCCTGTGTGAAACCTATCATTGAATACTTGCACTCTGCTAATTAAATGTTAATTTTGTAAACTTCAGGAGCATTAAAAAAAATAAAATAGCTTTCAGCTGATGATCAGTTTACCTGGAAGGTGATATTTGCTCCACCTGGTGGTGGGATGCTACACTGATATCTCCTGTGCCTTAGGTGTGGGTGGGGAGCATCGGACGAGGACCCAAGGGGAACTCTCTCCTGAGCAGTTACCACAATGCAGAGACCTTCAATTTCCAGGACGAAGTGGGAGCCTTGTTAGTGGACATATGCAAGGTAATTCTGGTTGTTTGGGTTGTCACAGTATAATTTTAACCCTTTCCCCCTTGAATTCATGCTGGAGTCAACAACATTTCTTTGCATCAGTTGGGCACTAAGTGCCCAACTCCTGCCAAGGTTAGTTGTTGACCTGGTGCATGTGATCTTGATAGGGCTCATCTACAATTCTCAGTCAAAATTGTTTTTCATTACTGTTGAAATTAGTTGAAAACACTGAAGCAGATGACATTTAACTACCAGCCAGTTTTGGCCAGTTTAAGGGGGAGAGGGTTAAATACATGTACAGTGGTCCCCCTCTTATAAGGCCATCCCAAATGCACCAGAAATGTGGCCTTATAAGAGGGGTGGCCTCTCTTGCAGGGGAGCATATTATGGAAATCCCATACTTGCTGCATGGAGAAGTGGCCTTTCTAGAGGGGGTGGCCTCTCTTCAGGGGGGCCTTATGAGAGGGGGACCACTGTACACATTTTTCTGGCTCTTTGCTACCCTTCGTTTTTCACTATGGGAGTCCCTTGTATTGTATACATGTACTACCACAGAGTCTGTAATCTGGAGCAAATTATTAAAAAATAGAAAAGCGGGGAAAAAACACTTCTGGCTGAAACAGTAACAAAAAAGTAAAAAGAGTAAATGAATCTTACTTTCCTCAAAACAAGAAATTTCTTGCAATTGTTTTCTTACAAGAATAAAGTAAAATAAATATGTTTTCTCAGAATTATCTTAATTGTGTTTGAGAAAGCAGTTCTTGTCTTGACTTTCTTTTATCAAAAAACTTTGTTATCGTGGAAAAGTAGACAAGAAATAATTTCTTGAAAACCATAATGGTTACGAGACAAAGAGTAATTTGTGTTTTTCTTAAAAACAAGGAAGCAAAAGGCTTCTCAGAGTGACCATCCGTATTGCTGTTATTCTGAAAAACAACTGGGATATTTTTCTTATTTCTTGACCCAACCTGCACCAAAGAAAGCTACTGACTCAACATTAGTCTGACCAGGAAATGGTTTAACAATCATCTCCAAAATTTGTAACTCTTTCACTTGAGTAGCAGGTATATTATGCTTTCAGAAATAGTCAAAGGAAAAATCATGTCCATCTTCATGAAAACAGCTTTCGTTTAAAGTTTTAACAGATTGTCAACTGAACTATTTGATGTTTGTGTGAGAGGGCAAGTCATGGCCCAGATACCAAAAGGCAGCTGAAGTATGACTTACCCTACTGTGGAGGACTATACTGACCAAAGGTTATTCCAAATTCATATCTAAAAGAGTGATACTCCTTCAAACTGTTTCAGGCCATTCCACATGGTGTTTTATGCTTCATGCCCTCCTACAAGATGCTGGATAAGTTGTCGACGAGATGGAAGGTTGGTGTTTGAGATTCAGACCAGGGGAGGAAGTTAACACATACAATTTGGAAACTTTGATGAAAATGCTGTTTGTACAAAAGGACAAGTTTCAGGATATTTATTGCAAAGATAAGGATAACGGGGTACTTCATGGATATCACTATGCTGTATAGTCCAGATTTAAAAAAAAAAAATGACATGAAGGTGTTGTGTATCTCATGCACTCAAAAATAAAGTTAATTTACCTAGTTTCAAGATTCATTTTTTTTTTAATGGCCATAATCTAATTGCAAACACCTTGCCAAAACTTTTTGGTACATCTTCCTCTGAAATGTTCCGATATACTGAAAAGTAGGATCATAAAAGTGCTGCCATCTTGTGAGTTTTCTTGAAACCAGTCATAACCAAAACCTATAGACATAATTTTTTGCATGTGGTTAAAATTACTGCATAATGTTATTTTGTTTATATATATATATTAAGTTTTTAGAATAGGCAGCATGTTGAATAATGGAAAATGGGTCCAAATTAAACTAGCAGATTTTAAAGTGAGTGTTTTTAAGCGTAAGGGTTTTAGCAATGTCATGATAAAAGAATCTTTTGTATCGGAATTACAATCAACTTTAGAATCTGAAATATTTTGCAAACTTGAGATATAATCCAATCCATTGGGGTTTTTTTTTTGTCAAAAAAATTGAGTGAGTGTTAAATGTAAATTTCCTTTTTTCATTAAACACAAATCACAATGAAATGGTAAACGTATATATAGCATTGCAAATTGATGATGAAAATGTGCTGTACACATACTGTCTCTTAGAGGTACACAAAGTGTATAACTTTGTTAAATGCTTTAAGCCTAAGTTCACAACGTCAATTGATATGATTTTTTACTTACTTTGCTATGTGCATAATCTGTATCTTTGATTTTGAGGGCCTCAGGGGAGATTAGTGTACCCTGTGTGCTAACTGAGCCACCCTCACAACATAAAGATCTCTTTATATATATATATATATATATATATATATATATATATATATATATATATATATATATATATATATATATATATATATATATATATATATATATATATATATATATATGATTTCTGTGAGGTCAAAGTTCCAGGTTTTTGGTCCATGTTACCATGGTTACAGGGGACCGGTTTGTGGCAAGTGCTGGAGGAACACAAAGTAGTGATGTCAGAGCCACGGTCTGGCGACAAGACAGACTTTGATGAGCTGATGAAGGAGTACTATGCTGTCATCAGAGATCACGAAGATACAGGTACGTCTGGCCCACAGCATGCTGGGAATTAAGCTGCTCCTGCCAACAGGTGCCCTCAGCCTTCATATAATTACAGGATAACGAGTTTTCTTTATCCACCCACATTTTCAATTTTATAAATATAATAGAATTTTCAACTAAGACCATCCCCATAAAGAAGCCATTTCCACATTAAGACCGCTCATTTACAGACCCGGTTTTTTTTATCCTTAATGAAATATCCCATTCAGACCACTCCCCTATTGAGACCATATTTTTCAGTCCCTTAGGTGGTCTTAATAGGGAGATTCCACTGTACAATTAAAAAAAAAAAAAAAATTACCAGCCCTGCAAATGAAGTTGGGGTTGTGTGTAATTACTGTTCCTGGCTTGTCTGACTGTTTATCCACAGCAGAATGCTTGCAAGTAATGGTATCTCATGATTCACAGGCCACCTAGAACTCAAATTGACCTCAGATGTGCCTTGGCACTTCTTCTTGACCACATTACATTCTGATGACTACCTCCTTTTCAAGGTCACAAGACTCGGGTGCAGAAAACAGAAGTATCCAGCTTGGTGGCTGTGACTGTTCTAGTTGTTTTAATAAGTACCTTAAAAAGATTGGTTGTTAAATGCAGAATTTCATGCCTTATTTTTAACCTTTTTCTAGTCCCAGCAAGGTAAGCTGAGGCACTTAATAGAGCATGGGTACTCAGTGAGAAGGAGATTATGTAGAATGATTTATGCGTAGTGCACACGTCTTGCTTAATAAAACATCATCAGTAATGCATACTCAGTTTGTGATATTACTTTCTGACAGCTTGGCTAGTAATTCACTGCATTTTGGGGAAATTGTGAAGGTTTGTTGCCTGCAAAGCAGACCAAGTTCCGTGTTACTACACTTGGTCTGCCCTTCTTCAACAGGATTTTTTTTGTAACGAGGGAAATAAAACTATACTGTGACCCTCCCCCTAGACTGAGACACCAATCAGGAAGTTCATCATTGTCACCTAGACCAGTAGCAGCCTCTGATCCCTAGTGTACTGAAGCGTGTTACCATAGCAACCATACTCAGCCAATTAGAAACTGAGTCACCTTTCCAATGCTAAAACAGTGACCTTGTCAGAGAAGGGCAGACCCCAGCGGAGTAGACTAAATACACAGCTTGGGTCTGCTTTGGAGGCAAGAAAGTTTGGTACGAGTTAAGATTCCTCATTCCTCCAAATAGGACAGAAGGCTCCAAGACAAGAGATTGACCACGAGCTTATTTGGTCTCTCTGTAGATTGATCTCTCATTTGAGGGACCACCCCCAGGGACACTGCCAAAGATGGACCCATAAGGCAGGTGATCTTCAGATGGAGGTCCACTTACATAGAAATAATAGCACTGTAGGGACCTGATAATGTGGTCTTGAAAGGCAGGTAGTCTCTGATTGGATTGGTCTTTTAACAAGGGACCACTGTGCAAGGGATGCGGATTACCTGCCGGCACCACAACCCTTTCCCACTCAAAGCGCCCAAATTTAAATTGTCCTCTGACTTGACAATTTTATTTAAGTTTCTGATTATTAGAAAATATTTTTGCAGTGATCAGTATGTAAGACCATTCATGATGGCATGCCCTAGGTCAGTAGCTTTCCTTGGGACGGGTTGGGTGCATTGTGTCCAATCTGCGCCAAAGAAAGCTATCAACTCAGTCGTTCTCTGAACAAGAATGGGTTAACAGGGTTCATAGATAGAAGACGATTCATGCAAATGTCAAAGAAAGTATGTACTTTGTCAAAAGGCATCATCTGAGCATCTCAATTCTGCTTGCAATGTCAAATTTGTGAGCTAAGTGTTGAATAAAAATTTCAATTTTGTGACAGTCATTGTATCAGCTTGTGTTGAAGGTATAGTAGGTCCCAGCATGTGCAGTATAACTGTATTTCGTATGTGCAGTATAACCGTATTTCGCATACAAGTGGATTTCCTCTTTGCTTCACAGAACACTCCCAGGCCGGGGTAACGGGAGCCCTGTTCCTGGCTGTGTGCCGGGGCAAAGTGAGCGAGGGAATGGATTTTACTGACAACAATGCCAGAGCTGTTATAACAGTGAGTAAACTCTCCAATAAACCTACCACCTCAAATCTTGGCATCCAGCATGAGCAAATTTTTCAAATTTGCTGCATGGCATTGTGTATAATTTCCATCATGAGCCTTGACAGAGATTCAGTCCAATTGCAGTAGTTTGTTTCTGGAGGTTCATAATCATAATAATCTTTATAAACTTTGTATAAGAACTGAGAAGATTGTTCCCGACAAGGGAAAGGAGTTGTACTGCAGAAGTAAAATTTTGCCTAAATTCACAGGAATCCACAGAATGGGGGAGGGGAGGGGTGTGTCTAGGAACGTGCTTCCTCAAAAAAAATCTTTGAAACTTCACTGCAATTCATTATGCCTCCCCCATAGGGGGATGCATATAATGTTGATCACTATGTAAGTCAACATGGTTAATGAGAATTGCAATACTTATTCACATTTTCAACTTCTTCTCCAAAACAATTTGCCAGATTAACTTCAAACTTGGTGGGGATAGACATTGGGTAGGTATCTACTAACTATATTCAAATGGTCATGCTGCAATGATTTTTGGATTTTTAATTTTTTTTTGGGGGGGGGGGGGTGTAATGTATGCATTTCTATTGATTACCATGTAAGTCAATGGGGTCCACCTTATGTACCCTAGCTGAATATTCAACACTTCCATCACTAAACCCTTTAGAAAATTTATTAGTTGAGTCACTTTCAACAATCATTGATGTCCTGCTCAGGGGATGCATAATGTTTTTGCACAAAAAAACTTGCTTCTAGTTGCATTCTGGTCTCTTTATTTTTTGCTTAAAAACTATCATTTGTTTCTATGTGTGTAATGGGTAGCATGGTTGAAAAAAAGGACACTTTACTATCCTACACATGTAGATATTTTATTACACTCTTTTAGAACCATTTTCCAGAAAGGTATTTTGAGATAAGGATTTGAGATAAAATAGATTTTAGTTTAAATTGTTCTTTTAATCATAGCTTTTCTGATATGTTTATATATGTGTGTGTGGTTATTGAGAGCATCAAATTCACATTATTTTGTTTTCCTCATTTTATTTCCCCCCCCCCCCCCCCCCCCAAATGTCATTTTTCTACAATTGTGAAAAACTCATTGTGTAATGTTATGAAAAAGAATACACATTTGATTCGATTATCTTTTGAATTAATCTTTTCCTTCTGTAACCAGCCAATTTGGCTGGAGGTAAACTGTCCTCTGCTTCCATGATCATCATTTACTTTAGTGTTAATGGAAAATAAGAGGAAGATTAGTACATGTAGGTGAGCCCTATCAGAATAGCACGCCCCTCCTAAAGTTCTGACTGGGTCTTAATTCAAGGGTAAAGGGTTAATAAGAAGAGAGGTTTTGGGAATTGATATTTGTTTTGGTGTTATAGATGTGAGATTGCTGATAATATTAGATGCAGGATTTTATCCCCTTATGGGGCCCTTGGGAGGGTAATAAAGGTATATGTGTGTTACGGCTATCACGTCTACTTTCCGTATCACATACTACCGCATGACATTTCTAGAAAAATAGACTGACTCATCTGGCATTGGCAGCCTTGGGTGGTTATGCTTTTCTACATATTTCTGGTCTCTTTTTATTTTTTGCTTAAAAACTATCATTTGTTTCTGGTAAGGACTCCATGATTCTGCGAAAGGAAACCACGAGCCACAAAGTGGCTAGTGGTTTCCTGCTCAGAATCATTTTTGTCCCAACTAGAACACCGCTTGTGACAGTTTGTGTAAGTATATGATAATGTAATGGTGTTATTTTCTGTGCATTTCAGGTAGGAATTCCATTTCCCAATATTAAAGACACTCAGGTAGGTCAAAAGAGAAAGGTTTTTAGCAGTATTACAAGTACATGTAGGACAAACATATATCAATTGGGGGCAGCGATATGGGATTCAATGTTCTGTTCCTTTTCTATCTCCAGAGCAGACAGGCACTGAGTATTCCAAATCAGACAACAAGGTTGAAAGAAAGAGAACGTGGCCAGCGTGACAGCTGCGTTCAGCAGTTGACAAGTCTTATTGAGTATCAAAACTAATCCTTCTGTTTTATAATCGTGGCCACATTCTAATTATTGACCTCGCTGACTGGTTTAAGTACAAGACAGTACTGTGTAACATACTCAAAGGAAGTCAGGGCCAGAATTTCGGCGAGAATCTGAGAATCCATTCTCGTAAAGATTCTCCTAAACTTGTCTTTCTTTAACAAGAAAACTAATAGACAAAAATCCAAATAGATTGTCCCAAAATTTTGCGAAATTCTGGCCCTGGAAGTGCTCTGTATAACATTTTAAATGTAGAGGATATAAATAGGTGAAAGCATAATGCCGTTCCTTGCATTGTTTCCCGTGGTTACAGGTGGATTTGAAGAAGGAGTATAACAACCGTCATCGTGCGCGAGGCTTGTTGACGGGTGGCGAGTGGTACGAAATCCAGGCCTACAGGGCGCTCAATCAGGCGTTGGGACGTTGCATCCGACACAGGTCAGGGTTGTATCAATGCACATGAAGCCTGCAACCAAGCTTTTATGTGCAATTGATTTTCATTGGTCAAAACAGGTAGCTTTCAGAATTGTTTGAAGTCTTCACAAAGAAATAAACTTAAGGTATTTAGCATTATTAAGTCCTTCCATATCATAGACACTATTTGCCGTGCAATAGTTAGGTGAAGTAGGGGGTTGGGTGATAATTTCAGATTTAAATTCCCCATGAAAGGAGCTTGCATTAAAGTACCAACTGGCTTATTTTACTGTTACTGGTTTCCAGATTTTCTGGTAAATCCAGCTTTGGCAGCAGGAGCATGACTTAATTGTCTATCCATGAAGTGCAGATACCACACCCTTTACCACCTCTATACATAGAATGAGTTAGTGCATGTATGCGAATGAGGTTCAACAGTGCACCACCAGTTACACAATCTGTGTGTAAAAAAAAATCTCACTGTGACATTGGCCTGTGCAAGCATATGGCAAGCTGTTTTAGCATTTATTTGACAATTATACACAATGTGAAAATTTCCCATATGCAAAAAACTTTTAGATATGTGAAAATCTTCTAATGTTGTAACAAACGCAATGACTTTGAAGGTGCAGAATACTGCATTCACTTGTGATGGTACAAAATGGCTGCCTGATAAATGGTGTACCACCTGACTACACACGAGTGCAATGCTACAGGTAGCAGTATATGGTAGAGGCTGTAATAACAACTTGAGTTGATGCTTAGCGTTATTACTATGATTCTATGTATGTGTCAGTCATGTGACTTTTTTTTTTGCAGGTCAGACTGGGGAGCATTAATTTTAGTGGATGAGAGGTACGGCAAGAACCCAACCAGATACACCAAAGGTAAGATAGGTATAATCACAGAACACTGCTTTCCTGGGCACCCAGTGGTTTAAAGTTACAGTGAAAGCTCATTATAATGATACCATCTGTCCCCCTGAAAAAAGTTGTCAGATAACTGAATATGTCAGATAAATGAATGAACTAACAAAGAAAATGAACTTTTTTGTCCCTTCAAACTTGTTTCACTAAATTAATGCATGTATGTCAGATATTTTTGAGTGTCATTATAATGAGGTTTGACTGTAGTTCCTGGAGTGAGAAAACTATTTTGTCTTCCATGTACAGTTTTTACCCCTTTTGGCTGACTAAGCCATCGACAGGTCTGTATGTGTGTCTGTGTGTGTGTGTCCATGTGTATGTCCATGCTTATAATAAATAAATGGAATAACTTCTGGCTAAATCAAGATACAGTGTACTATGATTTACACATCAAACCTTCCCAGCTGAAGCATCTTATAAAGACCTTGACCTCTTTTTGAAGGTCACAGACATCAACACAGAGAATTGTACACTTATTGTACACCCCATGATGGGACATTCAATTGTTAAATATGTCTATACAACTCAACTCTCTGTGCTTACAGCAAACAAACACTTAATGATACATACATGTACTTTCTTAGGGTACATGGCGCCAGATGTGATTGGCTAAGGGGATCTTGAGGTCATAGTGATCATTATATTTGGTCTCTTTTCATGTGAACATTATATCCCTCTGAATAGCATTGGGCGCCTCAGCTGTCTTGAGTTATCACAACCTGCTTGGAACAACGATGACCTTTAAATGTAGCAAGACTGGTTGACCCTGTTACAGACTGTAATACAATCTAGACCTGACTGATGGACAGTTGTTGATGAAAAGTGAATTTGTTAATTAGACTTTCTTAATTTTAAGTGATTTGTTAATTAGACTTTCTTAATTTTAAGTGATTTGTTAATTAGACTTTCTTTTGATAAGCGATTTGTTAATTAGACTCTCTGTAAATAAGTGATTTGTAAACATTTTATTCCACTTAAATCCAGAGAAAATTGCGAGAAGAGTTGACTGTTTGAGACAGATGATGCGCAACAGTATCAGAGGATCACGTAACACAGATATTTGCAGAAAGCAGTCGTTCTCTTCACTTTCTTATTAAATGGAAGACTGAGTCACTGTGACAGAAACAACAGGCAATGCATGGTCAGACTTTTTACATCCCTGTCAAATAGAATTAACTGAAGTAAAAATGTGAAATTTCAGGTGCTCCTGATAAATGTGTAAGCAATACCAGAGCATGGGACAATCCAGAATACTGCTAATAAAAAAATTCAGTTGCAGGAAGTAAGTTTTAAAGTTTTAAAAATTTTTTTGTGCACAACTTTGATGAATTCCTTGCAGGACTATCCAAATGGGTACGACAAAAGGTGCGACATTTCTACAACTTCCAGGTGGCGTGTGAATCACTGCACCAGTTCACGCAGGACCGACTACGTATGCCTGTTCCAAAGTGAGTTTGAATGTACTACGCCCGGGAAAGATCTTTTTGGGGTCCATATGGCAGATACAAAGTTAACTGAAGTCTCATATTCTGTGGCCAATTTCTTGATTCGAAGAATTATTTTACAGAAAAAGGTTTCCACGTTTGATTCTTTCTATTCTAATCCAAAAACTTTCACACATTAAGAGAGAAAACAAGTTGTAGTTCCCTCACATTATTGTGGAGAATAAAAATCCAGTTAGAATAATTCGTAAGTAAATGTGCACAAATATGATAGTTTCTATGCAGATTGATGCATAAGGTTTTACTATGTATGATGACTGCAAAATATTTCAAATCAAAGTGCAAGGCACTGGGGAATAGCCTGAAAATTTGCAACCTGGCGGTCAAAATGCATTTTAGATCCCACTATGGACAGGTGGAGTCAGGATTTATAATACTCTTAAGAATTCTGAAAACAACAAAATCTTGACCTGGCTACCTTAGAGCCTTCTGCTATTGGCTGACACAGCCAGATTTATTTACATGTTGGTCACATTTGTATGGGGAGGGTGTTCTGAATCATTGTTTTGGCAGGGTATGACAACGAATCCTCAGAAGAAACACCCGTATGAGTTAGACCTTTTAAGGACCCTAGAGGGCAGCACTGGAGGGTAAGCATAGAAATAAATCCATTTGGAGATTTTGTTAAGTAAATAGCCAACTTAATGCAAATGAACACCGTCAAGTGCTGCCAACTAAATTCTTGCAATTGGTAGCATGCTGGGTAAGTGGTATTTGAAAAGCAGGGACTTGATAGAGATCCTATTGTGATTGCTGTGGATCGTTTTCAGTGCTGCTGGGAGCCAAGCAAGTCCTGCTTGTACAACACAGAACCCTGTGAGAACACCGAACAGGAACAATGCCGACGCCTCCGTATTCCCCACCCCCGTGACCCCAGGGCCGCCCCAGGCCAGGACCTTGGAAGAACAGTGCAGCAGCCCTGTCTTGCCAGGGGCAGGCAAGACTGCGCCTGTATCCCCAGTGATAAAGACAGAGACCGCAGGACCAGATTTCATGCGACCATCCCAAGCAGGCGGATTCATTCCACTCAGCCAAGACTCTGTGCCCCCGAGTCTTCCTCCACTGTTAAGCAGAGTTGCAACAGCTGTTACGACTGTATCAGCAAAGCTGTCCAAGTTTGCTTTTATGAAATCGGGGAATGTGACACCTAAAAACAATATGGAGGAACCGTCTTCAGTGGGAGTAGCAGCAGAAAACAAAAGCAACCAGCTGTTCCAGTTTGTGAACATACCAGACGGGGTGTCAATAAAGAATCGGGGCGGAGGACCAGGCTCAGCAACTTGCAGGTCATGCGAGTCCCCGCCACTGTTTGATTCTGAACCTGGTCAGGATAGTGAGCCCATGGACTTGGACAATGTCAACTTTGATGATATAGTTAAGGAAATATCGGGTTGTAGTGACACCAGGGACAGAACAGAACCTGCTGGGGGAAAGAAAAGCCTCTTCAGGGAAGAAGTGAATTCACTGGTGAAAACTGATACAGCAGGAACACATACCTCTGAAAATCCACCAGGTGTCACTCCAAATAGAAAACCTCTGTTTAGAAACAAAGCAACCAATCAGAATGCAGCTGTGATTGATCCACCAGTTAAGCAAGAAAATGCTGTGACTCCAGAAGTAGCAGAGGCACAAAGGACTTCTGGACGCAGACGCTTAAGTACAAAACGAAAAACTTCAGACCAGTTCAAAGATGTTTGTAAAGATACTAGCGTAGAATGTGGAAAGCAAACTGTGATAGAACCTGTGATGGAATCCAAGCCAAATACTGAATTAAATGTAATTATCAGAGATACCATTGAAGTAGGACCAATTGACACGCTTCACACAGCAGTAGTGGTTGTAAAGAAAGAGGGGACCGATGAAATAAAATCTGAGGAGGATACATCCGACAAAACTCTAGCTGTTTTCAGCAAAGATGAAATTAAAGAGGAACAGAGCGATCAAGGAGAATTTGAGGAGCCGTTGATGAGAAGCGTTTGCACCAAACGTAAACGAGTGAATGTGAGGAAAGCAAGGAGAAAATCGCATGGTGTAACATACGAGGAGGATAACTGCCCGGATGGTGGCGCTGGTTCTGGCAGTGACAAGGTAGGCAACAAGAATGTGGTAGGACATCCATTTAATTTTAAGCTTTTCGGACACTTTTGGAAACAATTTTGATGCAGAAGGAAGGCTTTTTCCAAAGTATCGATCATCTTTTGCCATAAAGTTACTACTAAGCTGTTTAGTTTCCCAAACAAAAAGATGAAAGGGGTGCAATATAATAAAAAAAAAACACCAGGTATTCTGTCGAAATACATTCATTTTTACCCCAGCTGACTTGTGAATCAGCCGAGGTTATGTGGTGGGTCTTTGTCTGTTGTCCATCAATCCCTTGTCCAGAACTGACATTTTTTACTTCTCCCAAAGTGTTGGCGGGATCCTCTTCAAACCGCAAGCTGAATCTCTTCAAGCTTGCTAGAAATGTAGCTTTACTCAAATCTCCACCAAGATCATTGTTCAACAGGTGGTGTTACTGTAGTTTGCTTTTATTAGAGCGCATTGTACATACATACGTGTATGTGTATACAGTTATTAGTCCCAAACTGTTGATCTTATCCACTTCAAACTTGGTGATGGTGTACTTTGGACGTGTCTTGAGTAATTTGGTTCATTGTTATTTTAGATTTCCATGATTTTTTTTTTTTTTTTTTCATTTTTTGTGGAAAATCTTAAAGAAATCCGTATCTGAAAATGCTGGCCAATTGCTTTGAAATTACAAAGGAAGACTTCTAGGCACCCATACAGCAGAACGTGACTTAGTTTGGGTTGAATGTCAAGGTCAGCTGAGAACATGCTGTTCACGTCGCCGTCAGGGTAAATCTGTTTTACCTCGGCAAACTTTGGACGAAGGAAATATAAACAAGTGTTTCATTATAAGGAGCTAAATGACTGAAGCAAGTGGTGTTTAGGAGGCTTCAGTGACTGTTCCACTACTTTTGATGTTTGTGCATCTCATCAGGGACTCCTTCCATCATAATCCCACACCTTATCACTTGAAAGTGGGTGTGATGATGGCTGGCATATTTTTTGTGGACGTCAGTTTAATACGAGGAGGATAGATTCAGACAGGAGCATTGGCCTGGCACAGTCAAGACATCACAACATTTGTCTTTAGTCATTCCCCACTCAAATCGGCTCCAGAAACAATAGCTGGATTATGTATGCCACAGTTCAATTTTTTTCTCTGTATACATGTATGTATAGGAATAACTATGATGACCTTAAAAAGTTTTCGTTCATGTTTGGTTTCAGACTCCACAGCACTCAGACGACTGTTTCCGATGTCCAAAGTGTGGAAGTCCCGTTATCAAAGACTGTTCAGGTGTGTTGAGCCTCCAGTTGTTTTACTTGTTATTCATCATCTTGATACTGTAAAGGCCTTGAAAAAAAAACACAAAAAAACCGACTTCTTGTTTTCCCAACATATTAACATTGCAAATTGCAGAAAAAGAGTGAAGTCTGGAAAACATATAGTTTAAGGCCTGACCATGATATTTAAAGTATTTCTGTTTTTTCAAGTGGTCCAGAACATTAACTCATTCCATCCTAATGACACTTTTTCCCACCAATATCTAAATGTTGTCTGCTGAATGTATTTTACTATTTTTGGGATTATTTTTCAAAATTTTGGATGAAACTTGCACGGAAGATCATTCCAAATTGTATACCCATGGTCAACAGCTTTCCTTGGTGCACTCTGGGCACATTGCGCCCAGAGTGCGCCAAGGAAAGCTGTTGACAGGGTCCTCTATCGGTGGAATGAGCCACACATCTGGTTTGGGCCTCCTAGTCAAAGGAAAATAAATAAAATAAACAAAGTAAAGTAAATATATATATATATATATATATATATATATATATATATATATATATAGTTTATGAAAACCTATTTTGAATAATCAAATGTACAGGCTTAAGAATAGCCTATAGTACATAGAAAAACTGAAACTTTTGCAAGTTAAATTCGTCATTGTGTAAAATAATGTCTTTACATCAAATCTGTTCAGAGTACACAATTTCTAATTTTGAGTTTCCAAATCCTCTTACATCAAGGTGGAGTTTTCTCCCTGTGTGGCTAAATCTTCCCTCTGTTGTCACTGCTGTAGCCTTTGTAAAAGTTTTTAAAGTATAATACACTTTAAGGAACCAGCATCTTGCCCCTCTGTAGGATGATAAGTTTATAGTATCCCTAATTTACAAAAAAAAAAAAACAAACAAACAAAAAAAACCCTAACATTTTAAGTTCAGTGTTTTTTACTTGAAAGCCTGTTGAACAACCTATTAACATCTTCAGGGAGGGATCTGCTGATTGGACCTTGAAATTAGAGGAGTCTGGACATAGGAACTGCAATGACCTGCTAAATCAAACCACTCGTTTCTCTGAAGAAATAGTAAATCTCTGATATGTCAATATTACTTTGGACATTATGGCCATGGAGATAACATCTAATGGGCTGAAATTAAATGAATCATTTCATTATAGGAAACAAAAATTTGGCTGTTGATTTGCATGCATAGACTCTCAGAAAGTACTGAGATCAGGTCAGAAAACTGGGCATGAGCGTCTCGTTTTCTGTTGCAGTCCTGTTGTTTTCTAACTGTATGGTCAAAGCAATTCATTGTTCCTTAATAACAACTGATGAAGACTCCAGGTGCGGGTTGAAATACGCCGTGTACAAATGCCAAAGGCTGGTGATGCAATAAGTGTGCATTACTATAAATTTTAATGATGTTAATTTGATTATTTACATTGGTATGTCAAAATACATTATTTTTTTTTTTCATATTTAGAGATGCGGCAAGAAAATTATATCCCTACATTTCTGAGGGAGCTTGGGCAGAACATTGACTGGAATACAGCAAAGCCTCAAGTGATGCAGAGAAAACACCTCAACCTGCTGCTACCACTGACAGCCAGTGTGGCCGGAGGTAAGTGACAATCATCAATAAGGCTAGATTCTGTCGAACAGAATTTCACAGAGGAAAATTGCAAATATTTTGATGTGCATTTGGTGCTTTAGTGCAACATTTATTGTAGCACTCATGGTAACTGTAAATTTTTTACGTATCTATTTTTTTTTTTTCAAAAGTTTTTGATGGAAGTTACATGTATATGTATGTGTCTTGAGCATAACTTTACCCCATACAAGGTTCTGTATGAAATCTAATTCGCCAAGCAGGAAGAAATCGTGTCTTTATACAAATCTGCTAATCCATTGGATTATCTTTTTCTCAATACCAAACACATTTAAAATTGTGATTCTTTCATATTCAGAAAGGGTGCATTGCTGGATGTCATCAGCTGCACAATTTTAACACACAAGAAAGGAGTCAGTAGTTTCATTTTTGAATAATCAAAAAGTTGTCGGAATGCACCCAGCCAGATTTGTACATAGGCTATGGCAGGGGTTCACCATCAATTCTTGGATGTACTAGATTTCTGGTCATTTTTAGCTCAGCTGACTTGTCAGTAGCTGAGCTTATCTGATGGTCCTTCATATGCCATCAACAATTGACTTTTTCTCAAAAACCATCAGTCTTTTCCCACGAGAGGGATTAATATTAATCCCACAGCAGTCACTCAGTACAAGTGACTGCTGTGAAGCTTAAATGACAAGTTATACATGTACCTGGGTCTTTATGTTGACGGTTTATTCATGCTGAGGTCTTTACGGGATGTTCATGTGAACTCTTCACTGACTGTGCAACAAGATGAGTCAACTCCTGAGGGTTGAAGGGCAGGCTACAGACCTGAGCTCACATCACTGTGGCAAAGGATTCGAGAACCCTCGGGTCCCCCCGTCACAGCATGGAAACACAGCGCTGCCGCCATCACGCACAGGCTAGGTGAACTAAACGGAATCAGCCAATACCCACAGTACTGAAGCACCTGGTGGCATGTATATATTCGTGTACTGCCAAAAAAATGATAGTGTTTTCAGAAAAAGAACATTGCGGGAGCTGTATAGCAAAGTATATAAAGTGAAAGAAGCAAAAGCGGCAATTTTGGTATGTAACTGGGAACGCGGTACCTTTAACTTTGGACATGAGAAGAAATGCCAAGTATCCTCTCATGGTGATCCACAGGAGCATTCAGGAGTGTCCTGTACTCCAATCGTAAATAGATTCAAATTTAAAGGACTAGCGTCTAAGTGCAGGCACATGTGTTGGACAGCTAAAACTCTATTTCCAATGTTACACAATTCAGGAAACTTAGTGGAATAAATATTTGTTTAGCTATCTTCGATTTAAAAATCTGGATAGATGCCGAGTTTCGAATATCCAGAGGCAGTTGATTCCAAAGTGGAATAGTTGATGGAAAAAAAAAGATTTATCAAACAGTTCTGTCCGGGCTCTAAAATGGGGAAGATCGAATTGTTGTCGAGTGTCACACATGTATGTTCTAATATCAGTAGTGTCTTTAATAATACAGCATAGACATTCGGGCACAAGCCTGTTCACCAATTCCAATTTATACATAACAGTTATTTTTGCTGCTTCCCTGCGTTCAGCCAAAGTCAGCCAGCCAATTTTTTTCATAGTTTAGCGTTGCTTGTCCCATGCATTGCACCAGTCACGATATGAGCTGCATTCAATTGAACATTTTTGAGCTTTTCCTCGTCAGATGCTGTGCAGCCACTGCACACCAGACTGCCATATTCTAATGTAGTCCTGACCAAAGAAAGTTAGATAGTTTTCAAAGTGTTTCTGTCTGAGATCAATTTTACACTCTTTATAATGTTGATCATTTTAGTAGCTTTGACTGTGATCAGACCAACGTAGGTCGGAGCATATTGTGATCCCAAGGTGCTTGTGTTGAGAAACATCATCCAAAATATGACCCTGGAAATTGATGAGAGGGTGATTTGGTGGGTTCCTTTTCTGAGATATAAGCATGGAGTTAGTTTTTAGGGTGTTAAAAGTTACTAGCCGGTCTTTGGACTGTGTAATATCAGAGAGATCTGAGTTAAGGGTATTGGCAGCAGCAATTGGATCATTATTGTGAGATATAAAGAAGTGTCGTCAGCGAACATTGTTATTTTTGAACGACTATGTCCACAATATCATTGATATAGATTAAAAACAAGAGTGGTCCTAGCACTGATCCTTGGAGCACACCGGCATTAATTTTTCCCCAATTGGATGACTGACCCTGGATCACAACTTGCCGGTAGTGACTGCCTAAGTGATCAGAAAACCATTCAAGGAGATTCCCAGTAATGCCAGCCTTCCTTAACTTACATATTAGACATGAGTGCCAAACTTTATAAAATGCCTTACTAATGTCTAAAAAAATTATGCGGACTCCTTTCTGATGATCAATAGCCAAACACAGTTCGTCATAAAGTAAAAGTAGTTGTTTAACAGTTGAATCTCCAGATGTGAAGCCAGACTGATGTGCAGAAATAACTAAGTTGGCCCAGAAGAAATTAAATAAATACTTGAATACTATTTTTTCAAACACTTTCCCTGTACAGCTAAGAAGTGACACAGGTCTGTAATTATTATATTAATTTTCAAGGCCTTTCTTATGGAGTGGAGAGACATTTGCATTTTTCCAGGAAGGAGGAAATTGTTTCATTCTTAAGAAAAGATTGAAGAGTTCAGTTAGGGAGGAAGATATGGCAGGTGCAGCTTCTTTCAAAAGTTTCACACTAATGCCATCAAGGCCAGAAGCTTTCGATTAGTTTTTCCAACGAAGTCCATCAGCGACGTCAAGATGTCTCAAGAACTGGATAAGGCAGGATCATAATACTTGTACAGTAGATCATCTTTGTAAGAGTCTAGGTCAAGTTTGAAGAACTATGACCCTGGCCCAATTTAAAGAGTCACGTATCTTTCAAATTTTGATATTTGAAGAACCAGATAAGCTAAGATCACAAAACTTTGACACTATTGTCCATTTGAAAGTCTGGATCTAAATTCAAAGAACAATGACCTTCACCCGATTTCAGGGAAGTTCTCTTTGTATTTTTTGCTATCATATCTCAAGAAATAGGGTGGGCGGGCAGGCGGTTTACCTCAGCCGACAAGTCCGCTGAGGTCATAATATGGTCCGTCGTCCATCTGTCCAGCCCTCCATATGTCCACAATTCACATTTTCGACTTCTGCTGCAAAACCATCAGACACATTCACTTGAAACTTGGTGGGGATGTACCATGGGTAGGTCTCTACCAAGTGTGTTAAATTGGTCATGGTGTCTTGTTTTTTTGATTTTTTATGAAGTTTCTTTGGCAATTTTTTGGCAAAATCTGAAAAAACATTCTCTGAAACTGCCCAGCCAATTGCTTTGAAATTGCATAGGGGACACTTCTGGGGGGGGACCCTTACACCTTAATTGGTCAAGAGGTGGCGCTGCGATTTTTAAAAATTTTGTTTTGACAAATTTTGATGTGTTAAAACTATTTTCGACTGCTTCTCCAGAACCCTCACTGAGATTGTTCTGAAACATAGTCGATATGTAGTGTGTTGGAGGGGTAAACAAAGCTGTTCACTAAGTAGTGATACTGTGGATCCCAGCTTTTTAACTAATTTTTCAATTTGAGTACCTGTTGGTTAATGCATGCATTCCTATTGATAATACTATGTTAGTCAATGAGGGTTGCAATGGGTTTTTCTCCAAAATGTCCACCAGATTCACTTGAAACTTTGTAGGGGTGTACCTTGGGTGTGTCTCTACCAACTATATTCAAATGTTTACTCTCCTGATTTTTAGATTTTTATGATTTTTTTTTTTTTTTTTTTTTTCAAAATTTAATTTTTGGGAAAAGTCCTCAAGAATCTGTTTCTCTGAAACTGCTCAGCCAATTTCTTTGAAATTGTATAGGGATGCTTCTTGGGACACACACACCAACCTCAATTTGTTCAACAGGTGGCGCTGTGATTTTTCATCTATTTTTTAATGAATTTTTGTGTGTTTTATCTCCAAAAATGTCTCTCAGATTGTTCTGAAACTTACTGGAAATGTAGCTTGAAGGAGGATTAATCAAATTTGTTCACTTTGCAGTGACACTCTGTATCCCTGATTTTTAAGATTCCGCCCCATGGGGGGACCCTTTATGTTTTCAGGTTGCCCATCCGTCAGTCTGGTTGTGCACATTATTGTTAACAAAGTTTTCCATTTTGGGTACTTGTCAGTTAGTGAATGCATTCCTATTAATTATCATATAAGTCAATGGGGATTGCAATGGAAACTCCTAAGTTTTATTTCCTCTCAAATCCTCATTCCCCAGACAAATGTGAGACTTATTATGGGTTGAATGTCAAAGTCAGCTGAGGACAGGCTGTTTACGCAGCCCTCTTGTTGACTGTAGCCATTATGTTTAAAAACGACTGGGACAAGGTCGTCCATGTACAGTCTGTGCCAAGCTCTCCCATAGAACCATCATCATGTGCAATGTCAAAGTTTTCCCTGTAGCCTACATGTAAATACATGTAGGTTTGATGTATCACTCAAACACTAAATTCTGTTATGAAGGATATGAATTGTTAACAGTTAGGACAGTACACTAGACAAGCACAGGTCAATCACGCTGAGCTAAAATGTATGGCAATTTCCAGGTATGGTAGAGAAATCCCCAGTAAAAGGGTTTTGCATTGTTGACTTCTCGTCTGCTGATAAAACTTGTTCATTTCCATTGTTTTCAGTGACCCTGGACAGCAAATGGAGCGTGGAAGACGAGTGTTGCGTGCAGTATGTACAGTGTGGTAGCTGTGCGGGCCAGTCGGGTGCTTTGCCCACCTTACTGGGAGCCCTCGTCTTGGCCTCTGTTAGACGCAATGCTAAAGTCAAGACCAATCAGGTATTTCATCCTCAGTCCTTGAGAAGCCCTGATTTGGGTTTTTGGCGAAAACAGTCAGGCTACCCCGTAAATATCGTTGTGCCTGCCGTCATTTCTTTCGGTAACACTATGCTCCTTGCCATCAGGAACTTGCCCTGTATTTCTAAAGTAACATGGAAGGAATTGGTTTTAAAATGACCTTACAGTTGCAGTGTTATAGACAAGCTGACACATATATGATAGCAAAGTCAAGAATCGCAACTCATTCCATTTCCAGTTCTCGACTTTCATTACATTTGCATACATTTAAGACAAAGATCACATCTTCAAATTCTTCATATGCACAGCTTTTATTCAGGCACTAAGTTTAACATGCTTTGCCCTAAGTGGTTTTTGTACTGCCTGGCAAGTGAAGCAAACATTCTGCAACAGAACATGCCATGCACTGCAAAAACTACCAACCTGGGTCTTTATCATAATAATATGAAATGAGTTAATACCATATTATCCCTTTTGAGCACTTGAGGCTTGGAAGTTATTGAAGGGAGCAGAAGGGATTGAGCTGTAACGGCAAAATCATAACCGACACAAAAAGACTTTTCTCCCCATTTTCATCAAGTTTAGCACTTGACCTTTTTTTTGTTACAAAAATAATAATGAGATCTCAAAATACTATTTATCCATGCAGACACAGAAATTCCATTTCTTTCTGTCTGCCCCTGTGATAGGGCATTGGGTGCAAAATTTTTGTTTAACCTGTTAAAAACAACCGTCAATTAGAAGTAGCTGACCTGAAACAGTTTGTTTACTTACCGTATTTAGTAAACAAACAATTTCAAACTAACATTTGAAAAGTGTGTTGCATGGTTACAGGACTGAAATTAAGCTACAGTCTTCATTGCGTATGAGCAGATGAACCTAGTGGCACGTTACATATTAACATAACGGTTACACCTCACTATAAATATGGACAGTCCCCACGAGATTCCTTGAGTGCCTGATGAGATTTAGTTGAATTGAAACATATAGGGGTCAAAATATGAAAATCTTGTGAACACTGTAGGATCTTTTAATTTTCGGCAGATCTTCACCAAACTTGGTGGGATTGTGGGGGGAGGTCAAAGTTTTAAGTTGCTAATGATACTCGTGCCACCTATAATTTGATGGAATTTATGAGCCAAAATGTGTTTTAAGATATAAACATTTCATATCTGTAAAAGTAATTGGATTAGACTTTCCAAATTTATAGGATATACAGACCATGTCCAAAGCTAGAATTTTATGTAATGTCAGTGACCTTTTGCTATTTTTGTGAGGTCACCATGCCTGTAAAGTTGAAAGTGGTGATTTTGTAATGGCAGGGTGTAGCTTGGACATTAATGGCAATATCAGCACAGCACCAGGCCTATGGACCTCTTGTATTACATAATCTGGGTGACCTTGATCTTCTGTCCCAAGGTCACTGAGGACAGAAAGCTAAGGCCTCATTGTTGTCTTGGCATTTGAAACAATATCCATCACAGGAATTGCACAAATAAGCTATGATTACATGTACATGTGGAGGGAAGTGCCATCTGGAAGACATTTCATACACTAAATTTACATAAGCTTTATAATTATGTTCTGAAGCCACTTGAGGACTCGCAACTTTGAAATGAAGAGGTGCAATATAGCCACGGTGCCAGCAGAGATTAAGTCCCATGGGCCTCTTCTTTTTTTTTTTTTTTTTCATATTTGTATCTGTTTTCTTTCCTGATCGTGGTATGTCAGTTTTTCCACGTTTTTTTTTCTGGTATGGTCACAAGTAGTCCAAGGCACCGAACGGCCAAAGCCCCATCCATGCTGTTAATAAAGACATTTCACTCTTTGATCCAAGATAAAGAGAAATGAGTGAGCAACTCCGGTCTGTCGATTAAACTTATCACTGAAGCAGACTGAAACTGTAACGCCATCCTGTTCAAGCAGTGCCATTTCCAAACAGTGTTGCTAGGGGTCAAGGCGATCCCACCTTTGGGTCATGTGCCTAATCCACTTTCGAGTCCCCTTTGACACTGTCACTGTCGCGTGTGAAACCACAGTGACTATGTGGCGAGTGTGGCTGCCTTTGATTTAATCTGGGTAAATGACTGCTTTTTAAGTCAAAAATAACTGATCAAAATAGTAAGGAGTGTACAGCATGTAGATATAATAAACAAACACCAGAAAGCCTCTAGGAAGCCAAAACCTGTGCCCATGATTGTTCTTTCTGTGGTTGGAAGTTTGACCTCTGACCAGTTGTACAGGTGCTTGTTTTCAAGTTCTTCACTTTCCGTGCAGCGCAGAGAAATGTTTCTAGGCTTGACAGATTGTAGATGTAGATGCAGTATATTTTGTTTAAGGGAAATAATGTTTGAGAGTAGAATTAGAATGACAACATTGAGCGAAAAAAATATATAAGTGAATAAAACTGTGTGTTCAACACTGATAACAACTTCAGCATGTAAATGGTTTTTCACTGTACAACTGGATGGTGCTGCCACCTTGTATATGTCATATGAAGCATGACTTCCAAGCCAGCATTGTTTTTGAAGTGTTGTTGCCTTCTTCTTTTCATTGTACAGTGAGAATTTCGATTTTGGATTCCAGCGATATATTTTTTTTTTTTCAACAGCATATCCCTTTCTGAAGAATTCATCCAGCCCACAATAATGTAGATCCCAAGGTCACAACATGAAATCCTAACTGGCCATTAACTGTCTTCCAGGTTTGGTTGTTACCGTCCAGACCCAATGCAGACTGACGCAGTGTGGGAAACACATGCTGGACAACAAGTGATATTTGACCCCAGGTCAGTGGAACATCCAAGTGCTTATTATCGGTTCAATTTGTGTTGCGGATTTTCCTGCATACAAGTGGTTCATATGACAACAATCAACCTGAATGAATGCAGTGAGCCATCGTAGACCACAAGCTGGATACTGCCGGATGGCAAACGATGCCCAACACCTGGTGATGTTTGACCCAAGACGGTGGAACATCGAGTGCTTATCACCAGTTCAAATCATATTGCGCACAATTTTTTGCACGAGGCAACTTCAATATGACAAGTACTTGAATGCATTTTGACGAGACAGTTAAAAACAATATATCATGAACTTTTTTTAACCATGATGTGGTTGTTTATTGGAGTTCCCTTTACAAAGATAACATGGAAACTGCCAAGGTTGTTTTTGATATTGGTGCTACAATTTTACGTTGGTCTACCACGACATATCTAAGGGACCATCATGTGCATTTTTACACTTATTTAAAAAGGAATAAAATGACATGAATACTAAATGACAGAATGGTTTTATCTTGCTGTATACAGAACAACTTTTAGCTCAGCTAACTTGTCAGTCAGCTGAGCTTATAGGATGGGTCTGTATCTGTCATCTGTCCACAATTATATTTTTGACTTCTCCAAAACTGTCAGTGTGATCTTTTTCAAACCCGGAAAGTATCCAGGGCTCTACAACTTGAAAAAAAAAAATCAACTTGACCACAGGGCAAGTGGATTTCAAAGCTACTTTTCCCCTGGAAAAACAACTTGCTACCCCCCCCCCCCCCCAAAAAAAATCTGCATCATCCAAAACAAGTGGTCCAACAACAGACCCCCCCCCCCCCACACACACACACATCCTCAAGAAAACAAATCAGGATAATAAAAAAAAAACAAACAAACAAACAAAATAAAAACAAAAAAGTGCATGTAGATATTTTGGGCATTTTATAAATGTATAATTTTTAACTATTATGTCAGAATTATATGCTGCTTGATGAACAAGATTGCTTTACTTCTTAAGGTGGAAGGTCTGAAGCCTAGATAACGGCTAATCACTTCTTCATATTTTTGGATAGTCCGATACTTAAACTACATGCTCCCAAAAACTCAGATGTGCGAACATAAAATTTATATGAGATAATTTATCTCTAAACTTTTGTTTACAGAAAAGTTTAAACAGTGCCGGACACATGGCTTTGTTTGCATGGGCATGATAAGGAACCATGTCATTGTTTGCACAGTCATTAGTCCATGACCGCTGGAAACCAATTGAGCTATTGACAAGGGTCACTCACAGGAAACCATTAGCCGTGGAGCTGTGAATGGGCCAGTTCAGGCTAATCACTACCATTGTTCTGATTACTTTGATATTCTCTATTGATGTAAAAACAAATTAGCACAATCCACTTGCTGGTCCCCAAACATGGAAAGCCACATGTGAACCCACACCCAAACAAGCCAAGTGTGGTTTTCCCAAGTTAAAAAAGTCGAGATTTAAGCCACAAAATATACTTTTGTTTAATGACAACATCACAGAGGTAAACCTGCAAGTTTATTTCACACAATAATTAAAACACAGGACAAGAAATGAGTCTGTGTCATATTACAGCCATAAATGCGTAAGAATTGGCAACTTTTTTTTTTCAATGCGATTTTCTCAGAACTCTTTTTTGCTCAACCTCTGCAATTTGTGTCTCGCCTCAAAAACGTACAAATTGACCAATCACATTAAAATCAATGGATACTAAAAGAAAAATATCATATCCAGGAACGGTTCCCAGGATTTTTTTTTTCTAACAACCCCTTCCGTGACTTTTGGAGGAATTTATAGAAGGAAAATGAACAACCTGTCAGGACTAAATTAAAAATTGTATAACTTTTTATTTATGCTATTTGAGGACTAACCATTGAATTCGATCCTGGACATGGATATATATTTTAAATTTCTTCTGATTTTAACTGGCAAAAAAAAAAAACAATTTTGTGTGACTTCTGCGCGAAAAATGTGAAAATCCTACCATGTCAGAAATAATGCTATAAAATCTCAAAAAAATTCAATCCTGCAAAAAAACTCTATGGATATAAATCTATGGATAAGTAGTAATCAGAAAATATATAGGTTTAATGTACTTATGAAAAAATAAAACGGGTAATTTCGATCCAAAGTTGCCAGTCTCACTATGCACTAGCTTCACAGCTTCCACCTTAAGTTAGTCTGTCATAATGAATTTACTTCTGAGCTCTTTCAATGCCAATTGAGACTTAAGTTTAACTATTTAAGATGAATTTCTCTCAATCATAGTAAAGATGCTAGATTCATATTCCTCGTGAAGAGACCCTTGATTCAAATACCAGGATGCTCATGGTTACAGAGAAAATAATGGTTCAGGTCAACAGCTTTCCTCAGTACATTTGGATGCACTGTGCTTAAAGCACACCGAGAAAAGTTGTTGACTCGGTCCAAAACTTAGCATTGAAAGAGTCAAGTGAAAATGTTTTGTTACTCCTATTGTTACTAAGCGATTTTGTTTACTTTGCTATTTCTATAGAGCCTTCCAGATGTTCAGTTTTTCCCTTTCTCAAATTTTGACCAGGTAATTTTGTGTCATTTGCCATTTTTTACGAGTCTTGACAGTGTTTATGTCATCCTATGTAGTTCTCCATTTCTCATTAAGCAGCCTAACAAGTGGCAAAAGTTTTTGGGTTTTTTCTTAAATATGGTGGTTAAAAAGTGGGAACAACACATTGAAAATAGGATATGTTGCAGTTGCAAATATTAACAAATATATTTTTTATTTGGATTAAATTGCAAATCAAGCTTCATATTTTATGTTCTGTACAAAATAAAGTGACCACAGGGACAGGGACATGAGGTGCGCCCTCTGGTGGAATAATCTTGCAAACTCTTTCAGATGAGCACAAGGTGAAACCAGCGATCTATTTGACGTTTCTGTCAGGTTTGTAGGAATTAAGTTACTCTAGTTTGATCATTCACTGCTCGATTTCTGGGTATATAAGAATAATATGTATCATGCAGGAGTTTTGAGGCCTTTTGAATGGGTCTCACAGACTGGTTTTCCCATCAGTGTCACAACCCTTGACCATGAAGCCTGACAGTGATTTTTGTGCCCAAGTTCTATCTTACCGATTCCAGTGCCAACAGAATAAAGATCATGAAACATTGAGCACATTTTTGACAACAAGATTTCCTTTGTTTAATAATTCCAGAAAAAACACCATTTTTGCAATGGATTATTGGTGTATTTGACATCACTGGGCACCCATAACCTTAGGTTGTTTGACAACTCAAGCTTCAGCAACTGGACATTATAAATTATTTCCCGCAGTCCAACTTCAAACACTCTATTCTAATAGATTATCTTCCCCTTTGCTTGTCCCTCGTCAGCAACCATGTGTCTTTCAAACAGACACTGCCATGTAATCTTTGTTTAAAATGGGACGTCCCATGAAAAAAATGGAGTCTGACTGGTCAAGCCGTTGTTAAAAACTTGTCCAAGATTCAAATTGGCTTGCCCCAAGCAGTCATACTCGTGATTTGTCAAGCCCTGGGATCTTAATTTTGGTGGGTCGCTAGTAATTTTGTCTAACAGGTTACTCTTCCATGATTTTTTAACTTTTCACAAATTTTGGGGGTTTTTTTTAGCAAATATGAAAAAAAAAATCTTCAAAACCACAAATCCAATTGCTTCAAAACTGCATATGGACATTTGTGGCGACCCTTGACCTTATTTTGAACAACAGGTGGCATTGCTTGCCCCCCCCTTTTTTTTTTAACAATTTTTTGTGTGCTTTTGCTTGTTTTAACTTCTCCAACAGATTGTGTTGAAACTGGGTGCAAATGTACCTGGTGGAGAGGTCAAACAAAGTTGTTCAGTACACAGTGATGCTCCTTGTCCCTGATTTTTAATGTTTAGCTCAGCTGACTTGTCAGTCAGCTCATTGGACAGGTCTGTGTCTTTTGTTTGTCTGTCACAGTTCACATTTTTAACTTGTTCTCGGAAACTAAAGGCAGGCACCATTCATGCTTGATGGGGATGTACCTAGGGTGGGTCTCTACCAAATTCATTCATATGGTCACACTTCAACCAGGGGGTTGATGTTTCCCCCAGAATTTGTAGCTGGCAAAACAAAAAAACCAAAAAAAAAAAACACCTGTATACAGTGGTACCTGCTGTTTAAGTCCACCCTTAATGCCAGACAAAAATGGTCACTTATGACAGGTGGCCTTACACTGAAGGTAAGCTAGCAAAGAAATTAAAGGCCAGTGTCTTGAAAGGGTGGTCCTAAAAACTAGTGTGGTCTTTACAGCAGGTACATGTACCACTGTATTAACTCAATTTTGCAACTGCAAAATTAAGTCCATATACAGAAGTTGTCCCTGTCTTGAGAGACCACTTGTTGTGTAAGACCACCATTTCAGAATGCTTTTCTGAGTATTTTTCACCTTATTTATACCTCCTATGAAAGACCACCTGTCTTGAGAGACCACAATTTCACCATATGCAGGGATGGCCTTTCAAGACCGGTTTCACTGCAAGTCCATTTACTTTACATTTAAGACCAAAGTCTACTCCTGAGGTCTGTGGTTACCTGTTAACATATTTCCAGGGATACAATTCACTGCTTGAAGCATTTATTGTGAGCATGTAAATACAATAAACTGATAATTCTGAGCCCAGTTTATCGATTCCAGAATATTAATCACATTAAACATACACCGACTGTATTGTTGATGCAGGTTGTATGCGAGGCTTGCTCTCCTGTATAAGGACATGAGACGATACAATTCACAATGGCGTCTTTTGTGAACACTGAAAACAAAGGTATTTTCATACACAGTGAACACGAAATAGGGTACATTTGTGGCTCAACTGTGACACTTAATGTGGCAAGTACAAAATGGCAGATTTAGAAAAACAAATTCAAGAAAGACGCAAGAAAAACCAAGCTTTCTTCCTCATCACCAAGTTTTAAGAGAGAGCAGATATTTTTATGTACTTTTTCAAAATTTTTGAGACATTCAACATGTAGTTCACATGCAAAACATGATGATACTGTGGGCACATATACAAATAAACAGAAATTAGCTAGCTTACATACATACATGTAACAGATAGATCACTTGCTGTCTTAAAACTTGTTTTACGTGCAAACTAGGCTGATATGAACATGCCATGTTGGACCCAAAACAACTTTGCAATTCTGCTCTTATACTTACCAGCAATAGTAATATGTACAGTTCATTTTTCTAGATTTTCATGAATTGGGGAGGGGGGGGGGGTTAGTCTCCTTATATAGTAATTATGTTCATCTCCCTGTGGAATGGGGAAGACGCATTTTTTTCAACCCTCTCTTCAAGAATTTTACAAAATTTGATGAAACTTAGGATTATGTGTCTTGGTGAGACCCAGCCTGTTCAGATTGCATTTTTGTGACCTTCACCTAGTTCTTAAGGTCAGAGGGCCATGTACACGTTTCACTTCAATGCTAAAATTCTTAAAAGGTCGGGATTGCATTTGAGTGACGTTGACCAAATTATAGCTCAAGGTCATTTTATATTACCTTGCACGGAAACTTGCTTCTTTTAAAAGTATCCCACTCTCCACCCTGTGTCTGCTCCGGAGACAAAACTGTTCCACAGGTACGCATTCTCATTTTGCCACACAACATCTGGTACATGTATTTTTATTGCAACACCATTTTCTGTTGTGCTAACTTGTATTTTCTAAACTTTTAGATGGTACAAATTTTTAGACCCCCCCCCAAAAAAAATATTTTGGACTGCTGGTGCCATCAAACCATTGTTTTTAGTTATAAGGAGTTTCCAGAATTTTTTTAATTACTTTTTGGGCAGACAGTTTTTGAGTTTAAAGGTCACAGGATCCACGTTTCTGCAAAGCAGGGTGTATCCAGTCTGTAAGCAGTAGCTGTTTTGACTTTGTGACTGCGAATGACAGTCACAAAGTCAAAACAGCTATTGCTTACAGACTGGATACACCCTGCTTTGCAGAAACGTGGATCCTGTGACCTTTAAAATGAGGTCAAGGTCACCAAAATGTAATCAGGTAAAGAAAATTCTGTCATGGTTCAATTGAGGTAAATCTGAGTTTGATGCAGCATGCAAGTCATGAGATACTTTGCTCACAAGGATTGTGCTATGACTGCACACGCAGACAAGCTAAAAACCGGATATACATATACTCCCACACTTACTTTGTGGGGGCATTATCAGGAAATATGAAATAAAGGAGCATGACATCACAGTTCCTGTAAATTACCATCACATCACAAGACTGGTGGAATAACTGTCCAGTCCAGTCTGCTTGACTGACCTGCGTGTGTACATCACTGCAGCACGTTAACAATTTTTGCTGACACTACAGTATATAAGCAGAAGGTCCCACTGTTATGTCCAGTCCCTGATGAGCCACTCAAATGGCAAAATGGGTCAGACAAATTCTTTGTTTTCCTACATTGCTACTGGGCCTCTCCTTTTTTCTTGAATGTAGTATAATAAAGTGACACTTGGTTGCAACCATTTATCTTAGCTCTGGGTGCACAGGATACGTGATGACAAATGACAAAATTTAATAACCTGTGTCAAGAGAAGATGCTTTTCATGTAGGACAGGACATTCACAACAGTCATTCAATTTTACAACAACTTTTGTTTTTCTATGGATAAAAAGCAAAAATGATTTTTCCCCCTAGTTTTCTAATTTGTATTTTATCTGTTAAAAACTTATTTGGGGGAACAGTAAGGTATGATAATATTTTTCTCATTTATAACTGGAAATAAATGAAGGAAAATTCTTTTTTTTCTTCTTTATAACGATCTCTCCACAAAAACTTTGAAACATTAGATTGAATCCTCTTCAAGCATCGTAGGCTGCTTATGTTACAAAATGTTCTTTCATACCATACAGGGTCTGTACAAATATTTATTTATAGCCACTTAGAATGCTACATTGTACTTCCAAGTTGTATAAAACACATTTATTCAGATGCAGAATTGCAACGAGAGGATCAAAATGATCTTGTGCTCTGCTGACTGGAATCTGCTGTTTTTTGAAGTGAAGACTCCACATTACTGCTCCATACAAGTTTGAAAATCAGATACAGTGGTCTGTCTTTTGAGAGACCACACGGAAGGCAGGTCCAAAAGTGGTCACATAAAGCAGGAGCCCTCTAAAAAGGGGGTCAAACTACATGGAATGATAAAGGCAGTTGGTCTAAAAAGGGGACCACTGTAATTCATGCAAGTTGAGACATCAGTTTGACCTTTTCAAGGTCGAATCAACAAAAGAAACCCCACTGGTATAATTCTATAAATGTTTGCTGTTACCATGGACCTAGAATCCAACATTACCAGGATAAAAGTCAACATGTCAGTTTGACCTTTCAAGGTCAAAAGAAACCTTTCTGTGAAAATTTCCAATCTGGCCCATGTACATAGCACCTCTTCTCATTGTGTCAGTTGATTTCTGGTGATTTTTCAGGAAAAAAAATATTGTGCTTCCATTTACATTTATTTTTCTTATTCAAGATTGTAAGTGTTTTATACCAAAAGAAACACTGAAACTATGTTTAATCATCTAATTGATTTCATTTTGCAGTAGTAGTGGGTGGTAAATTAATTCATTTGCTACTGCCATGAAAACCACATTTTCACAAAAAATACCAAAATTTACAAAACAGTTGCATTATACTGATACGAAAATGAAATAATACAACAAATGAGCCCTTAAAATTCTATCTGGAAACACATGTTAAAATAAGTTTAGCTGAATTTTAACACAAATACACTTTCCACCTCACTTTGTACAGAGAAAGTATAGTCTTTTACATATGGTTGTCATGGTAACCACATTAGTACACGTACATGACCTGAACTTCAAGGGTTCTTGACTTGAGTCAAGTGTAGGTTTCACAAAAAACAAGATGTAAGCTATCAGGCTAAATGTTCTGAATCAGCAGCAGCCCCCCCCCCCCAAAAAAAATGCTTGAATTTGACAAAACAACATGTATCTGGGGGTGTATAATCAGTTGTTGCATCACAAATTACTTGTGAAGGAGGTCAGCCTGGGAACATCTATTTGTACAGCAAAGCATTCTGTGAATTTTTTTCTCTCATAATATTGTGATAAATAGTGGTACATAATATCTTATGTACTTGCACAGCAGTGCCACTTACCAACTCCTAGTCTCAAAGTTTGATATCCCACAGATTGTCCAAAAAGTAAAATATCTTCATCACTTTAGCAAACTTGCATCATATTTAGTGAGATTATAGTCTGATAAAATTCAAAACAAATATGTTCAGCCGTTCTGGAGAAGAAGTCAAAAATAGTCTTGACACACAAATATTCATAAAGAAAAAGAAACCAAGAAGTGCCACTTGGTGGCCAAAACGACAACTAGGTGTCCCCAAGTCACCTGTGGACAATATCAAAAGCCAGTGGCCTCAAAGCTCCCAAAGAGGAGAAATTTAGATTTTTTTTTTCAAATTTCACATACAAAAAAGAAAAAAACCAATATGCAAAATAGAAAAATTGCTGCATCATAATCATCTTAACAAGCTGGGGGGGGGGGGGGGGGGGAGGTTCAGGTGGGAAATATCCATGCATAAAATCACAGTACTTCATGCGACAGTTTTGACAAGTCATTTGGTCTTAAATGGTCAGACGGACAGACAGAAGCCAACAAATTTCACATGCTGTGTTGTCTGACAAGTCAGCAGAGCTAAAAACTGATGAGGCAAAGTGGTTAGCAAATATAAGCGTGGCATTTCAGTTGACTGAATCTGAAACACAAGTGTAGACAAACAGACACTGTTTTAAAATACAACTGGTAGCACAATGAGCAAGATATACAGACTTCTCATGTCCAGGGTAGTTTGTCAACATAAATATCTCCTAACCCCATGAATAAAAAAAAGGAAATTGAAAGAAAAATATATATAAAAAGGCTTCCTCTATACATATACGTATTGTGATATTGGCACTGGAGATTGATATATCCCCCCCCCCCAATTCCAGGCAGATCATAATGTTTTTACAACGAACATAATTTTTACTTGCACAGTTGAACCTGCTTGCCATAAAATGACAGAACATGACCAGCTTACTGTAACCTCCAAGCTGGCTGAAATGACAGAACATGACCAGCTTACTGTAACCTCCAAGCTGGCTAAAATGACAGAATGTGACCAGCTTACTGTAACCTCAAAGCTGGCTAAAATGACAGAATGTGACCAGCTTACTGTAACCTCCAAGCTGGCTAAAATGACAGAATTTGACCAGCTTACTGTAACCTCCAAGCTGGCTAAAATGCAGGCCTCTTCTCACTCTGTCCAATTTATCTGTCACCTTGGGCATAAACTCGTTAAGCTCCCTACTCAAAGTAGACGTTTCAGCGGGATGTCCCACTTGCCCAATAAGAGCCACTGGTGCTCAGGTCACCCCCGGAGACTACACAGCTATTTATCAGCACCCGGTATACGCCTTACTAGCCTGATCAAGTGGAACAAGGAATGGGTGATCCATGATCACCGGACATCTGTCCATCCACTCTGTTGATCCTTTATGAGATGCACGTAAAGCTCCACATGCAGACGTAAAGAAATCTATATTGTCATCTTTATTTCCCAATCAAAGCACCTAGTGACCATATGATAGCGTCCTCCCTACCTGGTGGTAGTTTTTCCCATTCTATGTTTGAAGGTCAGTCACAGACAAGCAGGAACAACATACATGTATACAGTCATCACAGGACTCCCAATTTGATTCACACATACTGACATAACTTAATTGTGTACTTTTGCAATTTATCGGCAGTTTAATATTCCTTGTATTATCACCCGCTGGTAGTGGTTCATACCTTTTATCTTCCATCTTCTAAAACTCAACCAGCTAGCACCCTGTCGACACTGATTCACACCTAACCCATGGAGCTAATATAAGCCCTACATTAGCTCCATGTTAACCCAAGAAAGTTCGATTACCAAACGGTAAACTTTGCTGATTGCATTATAACATCCTCTTTTCATCAGCTAGTGGTAGCAGTGTATGCTCAACTTTCCTCCAAAGTCCCGATTCCCACTTGAAGGAAACTTTAGTTTTGACAGGTTCCCGTCAAACTCACACACTGTAATACCCAAAGCCAACATTTAAGATGATGCTGTATTTCTAAATTTTCCTCCATTATCGCTCACTATAGCAGTCGTTCATATTCTACTCTCCTCCATATCGTCGGACTCTGGGTCTCCGGACTGTGAGCTCTGTGTCTTGGCTAGAGACAGGTGATTGTGTAAAGTGTTTATTTTGTCGTCAGTGTTGCAGTGCGTGGGAGCCGTGTAGAGTCCCTCCAGGCCGCGACGCTTCCACATCATGTAGGGATGGACGCCCATCGGAAGAACCAACAATAGGCAGATCATATTGATCTGAAAAGAGGTGGAATTTAAATGATACACTCTTGTGAAATTATTTGACAACTACAGTGAAAACTCGTTATAATGACACCATCTGTTCCCTAAAAAATGTGTCACAAAACTGAATATGTCAGACAATGAGTGAAATAACAAAGAAAAGAAACATTTTCCCATGAAAATTTGTGTCATTATATTGAATATGCCGGATATCTGAGTGTCGTTATAATGAGTTTTCACTGTATATGCTGTCCTTAGAAAAAAAAAAAGATAAAATAAAATAAATAAAAAATAAAAAACCCCAAACCAAGACCTACTTATTTTTATCAGACAAATATAAAACTATATCCTGATTAGACAAACATAGAACCATATATCATCACCAGAAAAAATATGGAACTACATGTACATAATGCTGATCAGCTAAGCCTGGGAGAATATATTGTAAACAGATCCAGAAAGTGCGTG
The DNA here is from genome assembly GCA_964020975.1 of Hermodice carunculata. Classification (NCBI taxonomy): domain Eukaryota; kingdom Metazoa; phylum Annelida; class Polychaeta; order Eunicida; family Amphinomidae; genus Hermodice; species Hermodice carunculata. The sequence goes on from OZ026620.1 coordinate 37,812,396, forward strand.
TCACTATTAGACTAAAATAACTGTGGACGTTCTGCATACAAACATGATCAGAATCAACAACAAACATAGAACTCTATATTGTTATTAAGTGAAAATAAATCTGTGTGTGCTTGGTGTTATGTGACAAATAATAGTATACACACCATTTAACTGATTGGTTAAAAGTTCAGATCACTATATCATATATCAGTCCAGTTTCCTGTCTTTTACATGAATCAAGCAATGTGCTATAATGAGGGCATTTGCAACAAATAGGGTACTTTGATAAAGTTTGGTGTTTGTTCTGTTCATTTTGTTTTGTGAGGAGGACCAAGACACTTTACTTACATGGAAGGTACTACTGAAGTTGGTACCTGGTACCATGGATAGAGGGTGCTGTAGCGCTCCCACCAGTACAGATGAGGCCACACTGAAGCCATAGAGCTTGCCAAAGTGGTGATGCGGGAACCTGTAACACAAACTTTGTGGTAACCCATGCATCACCAATCCCCCTGCCCTGACACAGTCAAGATTGCCAGCTACAGATTTCAGCTGTTCTTGTCACACAGGGCTTTAAACCTTTACACTGGTATGTTTTACTCCAATAGCGAAGTAGGTCAAGTCTAGATCAATCACTCTCCATGGCACAGATGTTGGTGTATGCTTCCTAACTTTGCTGTTAAATTGTCAAAATTGTCGGAAGTTGATGTATAAATGCTCCCTGGCACTGATCACATTGGTTAACCCCTGCCGGGCCAAACAGGTCCACTGTGACTGGTAATTTTAAAGCTCATCTGCTTCATCCATTTAATTAAATGCTGTCCTCTCTCAAAATATTTTCAATGAAAATTTCAGGGAAGACTGACCAGGATAACATGTCAATGGTCAACAGCTTTCCTCGCTGCACCCTTAGTGCCCCGGGTGGGCTGAGGAAAGCTGTTGACTTAGTCCTATGATATGGCCTTTTTAAGGGTTAAGGACACAACGTGAATTTTCAGCCTAAAGCTACAACCATGTACTCTACGTGAGCCCCGAGGTCTTCATCGATTGGTTGACAGACAGTAATTAAAAAGAAGCCATATACATGTACGTGTGAGTAAGGAGGTTCTAAATCACAACTTAACTGTGAATAATACGGTGCTTTTATTCTACTGTTAATGAGGCTGTCTGTATAGTTTCTTATGGCACATGCTACACTAAGTAATTGTATTTGTGTGCCGACACAGACATTCTGTCTTTCCTAAAGTTCTTTCTTTCCTTCCTCCTTCTTTACTACAAATTGTTGTTGGCCAGATTTCTCGGAACACTATTACACTCAGAAACTTCAATCTTGACGAGATTATAGGTCTATACATTAATTTGTGCCTTTTAATAAAGAAGAGAAAGTATGTTGAAGATTTTGCAAATTAGGGGCATTTGAAATTTTAAATCTTGAATATCTCCAAAACTATTATAGGCAACGGTAACCAAATTGAATGCAGCTTCAATTTAAAGGTTTGTAACACTGCACATTTTTGTAATTTACATGTGACCTCTAAAGGTCTGATGACCTTTGGCATTTCCATCCAGCCATAACTCGTCAATTTTCATCCAATTTTGACCATGTTGTACCCAAATTGTAGGTATTGCAACACTGCACATTTTTGTAATTTACATGCAACCTCTAAATGTCAAGCATCAAGGTCATTTGGACCTTTGCAGGGGTGGGAGCAGACAGACAATTGCCCAAGACTCAAACTTTTTCAGGCTGCTGGTGTGTAAGATTGCACCCGGGCTCTGGGGAGCGGGGGTCAAAACTTTACTACCAAAATTTGTCACACATGTACATAAATAGAAAACTCCCATTGAGTAAAATAAAACAGATGTGTGTATACACTTGTTTATTTATACCCGATAAGACAATACTGAAAGTGTAAAATATGTTTAAATCAAGGTGTAATTTACATGTCAACACCTAGTAAAGTTACAGGTTCCACATGCAATCTGGACTGTAATCTTAGTGAAATTCACCAAGATTACAGTCCAGATTGCATGTGTATGTAATTGCTGTTTACTTAGATGTGGATGCTTCTTCATATCAAATACATGTGCCCACCAATCACTGTCAATTCTTCCCTCATGATTAGCCTTGTACTTTTCATACCACTGTAGTTCTGAGATACCTGTGTCCACAGTATACTGGCGAGCTTCCATTAGGAGGGACCCCAAGTTCTTCTGCAGGGATCACATTCGGCAAACATTTTCCCATGAAAATTGACCAAGTCATGGCTAGATGAAACTTTCAGAGGCTTTGAAAGTTTCATCTTGCCATAACTTGGTCAATTTTCATCCAATTTTAATCATGTTGGACTCTACTTATAGGTATTCCAACACTGCTCATTTTTGTAATTTACATTTGACCTCCTAAAGTCAAAGGTCAAGTCATTACGATCTTAAAAATTTTGATCTAGCCATAACTTGGTTAATTTTCATCTGATTTGGTTCATGTTGGGCTTAAATTGTAGATATCGTAAAGCTGTACATTTTTTTAATTTACATTTGACCTCTAAAGGTCAAAGGTCAAGTCATTTCACCCTTTAAAATTTTCATCTAGTACTCATAACTTGGTTAATTTTCCTCCAATTTCAGTTACGCCGGGCTCAAATTGTAGGTATTGCAACACTGCATATTTCTTAATTTGCATGAAGCGTCTAGACCTTTGAAATTTTCATCTAGCCATATTTACAACTTTTGAAGGCACACAGACAGATTTGCTTTATAGCAAATTTTTTTTCTAGTTTTCCCATGATTTGAAACCAGATGTCCTACAAGCACTTTAACCACTCACAGGAGCAGTCAACTACTTGGTTGGGACTGGGATGGCAGTTGTACAGCTTAATGGAATAATCTAAGTTTAAGAATGCAAAAAAAAAAAAAAAGAAATAAATAAAAGAAAGAAGCAAATGTGGCCTTTGCAATAATTATTACTATATTCTATAACCATTTATCTCCAAAGCATTTATCATGTTTCCCAAATTATTCTGTGAAACCCAATTTCTGAAGTTTTACTTTTCCCCATTGATCTCAAGTTGGTTACACAAAGAGAGAGAGAGAGAGAGAGAGAGAGAGAGAGAGAGAGAGAGAGAGAGAGAGAGAGAGAGAGAGAGAGAGAGAGAGAGAGAGAGAGAGAGAGAGAGAGAGAGAGAGAGAGAGAGAGAGAGAGAGAGAGAGAGAGAGAGAGAGAGAGAGAGAGAGAGAGAGTGTGTGTGTGTGTGTGTGTGTGTGTGTGTGTGTGTGTGTGTGTGTGTCAAAGTCAAACAAAGGATGGAACTCCTGAAGAATATTTGTTCCAATTGGTTCCACTTATATATGTATATATATATCAAAGGATGGAACTCCTAAAGAATATTTGTCCCAAGAAAATTTATGATCAGACAGTATTGTGAAAATCTTCATACGCACATGGTGGCAATGAAAGCGGCATTAGAGCCGGCCAATGACACGCGAGTGATGACGCCCAGGGCAAAGGTTATATACTGAAGGGCGAGGATGGGCACAAACGCCATGATACAGAACAGCACCATCAGCATCAGGATGATCACATGTCCTGTGATGTACTTCTTCAAGGTCAAGGTCACTTGCTCCACACCTAAAAAAAAAATACAGGTAAGTATGTCTATATATAAGTACAATCTTGCTTACATTATTTGTTCCACATTTAGGCCCTGTGATTTAGCACAAAGTGCATTGTCCACTATGTTTGCTGTATTATAGTGCTCCCTCTTTTATAGGATCGCCCCTTGGGCCGGACTCAAAGTGGTCACATAAGCCATACATGTATGGTCTGTAAACGGAGGTAAATTAACAGAGATGGACTTACAGACCTGGTGAATGTGTTCCTAAAAGGCAGGTTATCTCTTAACTCTTTCAGTGCCAAGTTTTGGACTGAGTCAACAGCTTTCTTTGGCGCCTTGTGTGCAATGTGTCCTAAGTGCACCGGGGGAAAACTGTTGATCCGGACCATTATATTCTATGGAACTATAGGCATGCTGGTATTGAATGAAAGGCCTTTTCACAAAGAATATAAATATAGTATCCATTTGATAATTCAGAAAAGTTTGTCTGAATTAGGACTTTAGTCACAGCGGGCAGTGAAAGAGCTACATGTACGAGAGTGGTTTCTTAAAAGAGGGACCACTGTATAATCTGGTAGTGGCTACTGCTCTGACATTTTATTCGATCCTTCAACTCATCAGATATGGTCACACTAAACTTTGTGCTCATTTTAATTGCTATAATGATTTCAGATTCAAATTCATTGTAAAAAGATCTTTTATTTAAGTGCTAACATGTCTATATTTCCAGATAGATATGGTGAAGACCTGAAGTATACAACTACCAACTTAGCCCTAAAGGAGTTCATAACAGGAACTGAATTCAACATCAATTAATATGACGAAAATAGCCTTGATGTAGTATTCAGCTGCTTAAATTAATGTGGAGTAAGATGTATAATATAGAAATTATAACACTGACATGACGTTAGATCATACGATAGAAAAAAGCCTTAACGTCTTTCTCTCCTGCTCAAAGGTGGATGGTGAGATATAAAATATAGCAAGTGCGAAAGTTGACTTACTGTCAAATTTTAATACCTGTATGACTGATAACTGATACAATGCATGTATTCAGAGGTTGCCAATCTTTGCATATGCAAAACTGAAAGAAAACTGGTTCTAAAATATACATACATGTCAACACAGTATCTTATTTCATACAAAACATTGGCAGAAAAATATAGGTACCTGGTGGAGCTTTGACTTCCCTGTCCAGAACGAGTCCAAGGATCGGGGCACAGAACACGCCACAAAACTGCAGACCCATGTATATACTTTGGCTAAGTTCAACTGAAAAAAAGCAAGACGGATGTATACATTCATAATGTGTCACAATTTTATTTTGTCAAAAACCAGAAAAAAATAGAGGACTTTGACAGTTTGTGATCAGCTGATCTATCATGCATAGACTCAAGTCACCCTCACGAAACCACAAAAAGTAAGTCAGGGTCTCCTATGTACTGTCGCAAATACAAGACATTGTCCTACCAGCTTTGGTGCTACTTTGGCCTATATTATTCAACAAGGAATAGCCCACATAGACTGACAGATCCCTAAAATATGTTGCTCTTGCCAAACTACATGCATATGTATATGTATACCAACTTGAATATAATCACTATATATAGGGTTAACATATAAGCGTTTGGAAGCTTAAAAAATGTTGTTGGCTATAAACACGATGTGTCCAAAGTTAAAAAAAAAGTAAATTGTAGAGAGAAAAGTGGGATACACATGGCCAACTCTGCCAACAGACCACTTTGCAATGGGAGATGTCTGGTGGCAGCTGAAATTCCTGCCTCTATGTACATCTACATGTATCATGTGTAGTTACTGTGCCAAGTTTGAAAGAAATCCACGCAAAAGTGTCAAGCAGTCGCACACAGAAGATACTGTCAACAGAAAGACAGGCAGATGGACGGACTGATGGACAGACAAGCCCCTGTACCCCCCAACTTCATTTGTGGTGTATAAAATAAAAATTTCAAAATCATTTAAGTAACACACATAGATTTACCATGAAAAACTTGGTGTGTCTGTACATTGTATGTGGTGGTTTTAAATTTATTAACTGACTTACAAAAAACATCGGAGCTCAGATTGCCTAGGGAGAAGCAATTTGGATCCATCAATTGTGCATAACTGAGCCAATTGGCCTGAATGTCTCGGGAGATTAGCTTACTAGCCTTGTCATATAACACATTTTTTCAGATTCATAGGCTTATCTGCCTCATAACAGGAAATTTCCAACAACATGAATCATATTTGGTTCATGTCCATGGAACTGCCAATTATGTTAGGCTTTCATTTGATACTAAAAGCTTGAATCACCCTAAGACATTCCTACTGTCACTTATCACTTTTTTGTGTTGAGAACATCCTATTTGTACTCGTTCACGCCCGCTGACCCCAACAGGGACAGCTACTTTGAATTCCGTGAGCACATGAACCACTGACCAATAAAATGTTTACAAACAAACATATATGTTTGTAACACTCACCTTACCTGTCCAACTAGATAGGTTGGCTGGACTACAAACAACAAAATCGCTTAACACACGTAGCTAAATTACATCAGGAATGTGTGATACTGTTCAGAATAAATATAACATGCAGTTTTCCGTTACTTCAGTAGCTGATGAGCCAGGTATATATTGTCTTATTGTCACGACCATGCTTTTGCATTCTAACCTTGCTGAGTGTACACATTTAAATTTATTAAACTGCAAATTACAATGGAAAGTTACGGGCATGCAAAACTCTGGTAGTCCTGCCTGAAATGCCCTCTATGGGAGTTTAAGAGAATTTGCCTTTGAAGTTTTCCCTCAAAAAATTAAAACCCAATCAGAGATTGCTAGATCTATGCCCCCCCCCCCCCCCCCATCTGCTCTGTGACCTTAGGACTTGGGTCAAGGTGATCCATCTTCGAACTTGTCTCAGACCTTACGTAGGATTAAAACCATGTGCAATAAGGAAGGTCCATGTTAAAAACTTTTCAACTTTTCACATGAAAACCAAATTCACTAAAATGGCTCTGTGGCCTTGGGAATTGGGTCATGGTCACCCATCTTTGAACTTGTCCAAGACCTAATGCAAGACTATAAACATGTGCAATATGAAACCCCTACAAAACTTTTCAAGTTATCGCCTGAAAACCTAATTCACAAAAATAGTGTGAAAATCTGTGACTTTGGGAATTGGGTTAAGGTCACCCATCTTTGAACCTGTCTGAGACCTTTTTCAGGACTACAAGCATGTGCAATATGAAAGCCCTATGCAAACAACTTTTCAAGTTATCGTGTGAAAGTCAAATTCACTAAAATGGCACTGTGGCCTTGGGTTTGGGTCTAGGTCACCCATCTTTGAACTCATCTGAGAACTCGTGTAGGACTCTGATCACCGGCAATTTAACAGGCTTACATCAAAAACTTTTCTTCAAGTTATCACATGAAAACCAAATTCACTAAAATGGCTCTGTGACCTTAGGCATTGGGTCAAGGTTATCCATCTTTGAACTCGTATGGGACCTTATTCAGGAATATGCAATGTGAAAGCCCTACGCAAAAAACTTTTTGAGTTATTGCCACACACACACACACACACACACACACACACACACACACACGTACAACTTCTTTGCCCCCCTCCTCCTTCGGATGGGGGGGGGGGGCATAATAAAGGATTGTGACCACTTGTCCTGTGCCCAGATCACATCACATGCACGGGTTCAAGTGACATCATAACCTTGGTAATTAGGTCAAGGTCACCCATATGCTTATTTTTAACTTGGCTCTTCTAGAGGCCCATCATGCTTGCAACCCCATCATAATTTGTGGCATCAAGGTCCTCCAAAAATTAATAGCACTGTGATGAAATCAGCTCTGCTGAAAAAAAGTAAAAAAACTTCAGTCACATGGCTGGCTTTGTGCATGCCCATGCACGGTGGATTGGCCACCCGTGTGGCATGCATCAGTTGTAGCGTCGGTCAAGCATTGGGCAGTTGTTCCCCAGCAGGCAAACACTGCACATCAGGCTTCTGTTTCTTAAAAGTTTCTACAGTTTGTGAATTTTCTTAAATTTCCGTTGCACTTTTAGTTTGTGTCAGTTTTCCTTGCCGGGATTCAACAGCTTTTCAAGTTTTTTATCCCTCCGCCTGGCCCTTCACCACCAAACTCAGCTGATGGCACGTGCCTGCTCGGAGAGCATTGCTTGGGATGAGCTTGATGCTGCATTGTACCTGCAGTACAGGTACAGCTAGTGACCATTGCAAAGACCGAGGCAAAAACCGACCAGGTCATAATGATAGCCCAACCACCCCCAGAGCATGGGACCTCTTCCCCATAGGTACCTGCTGGCGCTTCCATGCAGGTAAATGTTGTACCAGTGCAAACTGCACATTCCCCCATACCTGCTTCATCTGTAACGGACAACACCCAGCATTCATATGTCGTCGGGGATATCAACCCCAATCAAAAGGGTGACACCAAAATAGGTCTAGCCAACAGAGGGAGACTTGCACCAAACCTTGGCAACCAAGACAACACAACCCGAATCCATCCGCGTTCAACAATGATCAGTCCTCCGGATGACCAGGTAATACTCGGTATGCCAACACCAGAGAAGCATTGACCCCAGGCTGGTCAAAGCTAATGTCCTGGCTTTATTATTGCAAGGCTACAATGAAGATGAACCAGCATTCATCATAAACGGTTTTACTTTTGGTTTTTCACTGGGTTTTATGGGTCAGGTCAGTGACATACATGTTAAAAACCTAGTCAGCATTAGATCTACCGTTGGTAGTCCAGGAAAAGTTATGGTCTGAGAGAGAACTCGGGCGAGTCAGCATTAGATCTACCATTAGTAGTCCAGGAAAAATTTATGGTCTGAGAGAGAACTCAGGAGAGTAGCAGGCCCCTTTTCACACCCCCCTTTCAGCGCTTTCCATGTATTCCCTCTGGGTTTAGTAGAAAAGAAGGAAGCTGTGTCGTACCATTTAATTCATCATCTGTCGTATCCAAAGGGTGGTTCTCTCAATGACTCTATACCCAAAGAAATAGCCACTGCTACCTATGCCACCATACAGGATGCAATCCAGGCAGCATTAGCAACAGGAACCCCATGCTACATGGCCAAGACTGATACCAAGTCTGCATTCAGACAAATTCCCATGGCAACATTAGAGTATCCCCTGTTACGCTTTGTCTGGAAAAAAACTATTGGTATGATCGATGTCTAACTATGGGGGCATCGATTTCATGTGCTATCTTTGAACATGTAAGCTCAGGTCTGGCCTGGATTGCAGCCAAATTCATGCCTGATATATTCATAGTCAAAGTTCTCGATGATTTTTGTTTTATTGGCAGATCCAGAGCAGTAGTCTCTAGAGCACTAGACATTTTCTTATGGGTCTGCAAAGTGAGAGGTTTCCCAATAGCCAATGAGAAAACCATGCGACCATCCACAGTTTTGCCATTTTTAGGGATAACTTTGGATACTGAATTATGAAATGCTCTGGTCTTCCTGTGAACAAATTGGTAAAGTGTTGGAAAGCAATAGAAGACCTGCTCGTTAAGAGCCTGGTGTGGTAGAGGGAGCTCGAATCAGTGCTGGGCCTCTTGAATTTTGCATGTTCAGTGGTCCTTCTGGGGAGGCCATTTTTGAGACGGCTACACGACTTGACTATAGGCATCAAGAAACCATATTACCATTTTATACACATGACCCATGAAGCGAAAGACAACCTTGAAATCCGGTTAGAATTCTTAGAGGAATACAACGGGAAATCATTTTTCCTGAGCAATAATGTAGTAACATCCCCATCCCCGAGACTGTGCACAGATGCCTCTGCAGCCCATGGCTGGGGGCCCTACTTGGCACAGCATGATCAAACAGTCCTTGGCCCAGAAGGAATTTCCTATTACGGTCCTGGAATTTTATTCATTAGTGGTAGCTGTACTCGTTTGGGGGGATCGACTTGCCAACAAGAGAATAGAATTCATCACTGATAACAAAGGACTGGTACCCATAATTGGGAAGCAGACATCCCAAAACAAACAGGTGATGTTTCTTCTCAGGAAATTGGTCTTGTACTGTTTAAATCGTAATATTTGCTTTTCTTGTTCATGGTTGCCGGGGGAATGCAACATTTTAGAGGGCACTCTGTCTGTTTCAGATTGAGCACTTCTGGAAGCATGCACCATGGGCAGCTCCGGACCAACCTGGGTTCCTTTCGACTTCAGACCCGAAAATATGAAAGACATGCCAAGTTCCTGTTGAAATCATCACTTACCAAGTGTACTCAGCGTGCTTATGCTCGGGTTTGGCAAAAATATAAAGTATTTTCCTCAGAGGTACTGGGTAGAAAGGGTCAATTTCCAATTCCCCATTCACATCTAGTCATTTTTGTAGCTTACCTGCACAGACATAAGTCTAATCAATCCTGCATATCTTCAGCGATGTCAGCAATTAGTCATTACCAGAAACTATCAGGCATTCCGGATCCCACCAAGCATTTCCTGGTGACAAAAGTGATCACAGGAGGAAGGAAGGTATCCCCCTCTACCGACATCCGTCTACCAATAACCTCCAATGTGCTGGAGGACTTGGTTCGCTCCCTCCCTAAAGTTGTTTTTTTTTTTTTTTCAGAAATGAGTGTAATAATGTTGAAGGCTATATTTGTTGCAGCCTTTTGTGCCTACTTGGGCATTGGCGAAATGGCACCTACTACAAAGTCTTAGAAGGATAAAGTGTTGCAGTTGTGTGATATATCCTGGCACTGGCACCACACTAAGTTTATAATCACAATCTGCAACTTCAATTCATTTCAGCTATAGTGGGGTACTTCATCGTTTTCACTGGCGGATGGACAAGGACCACCTCCACTGGTCCGTTTCAAGAAGCAGAGGGCTGAGGACCCCTGCTAGGTACACACCCATCTGTCAATGAATTAGAGGGCCAAGGACCCCTGCTAGGTACACACCCGTCTGTCTATGAATTAGAGGGCCAAGGACCCCTGCTAGGTACACACCCGTCTGTCTATGAATTAGAGGGCCAAGGACCCTTGCTAGGTACACATCCATCTGTCTATGAATTAGAGGGCCAAGAACCCTTGCTAGGTACACACCCATCTGTCTATGAATTAGAGGGCCAAGGACCCTTGCTAGGTACACACCCATCTGTCTATGAATTAGAGGGCCAAGAACCCTTGCTAGGTACACACCCATCTGACTATGAATTAGAGGGCCAAGGACCCCTGCTATAGGTACACACCCGTCTGTCTAGGGCCAAGGACCCTTGCTAGGTACACACCCATCTGTCTATGAATTAGAGGGCCAAGGACCCTTGCTAGGTACACACCCGTCTGTCTATGAATTAGAGGGCCAAGGACCCCTGCTAGGTACACACCCGTCTGTCTATGAATTAGAGGGCCAAGGACCCCTATTTCTCCACAGCAACATCACTGTCTGTGCTGGGATATCCCTTTCAGGGATAGAGGGACAAGGACCCCTGTTCCAGAGACATTCTCATTTTAACAATGGGAATGGAGGGCCCAGGACCCCCTTCCCCTTTTTTTCTTTCCTTGCAATGAACAGAGGGACAAGGGCCCCTATTCACTTTTATCATCTGGTGGTTGGTTCCGGTAATATTCGCTGTTAACTGTAGGGACCCCTGTTTAGGCAAGGATCTTCAACTTTCAGGCAGTATGAGAGCTTGAGTCTTTGCTAAGGAACAGAGGGCCAAGGACCCCTGTTCACAGTATTGTACATTGCACCTGACCTAGGGATTATAGGCTACCATTGTCCTAGTAATTGAGCTACATGCCTGCCAATTGGAAAACATGCATGTTGCTGAGTCAGTGCGTGAAGGGGCAAGGACCCACATCCAATCTTCGTGTTACATTACATGTGAAGCGATTGTAAAATTTGGAAAACCGAAAATCCACCTTGCCAGTCAGGTCTCCAACCGTAATGGTCTACTTTCCTTCTTTTTTGTCTAATTTGGCCATTAGCCACATTCTCTAATGTGGCTAATGGCCAAGTTGCCCCCCAAATTTAGCTTAGTGGGTATGAAGAAAGTATTGTATCATGCAATTATTGTATAATAGGGTAAACGATAAGAATAAAGATCATGTCACACTGGGGGTGACCAATTCACTAAACTGAAAAATGCAATTTCCTGTCCTTGGAGCTGTGTGTATGTGTGCGTGCACAAACACACACAAGCAAATCTGGTAAACGGGGCTATGTATTCTATGAAGTGACACATACCAAGTTCGTTGTCCTTGTGGGAGAGCTCCACTATCCTGGTTTCCACAGTAACATTGTGGACTCGCAGACGTAGACTGAGCACTGCAAACCACAAGACCTGACACAGGTACAGTGGTGACTGGAAGTTTGCCTGCATTGGGGGCACCGTGGACTGGCGTCGTGTCGCTGGTGCAGGTGCACTGGAATCTGAACGAAACAGAGACACAGTCTTTACTCTTATACTATACTTATTCCAATAGTAGCATGCCATGCCAATAAGGGCAAAACATTCTTTGGTCAAACTCTGTGATTACCGCACTGTGCAACCTATACCTTCCCAAATTAAGATAATAGTCTCTATATGGCATATAGACCTGGGAAACTAAAACTACCCTCAGTATTGTCTGTCTTTCCAACTGAGCTCATTAATTTTGAAAAAATAAGGAAAAAAATTAAATTGTATGCAAAGTCCAGAAAAGTAAAAGTTGGGGGGTATGCTTGCATTAATTGCTTGCATCATTAATTGCTACCAGGGCAGCTGTAGCATGACTTGCACGATAATGGAAAAACTACAGACGTTACACAAGGCATGCTGGTAGTTCAATGAAAGATGAAAAATTCAAATCTGCAATCTTCATCTTGTGGTACAGACACAGGGTACATATACATGTGGTACTGTTATTGATCAATTTCATGTGGTTTACTCTTTCATTGCCACATTTTGGACTGAGTCAACAGCTTTCCTCACAATGCACCCAAAGTGAACTGAGGAAAGCTGTTGACCCAGACCATTATATTCCCTGGAACTATAGGCATGCTGGTAGTTGAATGAAAGGTCTTTTCACAAGAGATATGAATCTGGCATCCTTATTATATTTGAAGAGCAGTTCGTCTTAAGTAGTTGGACTCAGGTTGCAGTTGGCACCGAAAGATCTAATGTAGTATTACACTCAAGGTGGATGCCGCATGTTTTCACTTTAACCACGAAGAAACCTACCAAAGGCATTTAATATTGCATCATGCACTCATTCCCAACTGCTCACTTGCACCAGCAGCAAAGTATTTGGTGGATGGATAATTCTTATTTTTCATTGACTTTACAAAAATTAAAAATGAGATAAAGGTGTAGACCTTACAATTGTTACTTAATGCACTTGTTTACTTTTTGTTTATATTTTTGCAGGTCTGTAACCCTTTTGTGAATTATCAGGTGGGAGATCACCCCAAATCTTGTTGCCTTGATATTTTATATGCTTGAATTTTGCATATTGTTTTGAATAAAACTAGAACAGGCTGGTTTTCCAACAGAAAATCAAATGTCTCCCCATGCACCCTTTGGGTCCTGTGCAATATAAAGCCCTGACTCCAAAACTTCTGGAGTTATCTTGTCCACGTTGACGTGTTGAAGAATTCTATAATGTGACCTTGAGAATGAAGTCAAGGTCACCTATCTTCAAACTTGACCAAGCCCTCTGATATGATAGAGAACTATCCTGTGCAATATTAAAGCCCAGCTCAAAAACTTCTCGCGTTATCATGTGAAAACCAAATTCATTAATGGGACTCTATGACCTTGGGAATGGGGTCAGGGTCATTCATCTTTGAACATGATTGAGCTCTTATACAGGACTATACAGTGCAATATGAAAGCCATAGCTCTTAAACTTCTGGAGTGATCTTGTTTGTGTCAATGTGTTGAATAGTTCACTAGTGTGGAAAAACTTCTCAAGTTGCCATGCAGAAACTAAATTTGCTAACGTGACTCTGTGACCTTTAGAATGGGGTCAAGGTCACCCATCTTCAAATTTGACCTAGCCCTTGTAGATGACTATAATTCTGTGCAATATGAGAGCCCTAGCTCAAAAACTTCTGAAGTGATCTTGTTCGTGTTGATGTGTTGAAGAAGCAGAAGAAGAAGCAGAATAAATGCTGCAAAAACAGCATGTACCCGGTGGATACACGGGGAGACAAATATATTCAAATAAAAAAAATCCACCATGATTATTATGAATATGTAATTGTTAAATACTGGAAAAAAAGAAAGAGGACCTAGATGCAGTTGTGAACCACATTAATTTTGTATTCTCGATCATACTTCATGTCTTCCCATCTGTCCTCTTTACATGTTGGTCAGACTCTGCCAACAGAGTATTCATTTCAGCATCTAAGACTTCTCTGAGGATTTCATGTATAAGGACTCTGTACACAATGTACTGAAGAACATTGTGGGTGGGGGTGGGGTGGAGGTAATTGCTACTATAGCTGCAAGACAGTTATTTGCAAATCCAATTTGCAACCCCAATATTTACTTGAAAGCTCACAAATTTTATTTCCGGACATTAAAGCAGCCAATTTGTAAGCAACGATGCTCGTGAAAGAAACCTCTGTGGTGGATTATAGCTATGATGAAAGAGGCGGTGAATGTTGCAGACCCCTGGCAATGACTGATAAACAACATTCTCTCTTGTATAAGTGTAAGGCCGCATGTTATTCCTTCTTAGCTGTACCAGGTTTTAAGTTTTTCTATTTGTGCCACATGGTACACATATTGCAGGTTAAATGCGGAAACTTTTTATCTTAAGAAAAATAAATGACACAGCTCGTTTTATTGGTCAACAATTTCATAAGCATGCAAGATTGCACTGCGACATGAGAAAAGGATTGGGGTAGGCCACCTGTGCCTTCAATCTACACGATCTACTGTAACGGGATAATTCCAGACATTATGTATATCAAGAGGGCATCACTGGAATAGAGGGATTAACCCGACTTCATTTCAACTGTCAAACAAAAATGGATTGAGCATCTAGTAATTTCTTTTGACCAGCAAAGCTTTCGAGTGATTCAGTTCACCTGAGCTCAAATTCCATCAACCAAAATCACCTGAGTAAACACACACTGTATTCTTACCTCTTCTCTGCATGGCACACAGCACATTCTCCCCTACGAAGTATTCTATCGTTGATGGACGGCTGCCATAGTTCTCAGGCAGCGGCCACGGGATCCTCATCTTGGGCAGGAAGGCGATTGTGCCTATGAGTAATGGGATGACACTGGCCGTCAGGAACATGAACGAAAAGTGGATGTTTAGGCCGGACCGGACTGAACTCTAGAACAGAAAATTTTATACACCGTATAACTGTAATGTATTGTCATCCTTTCTGCAAGAATCTTAAAACAATGAATCTATGGTTTTACTTGGTCCGGCCTGCTATGTGAGTGTCCAACCTACGCTGAGAAAATGTTGACAACTTCTCATGCACTCTCTCCTAATAGGTCTCATCAAGACTGTGCATTTGCAGCTTTTCTCCATACAAGAAGACATTTACGGGAAACCACTGAAGCAGACAGCGACTGACATCTAGGCACTTGGGGACCACTTTGAGCCAGACAGGTTTACTATTTAATCATGTACATTTCCCATTTTGTCTGGGTGTCTGCATGGGAAAAAAGAGACACACCTGTCGAACATTAATGTGTTCATTAGACACTCGTGTAAACCATCACGATCAGTGTTTCCGGTTGGAATGAAATAATTCTGCAGTGGTCTCGGCCGCACAGAATCATTTCACTAAGTTCCAACCAGAAACAAGCGAGAAGATTGTTTCTATTTATGCCATGATTATCTCCATTTGTTATCATTAACTCTTTCTACCCTGATAGAAAACTGAGTCAACAGCTTTCCTTGGTGCACTCTGGGTGCCAAGGAAAGCTGTTGACCATGCGCATATAATTTTGGAATGATCTTCCATGTTAGTTTCATCCAAAATTTTGAAAAATAATCCCTAAATTAGTAAAACACACAATAAGCAGATGACATTTAGATATATTGGCCGGAAAAAGGGTCATTAGGGTGGAATGAGTTACAAAACGTTATACAGAACAACCTCTTAAGTACTTATTAATGATGTCATTTTTCATGTCATGATGTTACTATGCTGACACAGGGTGCTAACAAATTTCAGACGTGGACAGCAGGCATAAAACAGCGTCAACCAAATAGTAACACATCAATCCAAAACTTTGTCACTTAGAACTTTTAAAGTTAGACAAAGAGATAACCAAAGGGTTTCCAAAAATATTTAACATCCAAGCAGCAAAAAAAAAAAAAAAGGAAAAAAACTGTAAAGAATTTTGTTTCTTTATTAGTGTCTTAACGAGACTAAAAGGTCTTTGGAATCTCATATTTCCAAGCTTGCGGGGGACAAAGAGTGAACCTTGGTAAAGTTGCAGTGTACATGACCAAATATGGAGGTGTCGTCATTTCTGGAAAACCTGACTGCAAGGCTGTAAATCAAGGCTTTATTCCACTCCCACGCACCAAATCATAACAAAATGTATCATTAATGTGATGACATTGGTCATAAATTAAACTGAAAACTCCAAGAGACCATGACTATCAGGTTTAGAGGAAAAACACTCTCTCAGCAGTTACCTGGAACTCATGAAGTAAAATGGTTCTAATTAAGGCATTGTTTCTCAGTAAGACGATTACTTACGTTAGTCATGAATTAAACTGAAAACTCCCAGAGACCATGACTATCGGGTTTAGAGGAAAAAAACTCTCTCCGCAGTTACCTGGAACTCATGAAGTAAAATGGTTCTAATTAAGGCATTGTTTCTCAGTAAGACGATTACTTACCCTCATCAGCAGCAACGTGAAGGCACTGGAGTCATACGCACCATAAAACAGCATGATGACCGTGGCTCGGTGCTCGCCAAACAGATTGGCAATCTGTAGGTTGGAGATGAGGATCATTGTCCCACACAGTCCCAGTAATATCCACACTGGGTACAGCAACAGGGGCTGGTCTGAAACATGGACCCCACAGTAACTTATACATGTATACATAAAGCACTGTAAGAATAGCTGGTCTAAAACACTGAAGCCACAGTTGTATACATGAAGACCATACTGAAAAAGTGGCCGGTGTGAAACATGGACCTCACAGTTACACGTATATACATGAAGACCATACTGTAACAGTGGCCAGTGTGAAACATGGCCCTCACAGGTATATACACAAAGGTCATTACTGTAACAGTGGCCGGTGTGAAACATGGATGCCACAGTAATATACATGCAGGCCATACTGAAAGAGTGGCTGGTCCGAAACACAGACACAATAGTTGTATACATGTTTTAATCCCATTTTTGATAGAATCCTTGGCTTCTGATTGGTTAATAGCTATGGTACACTCTTTTTATTACCCTTATTTGTGCATTAATTACTGCAAAGGTGAAATACAGCGCGATTCCTGAAACTGACCGGGGAATACAGCGGTATTCTCGCTGTATCTCCCTTTCTGGTTATTGCATCGATCTGCCACCAGAAGTCTCTGTCATGCGATACAAGCCTTGACACACTGCAGACGACATCATGATGGCGGACTGTGAAGTGAACTGCAGCAGCAGCGGGTCGAACATGTGTATTTTTTGGGCATGAAATTACATCATCAAAAATGGGATAAAATCGTCATTCACTGTTTTAGTGTGAAATACAGGAAGTATCTCCCCCAAGACAGCTGTATTACCCTCGGCTTCGCCTCAGGTAATACAGCTGTCTTTGGGGGAGATACTTCCTGTATTTCACTCTAAACCAGTGAATACCTAATAATGTAGGCCATATACTGGCTGGTCTGAAACATGGATGCCACAGTTATATGCCTGAAGGCCATACTGTAACAGTGGTCGGTCTGAAACAGGGACATGCAATATGTGTGTGTGTGTGTGTGTGTGTGTGTGTGTGTGTGTGTTTCAATCACCTTATTCCACCTGCATCTTTCTGTATCTGTACATGGAGGTAATTGTTGATTTAATGAAATAGCGTTCAGAGAATGGATTACCCTTGGTGCCCACAATCTATTTTTCCTCAATCGTACATCTTTTTGAGACTTCACAGGTGCCATAATATGGTGCAACTGCACTAAAACTTTGATGAAGCTATGATGAATCCTTGAGATATTATGGTGATAAAATTGTCTGCTTGTGTGCCAATCAGACGACCTTCAATCAAAAACTTCAAAAATTTCACAAGTTTAAAATTAACTAGAACAGACTGATTTTCCAACAGAAAATCAAATGTCTCCCGGTGGAACACTCACGTCTCTGAATAAGCTACAGGTGATAACAAATTACAAATGACCAAGTTTGCTGGAAAATTACAATCCTATTTTAGCTCTCACCTAGATACATTACTCTAGCAATTTTCATCAAGTTCTTCAAGACTTATTGCAGAGAAACCAATTTCACATAAATGACCCTGTGACCTTGAAAATTAGGTCAAGGTCACCCAAATACAATCCCAACCTTGGTTTTACCTTGATACATAATCCTACCAAGTTTCATCAAATTCCATCCTGTTCTTCATGACTTATCGAACGGAAACCAATTTCACATAAGTGACCCTGTGACCTTGAGAATTCGCTCAAGGTCATCCAAATGCCATTCCAACCTAGGTCTTGCCTAGATACATAATCCTAACAAGTTTCATCAAATTCCATCAAGTTCTTCAAGACTTATCGAACGGAAACCAATTTTACATAAGTGACCCTGTGACCTTGAAAATTAGGTCGAAGTCACCCAATTACAATCCCAACCTAGGTCTTGCCTAGATACATAATCCTACCAAGTTTCATCAAATTCCATCAAGTTTTTCAAGACTTATCACAAACAGGCACTAAAACAATATGTCCCCCGTCTTCCACTGGGAGACATAATAAGAGAAACCTTGTTTTCACTAGGAACGTGGTCCATTATAATGTGCATCTCTGACAAAAATTTGGTGAAGCTGCAATTAATGCATCCTCGTTGAGATATTATGATAACATTGTCCCTTTGTGCACCACTCAGACGGCCTTGGTATAAATACTTTAAAATTTAATAAAAAATTGATAGATACAAAGGGGCAGCTGGTTTTAAATAGCAACCTGGTCCATCATAAAATGCTTCTCTGACAAAAATTTGGTAAAGCTGCTGTCAATATTGTTTTTGAAATATTGTGGTAACATCATCAGGGTTGACGTCACTCAGACAGCCTTCAAATAAGTACATTAAAAGTTTTATAAAAAGGTAAAAAATTATTAAAGGAAGCAGGTTTTTAATAGAAACCTGGTCCATTATAAGGTGCATCTCTGATAGAAATTTGGTAAAGCTACGGTGAATATTTTTTTAGATATTGTGGTTACGTTGACAAGACGGATGGACGGACAGCACAGGGGACAATTACCCTCTTCCACTATATATGTGCAGAGGGTAACAAATATGCCAAAGTTTCTATACTTAAAATTACTGCCACAATTTAAAGGTCCATTCGCATGTCAGGAGTACCTCTCAATAAAACGTTAAAAAAAACTATTTTTGAAAAAGGCGTATTGTTTATGCCTTAATTTACAAACAGAGTTAAATTGAGAAATGCATGCAGACAACTGTAGTCGTTAGTTTGTCCGTAAGGTAACCTGCCTAACAGACCCATTCATCAGAGCACCTATACCACAACAAAAGACCATTAATAAGTGAAGATTTAAGACTTTGTCAGAGAATCAATTAGATGTAAACAAAGCACAATGAAAAAGCAGAAGCAAAAGATTCCACTGATAGTCTAGCTGAGGAAGAAAATTTACTTGGTGGAAATGAAGTAATAAGGAACATTCATATTAGCTGCAGTCCTGCTTTGGCCTGTATCATTACAAGGAAGTACCTGTACATGTATGTGGGGGCAGATCTTTGCTTTAAACATGGCAAGATATGTTTCTTACTTATCATAGTAGCATCTAAGATAAAAAACACTGTTTAAATAGTCATAGTCCTGTTCTCCAAACACTCAGTGGGCTTGCTATAAGAATGATCAAGTCATCATTAATCCTTGGAATTAGTACTCTTTATTTCCAACAATGTTAAGTATCATCCTGGGGTTTCCATCAGTATGCCAGTATCATGGTGGCTGATTGTCCATCATTGTGTAAGTGATAGGGTCGGATATTTTTTTGGGCGGGAAGTAAATATACACGTGCACGCTGCATATTAACTGGCTTGCAGCACAGAAATAGCGGCATGCCTCAATTGTTTCTGCCGAGGCTAGTATGAAAGGGGTAAAATCAGTTTCAAGCTTGAGTCATAGTACAATAATCCAATCCTCCCAAATTACCCCCAAGTTTTATGCTGAAAATTCTTGAAAATTTGTAGGCTGCAAATATATTTAATCACCTCTCTGGATTTAATCAATTTGTTTCTTATTTATTTTGCATTAAAATATCAATCTGCCTGAAATTTACCTACTTTCCATCTCCCCAATTTTCAGTTTGGCAGCAAGGTTGGCAACACCGTTACAACATGCATGTCTTTGAAACTCACACTTTGCAGAACACATATTTTACTGAATTTTGCCCGACAAGGTGTTTAACGGCATATAGACAAAGTCCTTCAGATTCACAGTTCATAAGAAATTAAATAACCATATATGTTTAGCACTAATATACCCTTTGTCTCCTGCATAAATGCAGTTGCTATTAATTGTATTCAAATGTCAGATGTTAACAAGACCAACCAGCCATGAAGTTTTTGCCCTTTTATTGAGGTACATATGATGATACAGACAAACAAAAGCCACCAAACATTTTGAACTTTAATAACGAACTATTAAAGGGAAAGAGAAGTACACGCCATTGCCACCAGATGGTTAATTAGGTTTCCGTGTATTATATATGTATAATACATGGAAGGCCAGTACGTATTTGTCAGCCCAGGAAATGGGCAACGCCTCAGCCAAGTGCCTCAGCCAATTTAATTGGCAGCCTGCCGGGCTGGCCAGTCACGTTGAGATTAACCCTTTCCGGCTCAAATTGCCCCAAAGCACCCAGACATAAACTGTCATCTGCCTCAATCTTTTCATATAAAATTCTTGTCAACATAAGATATTTTTGTGAAGAATTCTAGCGGATACCCCTATGATAGCATGTCCTAGGTCAATAGGTTTCCTTGGGGGAAGGTTGGTTGCATTGTACCTAACCTGCACCAAGGAAAGCTGTTGACTCAATCTTATGTTAACGAGGCAAGGGTTAAGGAAAGCTAATTATCAGTAAGTGGGAGGATGTGCCATTTTTGCAGTGTCTTCGGGCTAAAACAAGACTATCTTATCAGTGAAGATCACATCATCTCAATGTATGATTTTCTTTCACATACAAATTGCATGTACGGTGGCTGGTTATTGAAAGACCACCCCTGGGGATCATTAATTAATGGCTTCTGAAAGTAAGGACGTCTTTCATAAATGTAGGTGGTATAGATACCAGGAAGAGAACCAAGTGTATAAGAAGAGCGACTCTCAACATGTGGTCTCAAGACAGAGACCTGCACTGGATCCGACTGCAACTCTTTATACAGCACCCTCCCCACAGGGTCATCTTTCGTGCGAGATCTCGCATCTTCTTCAACCATCCTGTCAGGACACAGAATATGTTTCTGTAATGTTATAACATGTGTTTTAATTCAGACAACCTGCACTATGAAACCACCTTTGTCTGGCAGTAGGGCGGAAGTCCTTAATAGCAGAGTATTACAATGAAACCTGTCTTCAAAAACACCTCTAGGAATGATCAAACTGTGCTCTCTCAAGACAGGTGGTCCCTGATGGGAGATGCTTAAAATACTGCACAAAGTAACTTGAAGAGGTGGTCTTTCAAGACAGGTGGTCCCCCGTTGGAGTGGTTGGTCTCTCAAGAGAGGGATCACTGTACTGAGAGTTCGATGTACTCACTCTCACAGACGCCAGTGTTTTGGCATTTACTCTCGTGGCTCCCTCTGGTTGATTATATGATGGAAACTTGGACACCTTCCACAACAAAAACAACAGTGCTGTGTAAACAGCCCATGCTCAGCTGACCTAGAGACTTGTCACACTTGTGGTTCTGTGAACTTGGGATAGGATCTACTGGTCACCCATGTGCTGAGTGTAAGTCTGACCTCTATGGAAAGACGCTAAGATGTGCAACCTCAAGGTCCCAGTTCAAGTTGTTCTCAAGTTATAGTGAAGGGTAAAATTGATGTATGTTGCACTGTGACCTCAGAAGAGAAACATTAACGTGTGCAACGTCAAGGTCCTAACTCAAAATAGTTCCCACATTATCAAGTGAACAGTAAATTTCATGTCAGTTGTCTTGTGACCTTGGGAATGAGGTCAGGGTCACTCACGTCCTGTCTGAGTGTGACCCTGAAAAATAATCATAACCATGTACCAGGGATGCCAACATTCTAAATATCATTTCAGGGACAAGTAGTCTGGACCCTCAGGGACACAAAATAGTTGACAAAGAATATGGCAGCAAATACTCCATTTCAATTTGATGAGGGACACACACCATACACATGTATATTGGTAAAAATTTCAACTAATTTCAGGGATTGTTCCTCATGATGAGGGACAGTTGGCATCTCTGATGTACAACATCAAAGTCCAGGCTGAAATAGTTTTCAAGTTATCGTCTGCTGAGTTAAATACACCTGAGTGACCCTGTGACCTTGAGAATGAGGTCAATGTCACCCATGTACTGTGCAAATCTCTCTGTCATGCCTTCAAGCGTTCCTATACAATTTTGAATCAACTGGCCAAGTGGTTTTGGAGAAGTTTTTTTAAGATTTGGCCAAAAAATCCCCAAATCACTGAAGTGTGACCATTTGATTTCATTTCAAAAAAGAACCAAAAAAATCATAAAAAATCCCCAAATCACTGAAGCGTGACCATTTGAGCAAACTTGGTACAGACTCACCCATGGTACATGTCCACCAAGTTTGAAGTGAATCTGGCTGATAACTTTGGCGAAGAAGTCAAAAGTGTGATTTGTGGATGGATGGATGGACGACAGACCATCCTTCATTTAGCTCAGCTGACTGACAAGTCAGCTGAGCTAATAACAGCAGACCCTGCAGCTAAAATTTACTGTTATGGTATTTAATTTCACAAATTTGTCTTTCCACTTTTCACCTGTATTTTATTTTGCGAATTTGCTATCACATTTTGCATGGTATTTATTTGTGTGCAGAACAACAGCTGTAAAAATTATCATCATTTTTTTGTGGCATTTATAATAGTTAGTACCTTTGCAAAGCATGTACGCATTGCATTTTTGTTCCATTTAAATTCCCAACAGACACCTGCTTTATGAAAGTAAGCCAAATTTAAAGCTTCTGATTAGCTGTTTGGACAGTGAAAGCGTTCAGGGAGAAAGTCCAATTGCTGCTCGCTGCACTGGACATTGTATGTGTAACTGACACCGTAGATGAAGTCATCCCAGTGTTATTTTTTCGGAATCGTTATAATCGCCATGCCATTTCTTTTCTTATCCCTGTGCAAAGCATATCATGTCCTCAGTTAATCCTTATTGCAGGTGGGATTAATTGTTATAAATAGGAGGGCCTTCATCTTGAACAGCAGGACAGGGATTTACATGTAGTTGCTTTGAGAAAATCTGCTGGCCAGCAAGTGCTGCTGATGTCCCTCCAGAGCTGCTCAGGCAACCATTTAACCCACTCCTGGTCAGAGTATGGCGCAGTCAGAAGCTCTCCTTGGCAGTCAGGTTGGATGCATTGCACCCAAACGGACTGGCAAAAAAAGCTATTGACCCAGGGCGTGCCATCATCAATGGTCTTGCATACAAATGTTGGCAAAAATGTTTTCTAGCTATAGTGGCCAAAACTTACAGCGAAAACGTTGAGGCAGACATACAATTTACATCCAGGCACTTTTGGACAATTTGAGTAGGAAAGAGCTAACCTCTTCCTGGTCAGACTTACACTGAGGCAACAGCTTTTCCTGATAGCAGGAAAGATGTTGACCTGGGACACATATATCCTGATAGGCCTCATGTACAATTTTCATTCAAGATGCCATGTACTGACTAGAAAAACAAGCAGGTATCTTGCAACATCTGATGATAATTTGTATCCGAACAATTTTCAATGCTTTAACCCCTTCAGTACTATACATTTTTGACTGAGTCAACAGCTTTCCTTGGTGCACTTTGGGTGCACTGCACCCAAAGTGCACTGAGGAAAGCTGTTGACCTGGACTACTATATTCTGTGTAACAACCAGCATGCTGGTACTTGAATGAAAGGTCTTTTTACAAGGAACAGCAGTTTTGTCTTAAGTAGTTGGACTTCAGGGGCAGTTGGCACTAAAAGAGTAACGCTGTCTTGCTACCCCCACCCCCAGTAGTTCTGTTTTCAAGTTCTAAAAATTACCATTTTTGTGATTGTACTTAGTTTTTAATCAAACTCTACAAATTTACTACTCTGGAAATTAAGAGCTCCTATTTAAGCAACATAAAAAAAAAAAATTGCAATCATGCACATGTAACTGCAAAAACATCAATTAAAATAGAATCATAGATTCCTGGACATATGCCCCTCCATGTGTTGTGAAGTTATACAAAAACAAGCTGCCTCACAGAGAGAATGGTAGCTTTAACGCTGAATACAATATTTTAAAGACTGTTTGCTTATTAAATGTCTGTCCTGACCAAGGAAGGCATGACACCCCTTTAGTGTTCTTATGAAAAAATCCATATTCAAGGAGACTGCAGTAGCCTGTTAATATACATGTAATAAAAGTGTGCTGCTAGCTTCAAATGAAACTGGGGACCTAGTTTTTTTTTTCTTTTCTCTTTATATGACAGATGCTTGCATTGAGATACAAGTGCAAATAAAGTTTCAAGAAAGTAACTCCAATATTAGACGAATTATGGCTCACACATCATGTGTTGCAGTTTTACATACAGGTATCACCATGACCCAGATACTTGACCTAGTGACCTAGTTTTGTTGCATCACATATACAAAGGATCCCAGAGTTACAGCTAGGGCATCACTGTTTAATGGACAGATGGGCAGAAAGGCAGACGGAAAACATGTTTACTAATTGCCTTAATTTACTCTGGTGTGAAGGGGGCATAAAAGTAACTTAATACCAAGTCCAATCCATCTCTATAATATGCAGCTGTGAATGTGAAACAAGCAAATTTGTGAATTGATACACACACAGGTAAGTGTTGTCTTATAATAGTATGCTTCCCCTCAGCACTTTGGTTTCCTCTTGCATTGAATCAATATAATTAATGGTATAACTGCACTTTCATATATCTTTATCATTTGGTTGACAAGATATGTTTGTGAAATATAGATGACCTCTCACACACATGTTCTTCGTAAGAGACATAATTAGATCAAGGTCATCCATCTTTAGGGTTAACCTAGCCCTTACAGAGGATCTAACAAGAGGACCACAATGGTCCTGTTCTTGGCTTAAAGGCAGCTAGGGAATCACAACTGCACCAAAGATACGTGAGTTTTATGGAGAGTAGAGTTCGGACTGTGGAATAGGGTAATGAATGCTAGGAAGTGGTTTTGGACAAAAAGACACTAATACAATACTCTAAGGCTTCACATATTTCAGAGCCATCTGTTCCAGACCAAGTGCAACAACTTTAGCTGGAGTGGCTCTGTGTCCTTGGAAAATTGGGTCAAGGTCAGTTGTCTTGAACTCAACACAATATAGGATTTTTTGACTGTGTAGTACCAAGGTCCTAGCTCAAAAACTTTTTTAGTTCTTGTGCTGAAACTGTAATGTACCAACCAACCAGCAAAGTGGCTCTGTGACCTTGTGAATTGGCTGAAGGCCAACATTCTTCAAAGTTAGCCCTTATACATGTGCATCACCATAAACCTGTTTAGTTTCAAAGTTGTACATGGAAATATATGCATCATGCTATAACTATTAAAATAGTTTGATTGCATTGAATATGCCAATGACACGAATATTATAAATTCTCTATGTACCTTTGACTCTGTTTCTCATGACTTTTCTGAATTAGTAAATGTTGAATTAAATAAAGTCTATACACGTGGTTAGTTGGTTAGCAGCAAATAAGCTTTCATTGGACATAGCAAAAACTAAATACACAATATTCCATTTCTCACAAAATGAACTAAATTTTACCCTAGATTTAAAAATTGAAGGCACATTGTACTTAAATTTGAAGAACAGAACAATTTACTTTTCTTGGTTTGTGTGCACATGAAAATTTGAACTGGAATGTCCATTTGCATAAAATTGTATCAAGCTTTCTAAAGTAATCAGGATTTTCAAAAGAATTCGCCAATATGTGCCAACAAAACCATACTAATTACATGTATATCACATTTGAACTTTGGCATTCTTGCTTGGAGACACTGTCAAGATTGTATCTTAACTCTTTCAGTGCCAATCACGTCTTAAGTCGATCTACTTAAGGACACTTCAGACACCAAAAACCTTTGCATGGCCAATTTTGAAATTTTAACGGTTTTTACAAGATGAATGTCCTTTCTATTAGTTGTCAAAATTTCGAGCTTTTAACTAAAGTAGAAATACGAGAAAAACGCCAAAAACCACACGGGCATGTGGACATCCGAACGTCCATGTGTCATTCTTTTGGTTTTCACCCGTCAATCATACTTAACAGCCTGTCACGTGGCTGCAGGTAGCAACGGCCCATGGCACAAAGACAGTGGTATCAGGGCGGCAATGCGAAATAAGGCAGCATGCCGAAAGTATGCTTGTGGGCAGGGAAAAGATGCAAACATGGTAACATATCATAGCGTTAGTGGTTTACTTTATAGTTATCTTGCTTGTTTTGCGTTCTAATGAAGGGAGACTTTAAATGTTCAAGAGGAGCGGGAATCGTCAGACGATGTCCCTTCAAACTTCAAAGGCGGTGCCACGATGGATTACCCCAGTGGTCCTGCACACCAAAGCTGGCGGGGGAAAAAAACTTACACCCTAATCAACGATACCCACGCACATAATAATACTTTATCGGAACCCAGGGATGAGGAAATAAAAGTACAAATAAACACATTGAAATAAGCATAAACGTGAACACAAGAGAAAACACACAAACTAGCGTTACAAAGCTCAGGTTGGAAAGAGAAATGAAACTCATTGAGAAAATAACTACAAAATAATGACAAGCTAACTAAGTAAAGTGTAAAGACAAGTCTAACAAGCTAACTACATAAAGTATACAGATACAAGACGAGTAAATACAATAAAACACAATCCCTAAAAATGGGGTGAAGAGGTAGGGGGCGGAAGACCAAACCCGCCATCCGTGCACTGACCATGAGCGGCCACAGGCCGCCCCACCGAAGCAAGGCAAGGCAACACAACTTTCGTTGCCAGGCTAGAGGTCACGGGGCCGGAAGGGCCGCCTCCATGACGTCACACTTTGAAACCAGACTGTCGCTATCGCCGTTTGACAGATCGCTGAATAATGTTTTCCGTACTTCAAAGGCTCTTTTATTCATGTGATTGGCCAAGAATTGATTGACAACCTCCCCAAATGTTCAGGGACGATATTTGCTACGTTTTGTACAAATATCAACTCAACTTGAGCAAATGGTATTGTTTGAGAGGCAAATGATCAACATCAAAGGCCTTTGAAGCTTGTTTTCTCAGAAAGGATAATAGGACGAGAGCCCCACCTAAGAATGGTTATTCCAAGAAAACGGCTGGGCGAAATTTAATCCGGTTAACGGCTTTTGATTCTTTAATGTCTGAACCGCAAAAACGATTCAGCGATTTTCTAAATTTTGCTTCGTTCTTTTTCTATGAAATGAAGAAAATGAACATCTTGAAAATCAAAGGGAAAATTGAAACGTCAAACTTTGAGGATGGATAACAGAAAAACGAAACCAAACATAAAATATCGCAGGATCGTTTTTTGTTGCCAATATGTCAGGATTAAGATCCAAGTGTAATTATGATTTTATCACAAATAATTAGTGACTTATATCGACATTTATGGGGTGGATGCTTTGCGGTCAACATTCAATTGTTTATTCAACAATTAACATCACAGACACCCAAATACGGAACATATAAATTCTTTGGAGTATGACGAGTACACACATATATGATATGTTATTCTAACGCAAATACATTTTGAGCTAGGATTGACTAAAGTGGGATTTATTTTTGGTGTCTTACCTGTCCTTAAGTCAAACTAGTCTAAATTATTTATCATAAGGATCCACTGTCGATTCGCATTCCTCACAAAAAAAAACAAACTTCCATTCAAGTACCAGTGGTGTGCCTATAGTTCCAGAGAGAATACTCTAGGTCAACAGCTTTTCTCTGCGTGCATTGGGTGCAATGTGTGCTGAGAAAAGCTGTTGACTCAGTCCAAAATTTGGCACTGAAAGGGTTAAAATTACCGAAAAAGGCTGTCCATCTCATGTCACATATGGATCCTCTGATTGAACAGCTTAAGATATTGAAACTTAATGACATTCTATGTTTAAAAGCATTAAAATTTTATTTCAGATATCCTTAAAATGAAATTCCCGGATTTGTTATCAATATGTTTGAACCACCAATTCTTATTTTACCCGGTCAAGTATGAATTCCGATACAAAATAGAACAACAACAAAAACCTGCATCTGATATTACATTCCTCATCTACAAGGACTACAAACTACCCCTCTTTGTATAGACAAAATTCATACACATAGCTGTCCTGGTTTTCAAACTATACAAAGTTGCATTATATTAATAACTACAAAGATGTATGTACCATACCAACTGCCATGTATGTAACAGCTAATTGTTTCGTTTTTTGTCTCTATCATATGGCTACAAACCTATTCGTTTTATCATTGCACCAGCAATAATTGCATCTCTTGTACCTCGTTTAACTTCAAAGATGTATGTACTCTACCCAACTGTAATGTATGCAACGGCTAATTGTTTTGTTTTTTGTCTCTATTGTGTGATTACAAACCTTATCATTTTATAACTGTACAAGCAATATGTGTCCCATGTACCTCGTTTAAAGATGTTGCTAATAGTAGTTATTTATATTAACTTTTCCTGCGATAGCAGGTTTTTATTTCGATCTTTATTGGGGTCATCCTGACTTAATCTCCATATATGGCTACATCATTTATCGATAGCTAACTACTTAATTTTACACATCTCGTTTTACACATATGATCTGATTGTTAACTTTGCTGTTTTTTTGTAAGTCAAATAAAACACATTCTGAGTTCTGCGTTCTTATAGAGAAATGTAAACCTGTGCCTTGCCCTTATAGAGGACTACATACTTGACAGTTTAAAAGTCCTAGCTCAAAAATTTCCTTATAGTTTGGAAACCAGAGTGTGGGGGAGGGCAGGACAGCTCTGTGACCTTGGGAATTGGGTAAAGGTCACCATTCTTCAAATTGAACTTATCCCCTATACAGTACCATAAGCCTGTGCAATATGAAAGCTGTCGGTAATTCCATCTTGGAACACTATGTAGAACTTACAGCAGAATATATACCTGTGCAGTATAAAAAATTCTTTAGTTATTGTGTGGAAACCACAGTCTACAGACAGACAAATTGACAAGACCAACCATCTGACCTATTGACATATGAGCAATGCAAAATGTCCCTCCTGATGAAGGAGAACATCAAATAAAGATGAAAGATATATTGCTTATTACACTTATGCTACTTACCTGTACTTGTAAAAGCCATCATCATAGTTGCAGTGGTAAAAATGAATCTGAAAAAGGCAAGGGAAAAATAAATGGCAATGCAATCCACAGAAGTCAATGAACTAACCCTTTCTCCCTTCAATGATGACTGTTCATATACTGAGTCCATAGCTTTTTCTGTGGCATGGATTGTGCACAAAGCCAATAAAACATTGACCTGCAGCATGTTTTCCTCACAGGCCTTAATTGTCTGCAATTGAAACTGTTTTTCATTATTTTTGAAATCAGTAAAAAATGTTGAGTCAGACATTTGACCACCCATCAGTCCTTAATGATTTTTGTAAATTTACCCGTGAAGATAAACTGCCATATTGAACCATGCAGTAGCATAACTATTATGCAAGTGCTACATTCTTTCCATACAGACATTTGTGGACAAAAGTTATATACATTTTATAATTTGTCAGATGCTGTATTACAGTTTCAGAGGAGAAAAAACAAGCCAAAACTGTTCAAACAGATGGGCCCTGATTAAATTCCCCAACTCCATTTCTCAAGGGCTTGTAATAACAATGTTTTTTAATGCAAATTAAAACACAATCAGAGATTGCTGGATCCATGCCTCTTTTTGCCTCATTTATAAGCTTGTCAATCACAGGAGTCATTTGGGAATGAATAATGAAAAAAAATCACTATCACTGTGACCCAGATACTTGACCTAGTGACCTACTTTTATGCATGACACACTCTTTTGTCCAGATACACAGGTGTGTAAAGTTTCACGATTCTAAATCAAGGAACAACAAAAATTATAGCCTGGGCATGAGTGTCATACATTAATGTATCACCGTGACCCAGATACTTGACCTAGTGACCTACTTTTGTTTCATAACACACCTTTTGAAATCACCTCAGAAAGATAGATAGACAGACAGACAGACATTGTGAAAATTCACTGTGAGGGACCAGAAGCTCATACATACACAATGTAGGAGTCCAAACATGCTCCACTTTTCTGAATCAGCAGGACTTTAAGTTCAGTACTATGTTGCATGGTGTGATACACTCTGTGACCCAGATATGCATGGTGTGATACACTCTGTGACCCAGATATGCATGGTGTGATACACTCTGTGACCCAGATATGCATGGTGTGATACACTCTGTAATTATTTCATTACAATTAATGCATTTATCTGATAATTTAAGTTCAGAAAGTTAAAAAAGATGAAGCAATAATAAAAAATGAAAATTGTGCTATTCCTCAAAACTTCATTGGCAGGAGGTACATGTATAATAATAACTTAAGTGCATAAAGTATAGCTCCCACTGTAAAATTGAATTTGTATTGACAATCAAATGGTATCATTCAATTAATCAATGGTAAAATTTTTATTGATGAGAGCCCTTGGGAAGACCCTACAATGGCTTGATTGTGAGGGTACACAGCCCACATAGGTGATACGCATTCAGGAACAGGTCTTATCTCAGAATAGATGCCTGGATGTTTGACCAGAGTAGTTTATCACACTGAACTCAGCCCGTGAGGATTCCCAGGGTATTGTTTTTTTCACAAAGCCAGCAAATGTGACTTGAGTCAAGTACATTGCCAGGAGCTCTGGCCTGCCACACAGCAACCAGCGAGAGTTCCACAGAGCTGCTGATGTGCTCATCATCTTATGCTACATCAGACTCACTGCGCTTTACCTTAAATTTGTATAATTTTGCTGCATTTTTATTTATTTTTTTTTTCTCGTTTCACTGATATGGCACAAGCCTGTAATAATTGAGTCCCCAACAAGGTATCATCGCCAGTTTCACGGAACAACAACAATCTATCGGGTGATCATCATGTCTGCAATGCTGATTTATTACTCTGGGGCAGAGATATTATAGCTAAATCTCCAAACGACAGTCTTAATTTGTTATACATGTATGTGCCATACATAACAAGTTGATAATTTGATTGTAATATACATGTACCTGTGGGATCAGTCACCTCAGTAGCTTGTGACATGTGCAGCTGACTTTCATGTTATATTTGAGGATGGTTGTCTGTGTACATGTACAGTGCATTCAATCAAGCAGACTTTAATAGACATCCCTGAAAAGGGGTTTTTTTCCAAATAAACTGCACAGTGACTCCACTCTGGAGAGAAATCTTCAGTTAGGTCGGTTATTTGTCTCATACAATCCCAGTCTAGCTATAGGTCTCATCCAGTTAGATAACCCGACAAAGTTAAGTTTTGTTAAGTTCTTCATGTTTTATCACATGGAAGGAAAATTCCAATCAGGCACCCTGGCTGTCTCCCGGACAGCTGGGTCAAGGTAACCCATGTCAATATACTCCTAACAGAGGTGTCAAATATATACATCATCCTGTCGTGTTTCATTAAATTTCATCCCGTTTTCAACAAATTTTCAATGAGGAGGTGGAGGAGAAGATGAAGAACTTTAAATGGGTCGACACTAAAACGACAATACATCATTCTCCTGTGGCCCTAGTGGGGCAGGGAGACATATCATGCGAAGGGCGACCATACATGTGCATGTAGTTTGGGGGGGGGGGGGCGGCTGACTTTCATGTTATTTCAGGATTTCAGGATGTTTGTCAGGGTCACTCATGTTCGAACTTCTCCTTGACCTGATAGAAAACTATGATGATGTGTAACATGAAATCCCTATAGTTTGAAAACTTCCCGAGTTATGCCAACACCAAATTCACCAAATAGATCAATGTATATTTACAGGATATCCATCGTAGGAAGATTGGCTTAAAGATATACAATGGGTGCATACCCCCTGTGGGTGCCACCATAAATACAGTGCTCCTGACAGATGCCAAAAGCCTTCTTAAGGATATATATGTCTTTCCTGATAGATATTCTTTTAATTCTTTCCTGCATGGTCAGCATTAGAATATGTCAGGAGTTTTCCCAGGTGTGGACTGCCCACAGTGCTAAGGAAACCTTTTGACCTGGAGCATGCTATCATGGCCGGTCTTATGTGCTGTATGTGAGAGATAAGCTTCAGCGAACACAGAGAACGTTACCATTAACACAAGGTCCTGCCGGCACCTTTCACCAGAGGCTACCCCTCTAAGAGGACCACCATTCTTCTGCAGAAAATTTGACTTTGACCTTTGACTTAAAAACACCTCTGAGCAAATTTAAGGGAAGTTCCACCTGGGTAAACTTGATGTAAGTATGGTGCTTGCACCACTTTGGGGGGGGGGGGGGGGAGGGAGAGGGGAGCATACACAAACATGGGACAGTTTAGGGCAGCAACTATTGCTATATGCTGAAGTTTACCCCTCTAATAAGGTCACATTTCCAATGCAATCTAAAACTCATAAATGAAAAAGTTCATACATTATTGTGCGGACATTGAATTTTACAAAAGTGGCTGTGTGACATTGGAAATAGGGTCAAGGTCACTCATGTTCAAATTTCTCCTTGGCCTGACACAAAACTATGATGATGTGCAATACGACATCCCTATAGTTTGAAAACTTCTCATGTTATCATGCCGACAGCAAATTCACTAATGTGGCTCTGTGACCTTGGGAAATGTGTCACGGTCACCCACTTTCAAACTTGACCTAGCCCTTACATGGGACTAAAATCTTGTGCAATATAAAAGCCCTAACTCAGAAGCTTCTCACGTTATCTTACAGAGGACAGTAACCCTGTGCAACATGAAAGCCCTAGCTCAAAAACTTCTCAACTTATCATGCAGACACCAATTTCGAGTTCACTAATGTGACTCGGTAACCTTGGGAATTTGGTCAAGGTTACCCATCTTAGAACTTAAGGTAGCTCTTATAAAGGAATAAAATCTTGTGCAATATTAAAGCGCCAGCTCAAAAACTTCTCAAGTTATCATGCGGAAAGGATCCGGATGGACGCACATATGCATGCATGGAAGGACAGACAGAGGGACCCTGCAATTACTATAGGGGACTTGACTTTGGCAGTCCCCTAATAATGACCAAGTTTGATGGACTTCAATCATACCCATTTGAAGATGTGGTTGGGAAACCATTTAATTTTCATTTTGCAAGGCATTATGACCTTGACCAAAAGTCCATGGAGTATCTGTACCAAATAAAGTTTCAAGTGAATCTGGCTTAGGGTTTTGAAGAAGTCAAAATGTTAACTACCATTGCAGACCCCATTGACTTACATGGTAATCGACAGGGATGCAAAAATTAACCCCCTCCCCCCTTACAAAAAACAAAACAAAAAAACATTAAAATCCAAAAATCATTGCATCTTGACCATTAGAATATAGTTAGTAGATACCTACCCGGTGTATATCCCCACGAAGTTTGAAGTTAATCTGATCAATTGTTTTGGGGAAGAAGTTGAAAATGTGAATTAGCATTGCAATCCCCATTGACGTACATAGCAATCAACAGGAATGTATGCAGTTTGACCTTTCAAGGTCACTCAGGTTAATAGTAACCTTGGGCCTACAATGCACCATTAAAAAGGTATATGCCAATGTGTGAAAACTGCTGAGTCAGCAGAAAAATTGCAACAAGGATTTGACCTTGACCTTCAATCTCACATGGAAAGACTAAATTTATCAGCACCAAAAGAAAGAAAAAAATCATACAGAAGATTTAAAAGTTAGACCTAAGTTCTTAATGGTACTGTAAGAATGGGCCACTCATTCCGGAAACATTTTTCCCCTTAACCTGCATGGGCAAAACAGGGTGGTGTTCAAATGTTATCTGTCTCAATGTTTTTGACCAATTTCCATTGTAATAAAAAACAACTGAATGAGATTTGTAGATGAGACCTATCAAGATAACATGCGCCGGGTCAACAGCTTTCCTTGCAGTAGGTTGGGCATTAAGTGCCCTGTTCATGCCAGCACTGGCCTATGGTAAAACTGTTGACTCAGTCGAGAACTCAATCTTAATTCAAAGGGGACAAGCATAAAAGTCTGTTGACAAAGTTTGATAAACTGACATTTTCTCCATTGTTGTGCCTGTGTGGCACAGTGTTATGACGCTGCCATGTCGTTCACGTGGCCACAACAGCTACCGTCCCACCGTGTTGGTGTTCAGGCCTGCCAGGCCACATCACCTGCAACAACCTGGGTTCCGAACGACTCCATGAGCACCACCACTCACTGAAGGTATGGTCCCAGCTGTCATGACCCTCACATACATTGATTTTTGTATTGAACTGTGGGCTTGCTTTTTGGTCAGGGCTTCGAGACTATTGCCTCCTGCCGGATTGTTGTCCATGACTTGATATGATTGTATTCTGTTCCTGAAGCTCAGTTACAAGACACTCTACAGCAGGCCTACTATTAGTCTCGGTGCCTGTGGACAAGTTTGGAATGATCAAACCTCATACTCCACCAAATATGGAAAAAAAACCCTGCTACATGTACATTCATCATCTGTTAAACCAAGTCTACAGCAAAGTAAATTTACTTGTAGTCTGACAACCTAACTATCAGGCATTACAATAAACTGTGCCCCAAGTTAAGCATTTGCAAATGTCAATTACACTGTACAACATGGGTATAATGACCAGTATACAGAGAATCATGTGATGTGTTCTCTTTTCATGTAAAGACACAGGTAATGCTCTACATATTTGGTATACATTAATTATGTTGTGTACAATTTCCAATTAAGACCATTTCCTTAACTTAAGAGACCATGTCTATGTTAAGATCATAAATCTGTCTGCTTTTCAGATTTATATGTATCACCTTGACAGGTGCCTGCCTACGTTTGCAGGATATGGTGCCCCCACAAGGTAATACTTTTTAAGGATATGCCACTCCTGACAGCATGATGGTGTTAGCATGCTTAAAGATTCTGCAAGTCTTATCATGGGTACGAGGGATCTGAGGCTGAGCACTCCCTCTTTATAACAAGAGCAGATTCTGAAAACCCTTTGGCCCCTGGCTGCCCTGAAGTGCTGCCCCCTTATGTCTATATTAGAAATCCCTCTGTTGTAAGGCAGTTTAGCTGTAACACAGTTGACTCTGCGGATCCTGCCACCAGCATCTATCATTTAAGGACACAGCACTGCTGACAGTTGTTCCCATTTTTAAGGATTACATGTATGTGTATGGCTGGTGTGTGTCCTGACAACTGCCATGTTAATCTTATGGACAAAGGTAATCCAAATAGGTAACATAATGTTTAGGGACATGTCCCTCACCTGAGAAAATGGAATCAATCTGCAGTCCCACTATGTTTGAAGGGAATACAGTTGGCAGTTTGGGTAAAGTTGAAAATGATACAAAAAATAAAAATGCACACAAAATATTTTATAAATCACAGCACTATCTGCCCAACATATCCAAGGGTTTCTCAAATTTCCTCATAAATGAACAAAATTCATTTTAAACAATCCCAAAATTATTGGAGCATGACCATTAGATATATTCCCATTACTTCTCATTCTTCACATAAACTTTATTTCCTCAGCAGCAAAAGTAAACAATTTTCTTATGGTTACATATAAATTTGTTAATCTTAATCTCTTCTGAATATGTTTTATTCACATTTTCAACTTTATATCCATGGGCCTCTCAAACACCGGCAGCGACGACTTTTCACAGACATGAACTTTCTCATATTCGACTATTATCAATCTGTTACTGATTTCTCACTTATAATTTTTATTGAACAAAGAAAGATATTTACAATTACTATAACATACCTTTATTAAGTATACACAACACGGTGTAACATTTCCCTATGGTGGTCGACACTTTAACACTAGTAATTCTTTTATTGCTCATGTGACTGTGACGTCTATAATTGACATCTACATTATAAGTTTATAATTGAGTCCTCTTGGATACACTTAAGCACTGTTAATTTTGAGAAAAATCGAGCCCCTACCTCCCCTTAGGAAGGGACTACCAGTCCCGATACATTGGGAGGGGTCTAAGTCATATATACTTGGTACATGTACATCAACGACTTGTTATAAAGTGAAATCTCTTTATAATGACACTCAGATATCTGACATATTCAATATAATGACCCAAATTTTCATGGGAAAAAATTAATTTTCTTTGTTATTTGATTAATTTATCCGACATATTCAGTTATCTGACACTTTTAAGGGAACAGATGGTGTCATTATAACAAGTTTTCACTATATATTTTGTTTGTGTCAGTCCTCTGTTAGTACCTGTCAGATCTCCGATTAATCACTTCCGTTAAGAATAATTAGACGTGTATTAAATGACATGGTTGGGATCGGCCACATGGGCTTTTAATTTAGCTTGGTCGTAAGTCTGGGCTGTCCACTTTTTGTGTGTGGGTGACCACAGTGTACTATATCAAGCAAATTCAGAGTGTCTTGTATCAAGTACATTGGCTGACAGAAGCAGTTTGTCCCATATGCTTTCCTTGAAACTTGATTCACACCCTTTTAAGAAAGCAGAAAATATGGACAAGTTTACCATGGAACATTAATTTAATGGTTGCTATCCGAGCGAGCGGAGAAGTTGGGTAGGAAAGTCTTTGTCACCTATTAAACTGCCTGTTTCCAGGTGGTCATCCCAGTTCTGCCGATCAAGTTCAAAGTCATCCAACTCATTATCTGTCAAGACAGGAGTGATTTAATCAGTACCTATAATACTACACAGCAGGGGAGTACACAGGCTTTGTGTATTTTAGGTAACCTTAATCTTGCTGTGCAGCCAGATCCTATAAACCCCTGCAAATCCTGGCACATCGTGACACTGCCTGGAAACAGATGCATAATTCAAAATATGGTGAAAGCTCACACGTGTGTACTTTTTTTTTTCGATATACCTGCAGTGAGGAGCCAATTGGCCTGAAGAAGTGGGATAGGTTGGACTTAGGGAGCTATAATAGTGCACGGTTGGCGGAGCTACAACATGCTCGCCTTTCACCTCTGCAGTGGCACGTACTTCTGTGCACAGCATGTAATGGACTGATGGGTCCACCTTTGTACATGGGTCCTGTTACCTTGAAAATCAGGTCAAGGTCACCAAAATGTAATCAAGTCAAGAAATGGTGTCACGGTACAAAATTAATGAGGTAAGTTTCAGGAGGCTGCTAAGTCTTAGAGATATTGTGTTCACAAATAAATAATGGTGACAAATGGTGCCACAGATGGATGAACAAGTGAAAAATATAATACCCTCCTATCATGAACAAGAGGACTGTGACAGTCCTGTGCTCAGCTGACTAACCTACCCTATGACCTTCGAAAAGAGGTCAAGGTCACTGACCTATGCTGAATCTAACTTTCATACAGGGCCATCCCCATGTGCAAGATCAAAGTCACAGTACAAATACTTCTCAGGTTATCACGCGACCAGTAAAATCCATGTTAGTGGCCCTGTGACCTTGAGAATGAGGTCAAGGTCACTAATGTACAGTATCAATCTTTCCTAAGTAGAGGACCACCAACAAGTTCAACATCAAGGTCCTACCTTCCATAGTTCTCAAGTTACAAAATGAAAAGTAAAATTCATGTAAGTGTCTGGATCCCAGTGACCTTGGGAATGAGGTTAAGGTCATCCATGTACTGTCTAAGTCTGGCCTTTGCTCAGGGCAACCATAATGTTCAACATCAAGGTCCAAGCTCAAATAGCTCTCAATTTGTCAGGTGAACACTAAAATTTGAGCAAGTGGCCCTATGACCTTGGGAATTAGGTCAATGTCACTTGTCTACTGTCTAAGTCTGGCCTTTATTAAGGACAACTAGCATGTGCAATATGAATGTCCTACCCTTAATAGTTCTCAAGTTACCCTATAAACAGTGAATTTCATGCACCTCGCCTTGTGACCTTGGAAATGAGGTCAAGGTCACTCACCTACTGTACATGTATCACCCTCATACCCAGAAGTGTTCCTATGCAATTTCAAAGCAATTGGCTGAGTATATACAAGGATAAAGACTTTTGAAGATTTAGCCAAAAAATGAACAAAAAAATCATTAAAAAATCAAAAAATAAAAAATTCATTGGACTGTGACCATTTGAACAAACTTGGTGGAAACCCACCCAGCACACATCCCCACCAAGTTTGAAGTGAATCTGGTTAATGGTTTTCAGATGAGGTTGAAAATGTAAACTACCATTGCAATTCCAGCACAATCTGAGAGATGGTTTTGGAGAAGAAGTCAAAAAAAGCAAAAACGCACAAAAATTCATTAAAAAAAGAAAAAAATCACAGCGTTACCTGCTGAACAACTTTAGGTCTGGGGGTCCCCAGAAGTGTCCCTATTCAATTTCAAAGTAATTGGCAACGCAGTTTTGGAGAAGAAGATTTTTTAAGATTTCCCCCCAAAATGAACAAAAAAATTTATTAAAAATCCAAACATCACTGAACTGTGACCATTTGAACAAACCTGGTAGAAACCCACCCAAGGTACACTGCCACCAAGTTTGAAGTCAATCTGGATGACGGTTTTTGAGAAAAGTAAAAAATGTGAATTAGCATTAGAATGTCCATTGACTTGCATAGTGATCAACAGGAAAGCTGCATTGACCGACAAGTTCCCAAATTGAAAAAATCGTTAAAAATCAGGTATCCACAGCAGTGCCACCTAGTGAACAACTTTGTTTGACCATTCTACAAGGAACATATCCACTAAGTTTCAGGTTAATCTGAGTGACGGTTCTGGATAGAAGTCGAATATAGCAAAAACACACAAAAAAATCATAAAAAATAGAAAAAAATTGCAGCGCCCTCTGGTGAACAAATTAAGAAGTGAAAGTCCCCGGGAGTGTCCCTGTGGGATATCAAAGCAATTGGGTGAGCGATTTCGGAGAAGAAGATTTTTTAAGATTTCCCCCAAAAATGAACAAAAAAATTCATCAACAAGATATGTTTGTAAAACATAGATGCCCCCCTCCCTCATTACCCTTGCCCTCGCTACCCTATTGATAGTGGTAGAAGGGGCACTCTTGACCTTACAAAATTAGTGAAGGTTAATCATACATCAATGTCACATATCTTTATACTTTAACCTTTAAAATGAGGTCAAGGTCATCAATCTTCAAACTTCGCCTAGCCCCAACTATGGACTATAATCCTGTGCAAAATAAAAGTCCTAGCTTAAAAACCTCTTCAGTTATTGTGCGGAAACCAAAGTTAACTCAGGTACCACTGTGAGCTTGGAAATTAGGTAAAGGTCACCCATCTTGGAACTTCGCCTAGCTTTTGATTAGAATGTTACACCTGTACAGTATCAAAGTCCTAGCTCAAAAACTTCTTTGTGCGAAAACCATAGTTTAACTACAATCTCTCTGTGACCCTGAAAACTGGGTCAAGATCACCCATCTTCAAAATCGACCTAGCCCTTACAGAGGACCATAAACCTGTGCAATATAAAAGTTCTAGCTCCAAGGTATAAGTTATCATGCAGAAAGCATGAAACCATATTCAGTAAAGTGGCTCTGTGACCTTTAAAAAGAGGTCAAGTTCATCCATCTTCGAACTTCGCCTAGCCCCAACTATGGACTATAATCCTGTGCAATATAAAAGTCCTAGCTAAAAAACCTCTTCAGCTATTGTGCGGAAATCAAATTTAACTCAGGTACCACTGTGACCTTGAAAATTAGGTCAAGGTCACCCATCTTCGAACTTCGCCTAGCTTTTGATTAGAATGATACACCCCCACAGTATCAAAGTCCTAGCTCAAAAACTTCTTGAGTTATTGTGCGGAAAGCACAGTCTAACTACAATCTCTCTGTGACCCTGAAAACTGGGTCAAGGTCACCCATCTTCAAAATCAACCTAGCCCTTACAGAAAACCATAGTCCTGTGCAATATAAAAGTTCTAGCTCCAAGGTATGTTATCATGCAAAAAGCATGAAACCATATTCAGTAAAGTGGCTCTGTGACCTTTAAAATGAGGTCAAGGTCATCCATCTTCGAACTTCGCCTAGCCCCAACTATGGACTATAATCATGTGCAATATAAAAGTCCTAGCTTAAAAACCTCTTCAGTTATTGTGCGGAAACCAAAGTTTACTCAGGTACCACTGTGACCTTGAAAATTAGGTCAAGGTCACCCATCTTCGAACTTTGCCTAGCTTTTGACTAGAATAATACACTTATACAGTATCAAAGTCCTAGCTTAAAAACTTCTTGAGTTATTGTGCGGAAACCACAGTCAACGACCGACCGACCGACCGACCGACTGACCGACAGACCGACCAACCGACCGACCGACATGTGCAACGCTATATGCCCCACCTTCTTCGAAGGGGGGCATAAAAATCACTGGACAGTGACCACTTGAACAAACTTGGTAAAGACCCACCCAAGGCACATCCCCACTCAGTTTGAAGTGAATCTGGGTGACGGTTTTGGAGAAGTCAAAACTGTGATTTGTGGACGATGGACGGATGACGGATGCTCACAAAAGCTCAGCTGACTGAAAAGTCAGCTGAAATATTGCCAAACAAAAAAAAAAAAATGGTTACCTAAGTTATACTCTTGTCTTTACATAGCGGTTAATTTCACAAAGATTCATCCATCTAGTTTTGAGTGAGGCTGTCTCAAAATTACCAAGTCTTGTAAAAAATTGTTTCTGAGATATTCACTACCAAAGATAACCAAGGAGATTTGCTGACTGTAATTACTCACAAATGACATCTGCTAAGGCCATTAAGAAGGATGACCAAATGCTAAACTCTTAAACTCTGTCATATCTTTGACCTGCATGTATACACTTAAAAACAATATTGTGGTTCTAATCAGTCACCTGTGAAATAATATGCTCACCTGTAAAAACTCATCCAGTGAAGCTTTGACAGTGAATGGTTACCTAAACAACACCATTATTGACCACATCCAACAGCCAATTTACTGATTGACTCCATAAAGCTTGTGCTGATAGAGGCACACTTTTTCATCTCAAAGTTTTGCATAGAAGTAAACATGTTACAGTGAAACTATTTGGCATAGATAAAGATTGGCATTTCACCATCCTAAAAGTAACAAAAGCTCAATTTCACTGATTTGAAGGTCTAAGGTATGCCCCGACACCTTAAGACTGAGTCTTTACCCAACCCATGCCAAGGAAAGCTGTTGACTCAGTCTGAATTCAAGAGGGAAAAGGTTAAAGTACATAAAATAGGCTCTTTTTTCACTCTTGCGATGTCCCACAGAGCCACCTGCTGACATAGTCATATATCACTGGAATGGCTCATCTGGGTTAAGCCGTCTTTAATCATCATCTGTAAATGGATCCCGAGAGCCACCTGTTCATAGATCCTCCTTATTAATGGAACTCACACTCATGTCTGCTTCTTTTATGAATACGTTAACTGGATAGTCCACTCCCCAGCAAAATAAGTTAAAATTGACCCCTGATTTAGCCTGACAAAGTCACTCATGTACCCTCTCTATCAACACAACAGCCTACAAAATTAAGCCTGACCTGTCAATGTTCCATTAAGCTATTAAGCCTCCTTTTATCAATTAATGATGCACTTCGTCAGCACCTTCTGTTTTTTGCATCTAACAGGATCATATATACCCAGCTTTTTAACTCTTTGCTGCCAAAATTAACAACAGTTGATGTGCGTTAATTGTCATATCTTTCTGGCACTCAGCAGCTAATTAATAAGACACACGGTCCCAAAGTTTGATATCCCAAATCCTTGTCAAAAATTAATGTCTCCATCACTACTGCAAACTTTCATCATATTAAGCCAGATAATATTCTGATAAAATTCATTTTCAAATAATCCTCCTTTGTTGATCTGGAGAAGACATTGAAAATAGCTAAACACATAAAAATTCATCTTAAGAATCGAAGAATTAGAAGAACAAGATGTCTGTGTGAACAGCCCATATGCTCAGCTGACCTAGACATTCATCACACTTGCAGCATTGTGACCTTGGGATAGGATCAAAGTCACCCATGTACTGAGTAAGTCTGACATTTATAGCAGAACACTAACATGTGCAACATCAAGGTCCCAGTTTAAGTAGTTCTCGAGTTATAGTGAAGAATAAAATTCATGTATGTTGCACTGTGATCCCAGAAACAAGGCCAAGGTCACTCATGTACTGTCTCAGCATGACCTTCACAGACAAACATTAACATGTGTAACATCAAGGTCCGAACTCAAAACAGATCTCAAGTTATCAAGTGAACAGTAAATGTCGTGTCAGTTGTCCTGTGACCTTGGGATTAAAGTCAAGGTCCAAACATCAATTGAGCATGACCATTTGCACAAAATAGGTAGACACTTACAAACGGTACCAAGTTTGGCACAAATCTGGCAAAAATTATTTAAGTTATAACCATTACAAGAAATTCCCATGTTAAACTTTCCTATTAAAACCTTTTTACAGATTTTTGAAAAAAAAAATCATAAAAAATCAAAAAAATCACAGGAGTGTGACCATTTGAACAAACTTGGTAGAGACCCAACCAAGGTATATTAATTACCACCAAGTTTGAAGTAAATCTGACAGGCAGTTTCTTCAGAGAAGTTCAAAATGTGAATTACCATTAGAATGCATTAGAATGCCCATTGACTTGCATAATCAGCAACAGAAAATGTGCATTTACCGATAAGTATCCGAATTGAAAAAAAAAAATTGTTAAAAAGCAGGAACCCACAGGATATATAGCTACCTTGTGAACATCTTTGCTTGACCCTTTCACAATGAACATATCCACAGTTTCAACTTAATCGGTGAGACGGTCCTGGAGAAGAAGTGACAAGCATTGAAAACAGACCAAAATTCATAACAAATTTGAAAAAAATTGCAGCACCACCTGGTGGACAAATTAAGAACTATGAGTGTTCTTATGAAATATCAAAGCAATTGGGTGAGCATGCAGTTGTGGAGAAGAAGAAGATATTTTTAAGATTTGTCCAAAAAAGAACAAACAAATTCATTAAAAATCACTGAAGCGTGACTATTTGAACAAACCTGGTAGAAACCCACCCAAGGTACATTGCCATCAAGAAAGTTCCCCAGATTGTATCATGGCTCCTTTCACAAAAAGGCACAAACTCTGACTGCTTCAGGCTGAGAAGGCTCACACTTTTCAAAGCTAAAGAAAACTATATCATCCCTGAAAAAGTTGTTGAAATTAATCATATTAAGTAATAACAATCCACTGATCCATGTGAGTCAGTTTCATGCAATTTTGAATGTCTCACTTTGTAGGCCCTTTAACACACACACACATGTAAATTCATTAAAAAGAAATCACAGCTCCCCCTGTTGACCTTCCACTTTTGTTGCAGTTGGGGGACAATTTTTATTCATCAAGAATTCACAGAACATCCATCATAAATTAATTTTGTACGGAAACAGTAAAGTGTAGGCGACCCAATCAGAATAACCTTGAACCCATTTCCCCCTTGAATTAAGACTGAATCAACAGCTTTTCTTGGCATGGGTTGGGCACATGCGAAGGAAAGCTGTTGACCTGGGGCATGTGACCTTGATAGGTCTCACCTACAATTCTCAGTCAAATTGTTTTTCACTACTGTTGAAATTGGTTGAGAACACTGAAGCTGACGACATTTGACCACCAGCTGATTTTGGTTGGCTTAAGGGGGAAAGGGTTAATGGGGCTCTTGTTTTATCATGCCCAATTAATGAAACCTTTTCATTTCTGCACTATATATATAGCAACAGGAGTCTCTCATAAAATGTGAGATGGAAGGCAGCTTTATGAAGCACCAACTCACCCCTGTGTTTATTTCAAAAATGTCCAACACAAACAAAATGTGGCTGTCTTTGTCCCAGGCTTAGAATTCCTCTGTGGACAGAGAAAGGGTTCTTGACAGAGAACATGCACAGGAACAACAAAAACAGTGTTTTTCTTCCCAATTATCCGTACAATGACTGGTGGACATGACCACATAACAGGAAGACCCTTAACAAGATAC
Source organism: Hermodice carunculata (assembly GCA_964020975.1). Taxonomy (NCBI): domain Eukaryota; kingdom Metazoa; phylum Annelida; class Polychaeta; order Eunicida; family Amphinomidae; genus Hermodice; species Hermodice carunculata. Next base: position 37,856,630 of record OZ026620.1, read on the forward strand.
TAAAGATGACATTAGTATATTCAAGAGAATTCAATGACAACATCTGCCAATATAAAGCCAGTTAATTAGCCAACAAATCCCCGAAGCCATGTTTATTGGGTCCTCAAATTGCATGCTGGAAAAACAGATCAATGCCTGGTCACCTGAGGAAAATTTAGCTACTGAGCAAATCCTGGCAGGTTGAATACATGTTTTGAAGTGGAATTTTGGTGGCTGGCAACCAAACAGCAGAAAATTGAGAGGAACAAGTGTACAGTGATCCATAGGATCTATGTCCCCCGTCACAATATACAGAAGAACGCTATACAATGTATACAGTATGTCTGGATGCACAAAAAGTGATATGTTCTTGGGCCCTGTGACCTTGAAAATAGGTCAAGGTCAAAAGCAATATGTGGCGCATATGCCCCGGGTATGATGCATCTCTGGTATAAATTTCATTATTCTATCTCTAAGGGTTCTTATGCTGCGAGGCACACGAAAATGGATACGTTCTTGGGCCAAAAACACTGCACAGCTAGTGCACATGCCCGTGGTATGATGCATCTCTGGTATAAATTTCATTAACCTATCTCTTAGGGTTCTAGAGATATGCTGCCTTGCCGGCCGGCTGGATGAACAGACGGACGGAACCGGCCCCTATCCCTACTAATTCTATGTCTCCCTATGCCACCTTTGGTGGTGGCGGACAATGAGGGGAAGATTAAATGTATAGGCAGGGGCACATGGGGACTGATGCTGTACAGTCACCCCCTATTAGGGCCCCTCTGTCAAAGAAAGGCCAACCCCTCTAGACAGAAAACATCTCCATCCAGGAGAATTATGGTATTATGGTATTTTCCTGATACTTAGCCACAGCCACCCTCCCCCCCCCCCCCATGAGGCCACAATCCTGGTGTATATTAGGTGGCCTTATAAGAGGGGGACCTCTGTATTGGACTTTTGACTATGCCGGCCCCTGTAATGTAGTATTTAAAACTCATTTCATACAGGTTTCTTATTTTCTTGTATATGTATGTATGTATGTATGTATGTACACATGTGTGTATATATATATATATATATATATATATATATATATATATATATATATACATATATATATATATATATATATACACACACACACACACACACACACACACATGTATATGACAAATTGAAACAAAAGGACATATTCAAATTTTTCATACATGTATATGGGGCTTTTATTCAAATACCAATACAACTTGTGTCAAGCCGGTTGTTTCTGCACTGCATGGCAACTCATGCTGTTTGTGATGAAAGCACACTTGCAGCAGGACAAGGCACGGCCAATACTGTGGACTACAGCTTTTACTGCTGCCCTGTAGCAGGCATCAAAGCTCAACATTGGGTAGGCATTACTAAGGACAAGTCAGTAAGTCTCATAGGGGACTCTATTCCAAGATAATCCTGCACAGCACTAGAACTTTCAACACTTTCAGTGCCAAGTTTTGGACTTAGTCAACAACTTTCCTTGCTGCGCATTGGGCAGAGAGACCTGTGACCAAATTCTGCGTGCGTGATAATTAACCCTTTGTAGACTGGAGTCTGGAAATTTCCTTTGTGTAAATATGCTGTGGAGAGTTGTTGATTAATTGCTTGCATCATTCTCAATTAACAAAAAAAGAAACACAAATAAAACACAAATCTCCCCCCCCCAAAAAAAAAGAAAGAAAAAAAAAAGAAAAGAAACAAAACATTCTCTCCCCATCTGACTACATTTAAAATTCTTGACAATTTCTAGCAGTTTTAATGGAAATAAGAAGCAGTAGCTGAAAGGCATACTGGATACTGCCTGCAACATGTGAGTACATTCTGCCTCAATGTATTCCATAACCTTCAGCTGAGAAAAAAAAACTGTTGCTTTTAAGCAGACATGTCATTTGTATTTTATCTTCAAAAAGGAAGGAAAATACATTTACCCTCATGTTCCCTTCCAATGTTTGAACAAAGTGGATATTAATAAATTCCTGCTGTGACCTTGGCTTATATAGCTCAAGGTCATTGTTGCTTCATGACACACCCTTTAGTGATAGATGAGCCTTTAGTGATGGACAATAACCATACCCCCTCCCATGAAGGAGTTAGAGATCATTATGTCTACAGGTCTACCAACAGATGCCTGCTGTGACCTTGACTTACATAGCTCAAGGTCACTGTTGCTCCATGCCATACCCTTTGGTAAAAGAGAATTACGATACAAAGTTTAAAGAAGGTCCAAGCAATAATGAAGGAGTTCGAGTCCCGACAAGATTATGTCTACAGGTGCCTGCTGTGACCTTGACCTACATGTATACGACTGAAGGTCACTGTTGTTTCATGACACACCTTTTAGTGATAGAGAATAACCATAGAAAGTGTAAAGAAGATTGGAGCACTATTGAAGGAGATAGAGTCGAGACAAGATTACGTCTACAGACGGAGAGACGGACGGACAAATGGATGGACATGGTGAAACCAGTATACTCCCCTCCACTTCGTTGCAGGAGGTATAAAAATTGCATGCTTATACCATGTTAGTTTCATAAGAGTAACACACCTTTCATACACTCTGACGGAAACATAAAGATCCTTCATATAAATATCAAAGCAGCACATGTATTGTGCCATGGCCTCAAAGGTATAGATTTAGACAAATTAGACAACGGCTAGTGGCCTCTAAACTGAAGACTACAGACAGGCCCTTTGATTCTTAGAAAAATGCACCTAAGGTGAAGGCAGAACTTACATCAAGGAAGAAAAATTCATTCATTGTGCAATCAATAACCATACATAAAGCAGCAGGTCTAGATACAATCACAATGTGCTTCTTATGGATATATTAATACTGTGGCAGTTCAATATGTTACAGTTTGATTATAGGCCTACATATGTATATAATACCACTGGATAATGATGATTATCTATACCATGGTTCAGAAAAACATTAATCTCTAATGTCACTAGACTATACTGATTATCTCTAGACCTTCTGATCATGTTGATAGTCTATAGTGATAATCTATGAACATCTGGATTAAGTCACTGGAGCTGTAATGATTATCCATGGACCTGCACAAAATGTCATTGGACTATAATGAAATAAGAATACTGTACATAATGCCACTGGACAGTAATGATTATCTATGGACTATAATGAAATAAGAATACTGTACATAATGCCACTGGACAGTAATGATTATCTATGGACTATAATGAAATAAGAATACTGTACATAATGCCACTGGACAGTAATGATTATCTATGGACTATAATGAAATAAGAATACTGTACATAATGCCACTGGACAGTAATGATTATCTATGGACTATAATGAAATAAGAATACTGTACATAATGCCACTGGACAGTAATGATTATCTATGGACTATAATGAAATAAGAACACCGTACATAATGCCAATTGACTGTAATGATTATCTATGGACCTCTAGATTATATCACCAGATCACAGTGCAGCTGAAAAGTCTTGCACCTCGAGTGGTCCTTTGGTGGCCTGCACATGCAGTTTCTTAGGGGTACCTATTAAATGCTTGAGGATTGATTCATGTAGGGTAGATCACAGGACAATTTGATTTTAATTACTCTGTGGGCTGCTGGTCCTAGCTTGTGGCCCACACCTCAGGTATGGCTCAAGAATTATTACACTGTGGGCAATGGTACTAGTAGGGGAACCAACCAGTGGCTTACAGTGGATACCGTGCAAGACAATCCACCAGTAACATGTACACTTATTTTCCGTTGACCTCCTGATAATGAGACCAGACTAAAATGATTACGTCCTTGACCTCTGGGTCATGTCACTGGACCTCAACGGCCATGAACCTCTAACCTCTCCCTAGAGGCCAGTAGATGCTATATACTGATTACCTGTGGACTGCACATAATGTGACTTAATTACCAAGAGTGTATCCAATGTTTCATGCCAAAATACACTGCAAATGCTCATTGTATTTTTAAAGCAGTTAAACAACTGGGTAAATAGGTTACTCTCCTTTTTTTACTTTGTCATATGGGTTTTGAGTGGTTAGACCTATATATTTTGGAAACACAATAGTCTGTAATTAATGAAGAATATTTCAAAGGTTGAGAAGACTGGTTTAAAACTACCAGTTACCTTTTATGGTGACTGCCTGTCTCAAGTCAGGAGTGAAACTTGTTTCTTCATTTTGGTATTGGAAGATGAATGTTGATGCTAATTGGTAACTCTGGAATCTCTTTGCTGTCACTGTTGGGTTTGAAATTTATGAATATGGGTCCTTTTTCTCTAAACTATTATATATTTGTGTGTGTGTGTGAAATTTGGCAACAATTTGCATATTTCTTGCAAAGTTGTGACAAATGATGACAGACTTTTATATATAAGTTGTGAGACATAACATACGACTGATATAAAAGTTGTAACACACAGTATCAGACTTTTATAGAAAAGTCGTAAGACTTGTTATATACATCTGACTGATATAAAAGTTGTAACACATGACACCAAACTTTTATATAGAACTAGTTCCTATTTTGCACATCATGAACATGTAAACATGCCTTGCATTCCCATATTCTGGCCTAATATCATCCATTATTACCATATCTGCATGGTAAGTATATTCATATAAAACTGTTTAAAAACTTATATTTAAGAATGCACTTTTGTTGTAAAAGGCAATTTTTACACTCTAATATTTTATTTGTAACTTCCAGTGTTCGGATATCCCCTTGAAAATCAGACCCTTTCATTTTGTTAAAGTCCACATCTACATGGAAGTGATCGTGTTTAATATATGGATACACACATGCAGGACACTTGTGTGTCCTTTTCTTTTCCCTAACTGACTCTCTTCATACAATTTTTTCCTTAAATATACATTTCTGAAAAATTTATTATCGAAAATCTATTTTAACCCACTGCTCTTCCCAGTCATGAGAACGAATCAAGTCATTCCAAACCTTTTAACCATATGGCTTTAAAAGTTTTGGGGTCTTCAACTGGTACACAGTTTAAGCTCAAGAGCTCAAGCACATTTCTTCAACAACAACAAAAAAAACCACCAAACACTAGGCTTTTTTAAATAAATATATGTGTGTGTGTGTGCATGTGTGCATGTGTATGTGTCGAAACATTTACGTCACATAACTTGTTTACATAATCTGTAACAGCTAGGTCTATAATAGCAAATAGATCACCTTTATGAGTGTGAACAACATTTCATCTTGGCATTGACAACACTGTGGCTAACTGACTTGGGAAGAACATTCCCAACTTGTGAACAACACTTGTCTATGTCGAGTACCTAGAGGGTTATGCCACAGGCATGGACTCTTTTAGTGCAAACCACCACTTAAGTTGAAAAACTTACAACTAACTTCTCTTAATTTTAAAAAAGGATGCCAGATTCACGTTCCTTGTAAAAAGACCTTTCATTCAAGTACCAGCACGCTTGTAGTTACATAAATATAGTAGTCCAGGTCAACAGCTTTCCTCGGCATGCTATGGGTATGTTGCACCTAAAATGCACCAAGGAAAGCTGTTGACTCAGTCCAAAATGTAGCACTGAAAAAGTAAAAGAACTGATTATACTGAATTTGAAGAATGTGAGCTGAAAAATAAGAAAAATAGTCCACTTCCATAAAATGACGATATTACTCTGTTTTTGTGCCCATACTGACCTGAATAGATACAAGGAGCAATTTTAACATTTGCCGCTATGTCATTTATACTATTTTTCATATAACTAAACTAAATACACAGTACAATCACAAATGAACTGTTTACATATGGGTACTTACATAGCTACAATCCTGGTCTTGAGTGTGCCGCAGCGATCATACATAAATCCTATGGGCAAAGTGAGTATTCCAACTGTAAAAGCTGACACAACATACACCAGATTCAATGCCTCCACTTGACTTTTACATTTCGGCTTCTTAGTTTTCTTGAAAAATGCAGGCAATGATTTTCCATCTATTGGCTCACTGTAATCCGGGGCATAATCACTGGCATTCCTTTGGTCTACATAGTAATTTGCATCATAATGGTAGCTGTAGTTATGGAATGCAGTGTCTCCCAAGTCGCCGTTCGCTGCTCCATCGTGTGTCACAAACACAAATTTGGACGCATTAGCTGGGTCTGTCAAGTCCGCACAACCTTCACCGAAGAATTTCTCTTGTTCCAGAACCTGGCAGATAATAGACCAGCCTGACAGCAGTCCAGAAAAGAAGAGACACTCGAGAAACCCCCAAACCAGCACAACCCGATGCTTGGTACATTTACACCCCATGGTTCTTGCTATCCTTCCATAGCCACATGGATATGCCCTCCATCAGCCTGCAATAAAAACACAATCTGCATCACAATCTCAACAGAGATCAGCTAACATATATTAACAAGGAAGGTGGGGCTTTCATACAACCACAAAATCATAAACGCTGTAGGCTTCATCAACCTGAAACTTTCAACCACAATCACGTCATCCAAAAAGTTCATGCTTCACAAATCTGCAACAACAATGGCATCATCAACAAACTATCATGCTCCATCAGCCTGAAATAGCCATCATCATCATCAACACATATTTCTTGCTTCATCAACCTACAACAACTACATGTACCTTATCATCATCAATAAAGTTCATGCACCATCGACCTGAAACAACTGCATCAACACAGTTCATGCTGCATAAAACCCACAACTACCACATCATCAACATACTTCATGCCCCATAAACCCACAACTACCACATCATCAACATAGTTCATGCCCCATAAACCCATAACTACCACATCATCAACATACTCCATGCTCCATAAACCCACAACTACCACATCATCAACATAGTTCATGCTCCATAAACACACAACTACCACATCATCAACATAGTTCATGTCCCATAAACCCACAACTAGCACATCATCAACATACTCCATGCTCTATAAACCCACAACTACCACATCATCAACATAGTTCATGCTCCATAAACCCACAACTACCACATCATCAACATATATAGTTCATGCCCCATAAATCCACAACTACCACATCATCAACATACTCCATGCCCCATAAACCCACAACTACCACATCATCAACATACTCCATGCTCCATAAACCCACAACTACCACATCATCAACACAGTTCATGCTCCATGAATCCACAACTACCATATCATCAACCTAGTTCATGCTTCATAAACCCACAACCAACACATTGTCAACATAGTTAAAGCTCCATAAACCCACAACTACCACATCATCAACACAGTCACACTGCATACACCCACAATATTATACTATATTATCAATATAGTTCATGCTCCATAGACCCACAACTACCACATCATCAACATAGTTCATGCTCCGTAAACCCACAACATCATCAGCAAAGTTCACCCTTCATCGAACTGATACCACCAAATCATCAACAAATTTCATATTCCATCCACCAACAACTGTCATGTCATGAACATAGTTTGATTCCACTCCATCAACCAAACAATGACCACATCATGAACAGTTTGATTCCACTCCATATATATATATATATATATATATATATATATATATATATATATATATATATATATATTATTTACAACAGTTACCCTTATGAAATCACAATACTTCATTGACGTTAACCCTATGGCACCAAAAATTGCTGTACCAACATGCCACCACTACCCATTAAAATCACTAGCAAGTGTCTTCAACTCTGAGTGTGGTGTATCTTTCTTGTCGTGAGTTATAGGGTGCCACTTGTCAATGACTTATCTTATTTCTCCCAGAGTGTATCAGAGAAAGTTGTTGATGTGGTGCTCACAACAAATTTGATCTGACCTTGAATTTGATCCTAAAATTAAATTGATGTACCTTTGACCCTCAGCTACATGTACTTAACCCTTGGCATATTACATGTATGATGAATCAAATATTCCAGGAATAAACAATCTGTGTCCTGGGCTACAAAGCTAACTCTTTTTTCAACATTTTCATTTTATTAAATTAATCTTAGTTTAATCTAGTACTTTATCTTCTAAGCAGGATTATAATCCGATCAAATTAAGATTAAGCTATAATCCTGAAATGTTAGTTATATGCTTAGTACAATAGTCATAAAAGAGATTGGTTCACACTAAATTTGTTGACGTGATCCAGCATTAAGGAATGTGGGCTCAAATCAAGTTGATTCCAAATTTCTTATCAGATTGAAATTCTTTCTGAATATGGCCACAGAAGGTTAGGTAAACAGTATAACTGTCTTGTCCCATTATTTAAGCTTTTCCTGGTCACCATATAGATCGAGTCAATAGATTTTTTTTGCACAGGTCGAAAGCAATCAACCCACACCAAGGACGTGGGAGCATCACCACAGCATGAGTCACCTATAATTTTCAGCAAAAATATTTGGCATTAACATCAAATTTAAGTAAAAAAATAAAGCAGATGCTATTTTATATCTGGGTGCCTTTGGGTGATTTGAGTGGGAAGGGTCAGTGCAGAAGTAAAGTGTATAACAGCAGCTAACTCCACTGCATTATTGTTTGCTAATACACTATGGTGATTTGAGCAGGAAAGCATAAGTGCAGAAGTACAGCGTTAAATTCACTGCATTATTGTTTGCTAGTGCACTATAGTGATTTGAGCAGGAAAGAGTCAGTGTAGAAGTGAAGTGCATGTGGCTGCTGAATTCCCTGCACAATTGTTTGCCACTATAGCGATTTGAACAGCAAAGGGTTAGTGTGGAGTTTAGGTGTATCTGGCTTTTCACTGCACTAATGTTTGCCACTATATGCATGTACTACATGTATATCTAAGGAAATATAAATTTCATGTCAATACAAATCCTAAGTTGCATCAGGTGAATCTAGAAGCATTGGTATAGGATAATACAGTGAAAACCCCTGACTTAATTTAAGACTACTGCATGACATGTAACTCCTGCTTTAAGAGGTCTGCATATATTTTCTAACTTAAAGTGAATTTTTGGAAGTGTACTAATTTTCACATACTCCACACTTCTTCCATTTGGTTATGAATTTGCCCCTTTTGAAAATTCCCATTCAAACCAGTTGTAAGAGGTTTTATCCGTGTTTTACTATCATGCATATTTGTCTCATCAACGTCCAAATGCAGAAAGACAAAAGCAGCAAAATAAAGTACCTTTTATACAGCATTGTAACTTGTTACCATTGTAACTTGTTACCATTCTTACTTGTTACCATTGTAACATGTTACCATTGTAACTTGTTACCATAAGAAATACATGAACATCAGTAGCTTCCTTATCCTCGCATCAAAACGTGAGAAAATGTAATTTGATGGGTCCATGTACACCTGTGCAGCTTTTCATTCTTGAAGCTGCATTATGACAAATATTAAAGTCTTAGAAGTTAACATTGTACATATTATGCATGTATTTTATACCCCAATATCAAATTGTTACCTATTAAGTCGTTTGTTCTACAGAATTTGATAAAAACATGGCCTTCATTAACTCTTTCAGTGCCAAGTTTTGGATTCAGTCAACAGCTTTCCTTAGTGTTCTTTAGGTGCATTACACCTAAAGCATGCCAAGCAAAGCTGTTGACCTGAACCGTTATACTCTGTGGGACTGTAGGCATGCTGGGAGTTGAATGAAAAGTCTTTTTTTTGTTTTTGTTTTTTTTTTAAAGAGCATAAAACATAGAATCCATTTGATAATTCAGAAAAAGTTTATGTTAAATACTTCCACTTCAGTCACAGCTGGCAATGGCAAGGACTCCTCAGATGACTCTGCCATCATAAAATGTCAGCCCCTTCTGCTGAAACGATGATTTTTCCCCCCGCAAAGTAACCAATCAAATTTAAGAATACCACCCCTAAGCATGCATTTTAAGATCAGCTGCTTCTCTAGACCAACGATCATGGCTGATTTGCATATAGTGATCAGTTAAATTGGAAAAATGAAATTATCAATTTTGTTTATATGGCATATTTGGTCCATCCGGTTTTCAGACCAGTAATGTAGAAGCACTACAATCTTGAAGCATGCATTGGTAAAATTAATTTCCATATCCATGTAAAATCAATACATAAACCCAATTCTGCAATTCAGCTTGTCAAGTTAAGAATTTTTAAATGTGTACCACATTCGCATGACATTAACTCTCATGGAACCCATTTTCCATGTCAGAAGTTTCCTTTTCAATAAAGGGATTTTATCCACATTGGTACTTTGGCATTTCCTGTAACTCATGATTGACAAACTTCAGCCCATGCCCTTTAGTCCCAAGCATATACACAAAACAATCAAAACAAGATAAAAGTATTGACTGAGCACTTAGAATTGCTGTCTCGACAATGCTGGCAGGAACAACTTTGAGACATTTAGGCTCCATCTTTTTTAACCCCTTCTCAGCCTTCCTACACACAATTTGAAACATTTAGGCTTCACCTTTTGTAGCTCCTTGACACCCTTCCTACATAAATTTTGAGACATTTAGGCTGCATCTTTTTTAACCCCTTGACAGCCTTCACACATATGATTTTTGAGATATTTAGGCTCCATCTTTTTTAACCCCTTGACACCCTTTCTACAAACAATTTTGAAACATTTAGGCTCCATCTTTTTAACCACTTGACACCCTTCCTATACACAATTTTGAGACACTCAGGCTCTGTCTTTTTAACATCTGACATCCTTCCTACATAAAATTTTGAGACATTTAGCGTCTATCTCTTTAACCCCTCGATGGCCGTCCAACATAAACCTGTCCCCAGGGATCACCCACGGAACCTCTACAATTTGCTCCCTGACTAAAACCGGTCCCTGAGGACACATGTGAATAGGAATGACATGTGCCATTTTGTGGAAAAAGGACTTGTCCCTCATGACAGTCGAACACTTTGCAGATCAAAGGACGGAGCACCGGCAGTTTGGGCTGTACATTGTTCCACGTGCTTTGAGTTCCGTACCTGGTGGGAGGCTATAGGGTTAATGGCATAGTGAACCATGGACTTGTCTGTGGCAACAGTGCACTTCTGGCTAACATTCTGAATCCGTGCATCATGTCGAGTTACTCGTCATTAATTGTATTTACCTAGAACGATTTTGCAGGATTTTACGGGCATGGTACATAATGCAAATTCAGGTAGAGAACACATTACAACTTTTAGTGTTACCACAGTGGTTCCTGCTGTATGTGACCACTGCCTTAAAAGACCACTCTCTGTTAGTGGGCACATTTCTGGGGCTGCACGAGTCAATTTCTTCATAAATTTACCGTTGGTAAAAGACCACCTTTCATATGAGACCACTTTATCATGGCTTACAGGGAAGTCCACATACAGCAGGTACTACTGTCATTTTATTCTTTTACTCTTGAACTGTTTTCCTTCTTGCTTACTGATATGTATTTTTTAAAACTTTATTAACCATATTTTATTTATACATTTTTTTTTTTTATTAATTTAGTTTTTTTTCACTTTTATTTACTTCTTTTTGGTCATCCATAAGCCTACCATGAGCAAAAAATAATATGTTGTCATTATTATTATTATTATTATTATTAGTAGTAGTAGTAGTAGTAGTAGTAGTAGTAGTTGTAGTAGTTTGCCTTGTGGCATAATGACTGCTAAATGACCTTGAAAAATAAGCCACCAGCACTCAACACATCATGTACTTTTGTCTGCGTATAAGCTGTGACCTTGAATATAAGGTCAAAGTCACCAAAATATAAGCAAGTTAAGAAATGGTGTTAAGGTATAAATGAGCTGAATTTGAGTTTCCCTTGGCCAGTAAGTCTCAAGACATCATGTTCAAAAACAAAATGGTGGGTAGACAAAACGATGAATGTGTGAAGACATATGATACAGACAGACAATCCAAAAACATAATGCCCCCCCCCCCCGTGAATCCCCCCCAAAAAACACAATTCGAATGAGACAACATGCTCCATGTCAACAACTATCCCTGGCTTAGTGCCCAACCCACATCAAAGAAAGTTTTTTTTCAACTCAGTCTTCATTCAAACAGAACAAGGATAAGGTTTTACAGCAACTACTTAGAACCTTAATTATTATACATGCTCATGACTAATGGCCATTTTCACAGAAAGGGAATGTTAACCCTTTCCCCCTTGAATTACAACTGAGTCAACAGCTTTACTTTGTATGCATTGGGCACAAAGTGCCAAACCTATGTCAAGGAAAGCTACTGAACACTTGCATGTGATCTTGATAGGTCTCATCTAGTTTTCAGTCAAATTGTTCTTCATTACAATAATTGAAATTTGATGAAAACACAGAAGCAGACCACATTTTACCCCCGGCCAATTGTGGTCGGTTTAAGAGGGAAAGGGTTAATGGTAAAGCCATATCTGACCACTTTATTTAACCTTTACAAATGAAGTTAAATGTATCTGCTATTTGAGACCACCGCTGTTGCCAGTATAAAATGGTCCCATCCTGCAACTAGTCTTCAAATACCGGTAAACTTAAGTTATGCATATAGTCCCATACTGCAACCAGTCTTAAAATGCCGGTAAACTTAAGTTATTGTCCCATACTGCAACCAGTCTTAAAATACTGGTAAACTTAAGTTATAGTCCCATACTGCAACCATTCTTAATATTTCTGTAAACTTATGTTATAGTCCCACACTGCAACCAGTCTTAAAATAATGGTAAACTTAAGTTATAGCCCCATACTGCAACCAGTTTTAAGATACTGGTAAACTTATGTTGTAGTCTGATACTGTAACCAGTCTTAAAATAATGGTAAACATAAGTTGTAGTCCCATACTGCCACCAGTCTTAAAACACTGGTAAACTTAAGTTATAGTCCCATACTGCAACCTAATATACCGGTAAACTTAAGTTGTCTGATACTATAACCAGTATAATGGTAAACTTAAGTTATAGTCCCATCCTGCAACCAGTCTTAAAATACTGGTAAATGTAAGGTAGAGAAATAGACTCCCAGGTCATCATGGGGTGGTCTTGAAAAGATCTGCTGAACGTCTCTCCTGGGTGGTAGTCCCTACCACTGCACTGTAATTTTGTCTCAGAAATGGCCTATGAATTTGAGAATACACATTTAACTATATTTGTTTACGTACAATTAACTCTACAAGTTTATTTTTATGGACTGTTTTCAAATAAAATGGGCTGTTAACAGCAGAGAACAAAGTGGTTAAATATATTTGATGGTTACTGCGTGCTTTGTGTTAAATGGTTCTCATGTACAGTACGTGCTACACACCTACATTGTATATTGATGGAGTTGTACAGGTTCTTACCAGATAATGCAGTTTCCCCTGTCAGGTACTTTGTGATAATAAATTCACTGTGGGCTTGAAAGGCCTTCAACATGAGTTCTGTGGGAGATCAGTATCTTATTGACTCTTTTAGTGCCACACTTTGGACTGAGTCAACAGCGATCCTCAGCACACCTTGGGTGCGATGGACCCAAAGCGTGCCGAGGAAAGTTGTTGACAGGGACTATTATATTCTGTGTAGCTACAAGCATGCTGGTACTTGAATGAATGTTTTTTGGTTTTTTGTTTTTCACAAGGAACATGAATCTAGCAATGTTATTATATAATTCAGAGCAGTTCATTCTAAGTAGTTTGACTTTTGTCGCAGTTTGCACTGAAAGAGTTAATGAGTAATTTTTCTAGGGTAGAGAACAAAAGGGTTGTCAAGGGGCTGGCTGGTAAATATTGTCTATTAGAATGTTTTTGACTAATTTCACCTTCAATAAAGAGCAATTTGAGAATTGTGTATGCCTTTAATACATGCACCTAGATGTATCAAACGTTGCTTTAGGTCAACAGCTTTCCTTTTCAAAATTTTAGACACTAATTAAGCCCTCAGGCTTACCCAAAGTCAGCTGTTGACTCAGTCTTAATCCAGGAAGACAGCTGACTGACATGAGCTTGGTCAGACACGTATTCTGGCTACCTGTTTTTCACCTGGCCACTCTTATTGAGGCCTAGCTTTGCCAAAAAATGCATTTTTGAGTAACCGCCTTTGCACAAAGAGAAAGGCAATTTAATATCAATTAAAATGCAATCATAGATTGCTAGATCTATGCACCCCCCCACCCACCCCATCCCCCCCGCTACAGCTGTTTCTTAACTGACAGGGCCAGAGTCATGGATTTGTGACCTTGGGATTTGGGTCAAGGTGATCCATCTTCAAACCTGTCTGAGACCGTATGTAGGATAAGGAGAGACGTTCAGCAGATGCAATTAGCAAGGTACGTTAAAGTTTGTCAACTTATCGGGTACTCCTCTGAGACCTTATGTAGGACAACGATCACCTGCAATTTGAAAGCCCTACAGGTGTATACATTGTATAGAAAATTTGTCAAGTTATAACATGAAAACCAAATTCACTAAAATGGCTTTGTGACCTTGGGAATTGAGTCAAGGTTATCCATCTTCGAACTCATCTTAGACCTTATGCAGGACAATAAGCATGTGTAGTATGAAAGGTTTATGTCAAAAACTTTTCAATTAAACGTGTAAAAAAACCACTTAACTGAAATGGATCTGTGACCTTGTGAATTGGGTCAAGGTCACCCATCTTTGAACTGATCTGACACCTTACACAAGACTACAAGCCTGTGCAATATGAAAAGTCCATGTTAAAACTGTTCAACTTAATTATCATCGGAAAACCAGAGTAATTAAAATAGCTCTGTGACCTTTGAAATTGCATCAAAGTCATTCATCATCGAACTCGTCCGAGACCTTATGCAGGACTATAAACATGTGGAATATGAAAGCCCAGTATGCCAAAAACTTCTAGAGTCATCATATGAAAACTATATGGACGGACCCACTGACACATGGACAAAGTATTTGCTATATGTCCCCTTCTCTTTCGGGGGGGGGGGGGGGGGAGGGCATAATTACAAAGTAGCGAATAAACTAGACTCTCAACACATCTTGACCAGTACAAGGTCTTTTACTTGCTAATTAGTAACTGACTTTTCTATCAACTGTGTTCCGGGCACACGTAAAGTTCTCTGGTTGAAGTCTTGCCTGCAAAGCAGACCCTAATGTTCTTGTTTATATGCATGTTACATTAAAGTTGTGTATCACTGGGCGGCTTTGCAAGCAAGCTTGAAGTCTTGCATCCTTGAGAATCAATTGACCACCAGCCAGCATTCATTCGCTCTTAACCCTGAAATACCAGATGGATCAGCATGCAATTCTTCCCATCAAAATTACTCAAAATTGTCCAAGGTCATAAATTCTGCTTCCTTTTTATTCATTATGAATAGCAAGGCTGATTTGAGTCCACAACTTTCCTCAATGCACTCGGGGAATATTGGAGCCAAAGTGTGTCCTGGAAATAAATTGTCAACCCAGAACCCAGGTGGTTAAGAGATAGTTCTATTAAACATACTGTAGGTAAGACAGCTGATATCTAACATATATCATATTACTGACAAGCACTGGAAAACAATTTGAATGACTTGTTTGCTTGCTACAAACTCATTCAAAACAAAACTAAATCAATTTCCTGGCAATCTTAAGTTATCGTCTGCTAATACTCACTCTAAACAATATACAGTGTACTGAATCAATTTCCTGACAATCTTAATAGAGGTTATATGATACAAAAAATGATATTATACATTAACCTACCCCTTCCTGTTTAGAATAAGACCCAAATCCATAGTTTCCATTGACATGGGTTCGGTACTAAGCACTAATTTCTCTATGCACATGCCAAAGGAAAGCTGTTTGACTGTCCTACATGTAAAGTATGTTCTTCCAAGGTCAACAGGTTTCACCTACGATTCCCACAACAAATGTTTCTAAGTGACAATCAAGGCCACATGAAACCCTCCCTGTGTGGAGAATTAATCACCAAAACAGTTCAGCCTGAGAAGTCAATCATGATGTCTGGAGAGAAACATACATTTGGAGGGTTTCTTTCATCAGATGGTGGTTAATTGAAACAATGAACAAGTTTATACTCAAGCTGTCACCTGTTACACGCAATGCCGCTCAGATCTTCTATTGCCTGCACGAAACAAACTTAATTACGGTGAAATCTTCGTATAATGATGCCATCAGTTCCCTTAACATGAGTGTCTACATGTGGTTTCACTGTACTTTTACTTGCTAAACTTAAGACAACGTGTCCATTTGGATCTGCAAGGCATTTGAAAGCACTTCATTTTTGTGTCCATTGGCTATATATTTGGTGTGTGGAAAATTACACGGCTGCAGGTTTGAATTGAGTTAGCTGTACAGACCAACATCGTGAGGTTAGGAACTTAGTTAGAGTGCCACTTTTGAAATACCATGTCCAAATTGCACCATTCTGCTCAAGCTTCATCAGAACTTTTTATCTCTGCTCCCCTGTTCCCCAGCCTATGACAGTACATTGAGGTATATGGCTCCCAAAAAATTAATCTAGAGAAGTTCAGTCTTGCAGAGAATACTTTTGCGCCTATCCCTGGACCAACAGCTTTCATCTAAATAGTTTTAATCAGGAGATGTACATTAAGGTCAAAACATCAAAGACTGACAACATTTGACATCTAGGTGCTTTCGAGAGATTTGACCAGGAATGGGTTAACAGCAGCTCATTGTCTGTGATGCAATCCTCACGTAACTGTGCAATCTAATACGGCACAGTTAAGTGGCAACAATTGAATTATTCATGCCTTCTGTATTTCATCCTCACCAAATGTCAACGCTATGTTGCTAATGCTGGTGTACATGGTTCTGTTTCATCAAGTAAACAACAAGAGGCCCATGGGATTAATGCTCTGCTGAGCACCATCACTAAAAAATTATTTTCGGAATCTATTCAATCCATGAACTTGAAAAATTAATCAAGGTTAGCCATATCATGCAATATCAAACTTCCACATTATACACATTTGTGGTACATTTGGTGTCATTTGCCTTATTCCTTATCAAGATATTAAATTAAATGTCCTTTTCTTAAGTGCTTGAAAAATAGGTCAAGGTCACACAATCATTGGGTCATGGTGACCCAAAAGTAGGTCACCAGGTAGAGTTTTATACACAATGTACTTAAGTGCAATTTTGATCTGGAGGCTCAATTCTCATTGCCACTGATGTCCAAACTACGTGTACCCTATCATTACAAAATCACCTCTTCCAACTTACCAAGTTTGGTGATCTTACAAACATGGGTCAAGGTCACTGATCTTATATAACATATTAGCAATGGACATTATCTATATATCCTATAAATTTGGCATGCCTATTTCAATTATTTTTCGAGATATGAAATTTTGCACCTTTCACCACATTTTTATTCATAATTTCTGTCAAATTATAGGTGATTTTGACCTCTTCTATAATTCCACTACATTTCATGAAGATCCATGAAAAATTAAGGATGCTGGACTGGTCAGTCACAAGATTTTTACATTTTGACTTCTATATTATATAATACTATAGGTGGTGCCACCAACATTAAAGCATACATAGAATTTCATAAACTTGAAAAGTCCTAAAAGCTATATGGGCCTATCTCAAAAACTGTTGGCTGCACCACTAGTATCATAAGTAACTTAAACTTTGACCTCCTCCACAATGCCACTAAATTTCATGAAGATCGATCAAACATAAAGGATGCTAGAGCAGTCACAAAATTTTCATATTTTGACCCGTATATTACATAATACTGCAGGTGGCACCACCAATATCCAACTCGACCTAGATTTCCATACACTTGATAAGTCCTGAAAGTCATATGGGGCTATTTTAAAAACTGTGGACTGTATCGTGCTCACAACCAAAAAGGTTACAAATTAATGAACGGAGGGACGGACAGACATGATTAATTGCATAAGCTCTGCGACCTTTGGTCAGCAGAGCTAAAAACCATACCAAGAGCCATCCTCCATATTGTTAAATTCTGAGCCAGTGTGGAGTCCATTCCTGAAAATCTGTTATTGTCTTCAAAATGCAGCAGCAGGAATGAAATGATGCTTTTTTCTTTCTTCAAGTATATATTTCCACCAGAAAAACACCAGGTTAATGTGTGCTGCATGTAATATCCTAACATATCCCAGCATGCAAGTTTAATATTTTGTACAGTGTGTTTCAACGCATTCCCACTCAAAAGTGACCTGATGTCCTGCAACATCTGTTTATATGTTTTTGTTTCAATGTCTCTAACATTTTGCATGTAAACATACCGGTACTGTAATAGATTGAGCTATCAGAATGGACAGCCCTTGGTATTTACCTTTCCCCTTTGAGTGGGTTGTGAGCAAAATGCCCAACCATCTTCACTCAGTCTTATAGCTACCAAACCAGGTTCATTGAAGCAAAGTTATTATCATTTTTTTTTTCTCTCCTGCCAATGACATTCTTAATTGACAGACACTATGGGGATATGGGGTTAACAACATAGACTGTAATTACCTGATTTTAACACTTTCCCCTGAAACCACTTGGAACAAAAATGTTGTCTCCATCAATGACTTTTAATTAAATTAAACATTAATGAAAACAGATATGAATGAGACTTAATAAATCCAATCAGAATAATTGACTGCATGTCAACAGCTTTCCCTGGGGAAAGTTAGGGTTTCCGCCTTTTTCTTTTCTTCACGAATTCTAGAATTGATAAGCAAGAGGCCCATGGGTCCAGTGCTCTGGCGTCATGTAAATAATTATATTACATGGCATGAAACCTGCTTACATGACCATTTGAATAATGGGGCCTCACCAGTAGCAATTATAGCAATATGGTCTATGCATAAGTTCACCAAGCGGGAAAACCCCGGCAGTTGTCCCATTACAAAAGCGAGGCACCTGGGCTGATTTTTTGTTACCAGATGGCGTGCTGTGCACCTTCTCAAAAGTGGTTACGATAATACATGATGGCGTACACTAATATTGTTCGCGTCAACATGAACAGAAAAGCAGGAAATGGACCAAATACAGGAGGTGTATAGAAGTTTACCATTGTAGATCGTTGGCGGAGGGAGTACGGAAAGCATTGATAGTTAGAATGTTGAGTGACAAGGTAAATTATCATGGTAAACCACCACTGACTGTTGAGTGTTGTGTAGTGGGCTGTAATGTTGATACCAGGAAGAAACGTCAAACTGATAAATATAAAAAATACAAGTGCTTAATTCCTTCCATCAACTGATATTCATTTGTCTTTCAAATACTTTTTCAGCCACCCTAGATTGTTTTTTGAAGAAATCATGGTTCCTGTTTCACTCCTTGTTACTTGCTGTATTCAGTAGCACTGTAGCCTGTGTGGTAAGACTGAGTGGTCCCCAAATTACCCAGAAACCTGTGCACACCTGGCTCTGACATCGGAATCTCCGCTGGGGTTTCCCCGCTTGGTGAACTTATGCATAGACTGTATTGAGATTGTGACTAAGAATCCAAATATTTCATGAAGATCCACCAGAAATTAGAGACACTAGAGTTTTTATTCACTGGACTTTTCACATTGAGACCCAAAAGGGTACATAATACTGTCTGTGATGGCACCAATGCATGGGCCTGACTTGAAAAGTGTGGACTGTACCATATTCATATAAAGTTTATAGAGGGGCAACCAGACATGATGGCTGTCACATAAACTTTGCAACCAACAGTGAGCAGAGCTAAAAATCATTCAAGCTGAAGACATTTAACCTCCATGTTGTTTTGCCCTGTTTGGAGGGAAAAGGGTTAAGGCCTTGCTCTGATCCCCCTACAACTAAGGGGGCAAAGGTTAAGGTGGAAGCTGTGAAGCTGTGTGCAGTGAGACTGGCAACTTTGGATCTATATTACCCATTTAATTTTTTTCACAAATACATTAAACCTATATATTTTCTGATTACTACATATCCATAGATTTGTATCCATAGGTTTTTTTTGCAGGATTGGAATTTTTTGAGATTTTATAGCATTTTTTCTGACTTGGTAGGATTTTCACAATTTTCGCGCAAAAGTCACATAAACTTTTTTTTTTTTTTCAAGTTGAAATCAGAAGAAACTTAAAATATATATCCATGTCCAGGATCAAATTCAATGGTGAGTCCTGAAATAGCATAAAGAAAAAGTTATAAAATTTTTAATTTAGTCTTGACAGGTTGTTCATTAATTTTCTTTCTATGAATGGCTTCAAAAGTCATGGAAGGGATGTCAGAAAAAAATATCCTGAGAACTACTCCTAGATTTGATATTTTTCTTTTGATGTCCGTTGATTTTAATGTGATAGGGCCATTCTTATGTTTGTGAGGCGAGCTACAAATTGCAGAGGTTGAGCAAAAAACAGTTCCCAGAAAACCGCATAGAAATATAAAGTTGCCAAATTCTTACACATTTATGGCTGTAATATGACACATACTCATTTCTTCTGTCCTGTGTTTTAATTAGTGTGTGAAATAAACTTGTAGCTTTACCTCTGTGATGTTGTCATTAAAAAAAAGTATATTTTGTGGCTTAAATGTAGACTTGTTTTAATTTGGGAACATCACGTTTGGCTTGTTTAGGTGTGGGTTCACATGCAGCTTTCCATATTCCGGGCCCAGTAAGTGGATTGTACTAATTTGTTTTTACATCAATAGAGAATTTCAAAGTAATCAGAACAATAGTAGTGATTAGTCTGAACTGGCCCATTCTTCTCTCCATGGCTAATGGTTTACTGTTCCCTATGAGTGACCCTTGTCAATTGGTTTCCAGGGGTTATGGACTAATGACTGTACAAACAATGATATGCTTCACTGTCATGCCCATGCAAACAAACCTCATGTGCTCGGCACTGCTTAAACTTTTCAGTGTAAACAAAAGTTTTGAGATCAAGTTTTCAAATAAATTTTATGTTCACACATCTGAGTTTTTGGGAGCATGTAATTTAAGTATCAAACTATACAAAAATATGAAAAATTGACTAGAGGTTGTCCAAAGGTGCTGACTTTAGATCTCCCACCTTAAGGCCTTGTTCTTATCCCCATACAACTGGGGGGGGGGGGGGGAGGGTTAAGGCAAGGGCTGCCTTGTTCTGATCTTCATACAACTTGGGGGAAAGGATTAAAACACAGGCTGCCTTTTTCCGTTTCTATCATGGGGGGGGGGGGGTAATGGTGCAGACTGTCTTGTTCTGATCCCCTTCATTTTCTTTGGGTTCCTTTGGTGCATGTAATGGAAATGCGTCTTGTTCTTGATCTTCCCAGTCAACTGATTTAGTATTATTTTTGAGAGCTTCCGACTGGTATGATGCCAGAAATGAAACTTGCATGCAGCCACAGTCAGCAAAAGAACAAAGCTGCATACAACTTATGCAAATTACATGTACAGTTGACTGCACGTGATTGGATACTACACAGTAAAACTCTATTGAATAGATGTGAGCTGCATGCCATAAACAACGGTTACAATACAGCTACTTACGGGACCAGTTTGATTTCGTTCCTGGATCTGCATGTGATTTAGTGATGACAATGTCATTTGATTACACTATTCACTCTGGAAGTTACACAATGTCTTGTCCTTAACCATTCGCAGCCCTCCTTAACATGCTGCATGTAAAGTCAGCAAAGGGGCAAAATTCACAGCACAGACATGCAGTAACTCTTTCAGTGCCAATCACGTCTGAAGTTGACCTACCCAAAGTGAAACTAGTCTGAATTATCAATAGGATCTTAGATTCATATTCCTAGTGAAAAGACCTTTCATACAAGTACCAGCATGCTTCTAGTTCCAGAGAAAATATCCCAGGTCAACAGCTTTTCTTGACACACATTGGGTGCATTGCGCCCAATGAGCACCAAGAAAAGATGTTTACTCAGTCCAAAATTTGGTACTTAAAGAGTTAATTACCATGTACTCCAGATCAGTAATATGCAAAAGCACCTGGGCTGGGGTCTTTTCTTTTCTTTTTGTCATCAGACCAACTCCAAGCCTAAGAAATGTCCCGAGTCAGGTCTACCTCTCATAAATGGTACAAAAATGAGATGATCCAATACGCCCTTCATCCTATAACCAGCATTGCAATATACTACAGTGGTACCTGCTATAAGGACCACCTTTTATAGAGAGACCGCATATCTTTTTGGGCCACCTTTTCTAAAAAACTTGCCTCTATTTCTTTATTAACTATACCTGCAGTGATGACCACCTGCTAAATGTGACTACCTTCAGCTAGCAGCAGGGTGCTATAGAGACTATAAATAAACAAAAATAAAATTTATAATAGAAAAACAAAAAGGGGCCGACTTTCAAGCACCAAGGTATAGAGACTGCCATTTTGGTCCTGTTCAAAGGTGTCTGTTTATCCAGGATTCCAATTAAAAGGATCCAACACGACTACATGTCATTTTACTCAGTTATCAATACCTGGGATGATACTCTTAATTCATAACATATTTGACATTTCTTTCATTACTAATGTCAATTTGACATGGATTTCTGTAGTTATGACCACCACAAACATGTACACGGCACAGTACACTCCAAGCCAGTCTTAACTCTTTCAGTGACAATCACGTCTTAAGTCGATCTACTTAAGTCAAACTGGTCGAATTATCATTAGGATCCCAGATTCGTTTTCCTTGTAAAACGACCTTGCATTCAAGTACCAGTATGCCTATAGTTCCAGAGAGAATACCTGAGGTCAACAGCAATGCACCCAATGCACCCCAAGAAAAGCTGTTGACTCTGTCCAAAATTTGGCACTGAAAGGGTTAAAGCAGCAGCATGATTTGCCACATGCTGTTTGCCTTGCACCCACAAGGTATCATTTGTAATATCTTTGTGGCAGCAATAGGTCTGTCTGGTAGTCCCTTCCTGTATTACCAACCC
The DNA here is from genome assembly GCA_964020975.1 of Hermodice carunculata. Taxonomy (NCBI): domain Eukaryota; kingdom Metazoa; phylum Annelida; class Polychaeta; order Eunicida; family Amphinomidae; genus Hermodice; species Hermodice carunculata. The sequence goes on from OZ026620.1 coordinate 37,879,439, forward strand.
CAGTCTAGCTGTTGGTGGAAGCTCATTTCCTTGCAATTGTTGACCAGTATCATAGGGTCGGTAACTAGACTCAGACTCAGACTCACATATCTTTTATTTGACTGAATATTATATATATATATATATATATATATATATATATATATATATATATATAATGTTAGGAATGAGCGGGACTCGCACCTGCAACCTTTGGCACCAACGGCCTAGCTGAAATGGGAAACACACACATCCACTCGACCAAATCCACACTCTCAAAAAAAAAAAAAGGTTCAATCGAGGTAGTTATGTGCACACAGTGCCATATCAACAAGGTTAAGCAGTATATTTACTGAGTTGGCATTTATTTCCAGAATCGGGGACTTAAATCCACGAGCATTAAGGAAATGCTGAAAATGTATATTTTATGTTTGGAACAAGCAGGACTCGAACCTGCAACCTTTGGCATATATATTACTGCGGTAACATAGATATAGTCAGGGGACCCTCATTAAGGCCACAACAGCCGCTATCATCAGAGGGCCACCTAAAAATACTATAGATATACCAAAATTGTACTTAGAATACAAGGTTTAGAGATGCAACTAACAGTGCCTTACGCATTACGCAGGGAAAAAATTATGTCTTACATACAGTGGTACCTGCTATGTAAGACCACCCAAAATGCCAGACAAAAGTGGTCACATATGAAAGGTGGTCTTTCACTGCAGGCAAGCTAGCAAAAGAAGTTAAAGGCCAGTGTCTTGAAAGGGCAGTCTTAAAATCTAGTGTGGTCTTTTACGAAGGGTGGTCTTTAGAGCAGGTACCACTGTATTAGCAAAAGCAAATGGGGGCTGCCTGCATAGGGCTGCAAACATAAGTTTGGGACAGAACAAATGATATTATATTTTTCAATATAATAGGAAGTTTGGCTGCTGCTGAGGTGGGTGGAAGGGATTCCAACTTGAAACTGCAGGATATGAAGGGTTTCTGGACCTGTTGTTAAACATTATGTAACAGTGCTAGTCAAGGGAATTTGTTTAAGTGACTCCATAAGCTTTAAGAAGAAAATGCTGGCCAGCATGTGCAATTTCCTCTTCTGCACTGTTTGCCTGGCAGAATCTATTTACATGTAAGAAATCCCAGTGGTCACCGCTATTCAACAAAATGAGAGCTTTTTTTTTCTTCCCCTAATTGTAAAGAGAAGACATATCACAGCCTAGCTGTGATAGCGTGTGCAAACATTAAGTGATGCTTTATGGAAGATGTCTGGATTTCACCAACATCGTACATTTGCAAAGGATTTCACCACAAAGAGCATCACACAGATCTGTATCACTTTAAGTGAGCCGGGCACTGCACGCAACCAGCATCACCATGCACTATCTCAGGATTATAGTGCCTGCTACAACTACAGTATCTTGTGTGTGGCAGCAGTGCTCACGGCTATGGACATAATCAGCTGGTCAGCATCTGTAAGTCTTTGCTTCACCTGCACACCCAAGCTCTCAAACTTTGGCATGGGTACAGTTAAGCCCACATTAAACTTAACTCATTCCACCCTGATAGAAGACTGAGTCAACAGCTTTCCTTGGCGCGCTCTGGGCGCATTGCGCCCAGAGCGCGCCAAGGAAAGCTGTTGACCATGGGCATATAATTTGGAATGATCTTCCTTGCAAGTTTCATCCAAAATATTGAAAAATAATCCCTAAATTAGTAAAATACAATTAGCAGACGACATTTAGATATTAGCGGGAAAAAGCGTCATCAGGGTGGAATGAGTTAACAGTCACCAAACACATCAATCTTTTGCGACCTTTTTCCAACCATTTCGAGTGAAAGGCAAACCTATTTCAAACACTTTCCAAATCATTTCAAAACCATTACCTCTTATTGCATTAAAACCCTTTTAAACCTTTCTCTAATGGTTAACAACCATTTCACAGACTTTCTTAACCTTATTGATGAAAATGTTGAAATGGTTTGCAACGGTTTCGGCCATTTGAAACCCTTTGTCAACTTTTTGCAAACCTTTTACAACCTTTACAAACCCCAAAACAACACTTTGCAACACAAAAAATGCATCTGGCTGTTAGCTTTTAGACTGGCTTAACTGTATGTCCCATCAGGCCAAGCTTCATAATCTGCATAAGACAATGGCTTGGAAAACAGTCTCGACTATGCTGGCTTTCATTTCAAGATCAACCGCGATAACAGGTGATGTTTTCTGCTGAGCTCATTCCATGATGTTTAGCTGATTCTGTCAATGAGGTACTGCCCATCAAATAGAGTAGACCCCCCTCTCATTAGGCCACCACAAGTGCACCAGAAACCTGGCCTTATGAGAGGGGTGGCCTCTTGTAGGGACTCAGGACTCAGGACAGTTTTATTCGACCAAAAAAAGTTACAGAAATAAAATATAATAATCAATGAACATATTGTCTGGTCAGGGAGACTTCCATTAAGACAGAGACAACTGTCGCTCTCATGGGGCCACCCTGTACAAATTAACTAGATATTTCATGGCGACTGTATTTGCAGAATGAACGGTAATAAAACAAAACGTTCAGCCACAAAGAAATAATAAATTATAATGATATGAAGTACTTACACATACACTCTGTTGAAGGCAATAATAATTCTAAAATAATCTTCAATGTTAACCTTCTCGGGAACAAATGTAGCAGTTCTCAATTATGCAATTTTCCTGATAATTTTCAGTGCAGTATTTTTTTTACGTAATTTGCTAGTCCATTTTAACTATGCATATATATTTCTTCACGTAGATTGACTGGAGATTTGTTGATAGTCTCAGGCTCATCACAACATAAGCAGTCTTTAGCATATCGGGGGGGGGGGGGAATAAAATGCAAATACCATACTGAGGCACGGAGAAATGATATTAAGTCTGGTGTATATAAGAACGTCTATGGAGCAAAGAAGCTGTCACAAACAACAGTGTGCTATTCACATTCATCTTGATCAACACCAAGTACTATGACCCGGCTTCTGTTACCACTGATGCCGGTAACTCGATCAGTACTTTTCAACTTTACGTTACTGTCTGTTTGGCCAGAAGTATATATAGCTTCAGCTGCTTTGATACCCAGCGAAAAAAGAACAGTCAGCATTGACACACTTACCAGCTATGACACCATTTGAGATAACAGACTTGTGAATATGAATCTGAGTCGATATCTTCGTAGGCAAATAGAAACTGCAATTCTGAACATCGGTAAAATGCCTGAAAATCTTTGGCATCTCTGGCTGTGTTACTGGGGTACAAGTCTACACGTTGTTCACATGTGTGACTATGAACTGACGTGAAAGTATATATCAACAGCATCACACACATGGGAATACAACGCCAAGTGAGCTGTGGCAAGCACCCACTCACAAACACCAGCTGTGCTGTCAGACAGGCCTCTGAGGTGAGCCACTTCGACCCCCTCAGATTTTTAGCATCCTCATCAAATTCTCCTCAATAGTTTGGTCACTAAAATTACCACCCATTATTTGTCATTATGTCCTGAATTATGAATGATATAAAGTGTCCATCAGTATCCCTAGTGAAATGCTGTACGGCTCAAGGGACATACAGGTGGGCTCTTAAAGCATTTGATCAAGGTAGAAACGGAATATTTTAGATAATTATATGCAATGTAACCAGATCCATGGAATAATGGGATCATCTCATCACTCATTGCCCAGTCTCTGTTACATCCTGCCCATATAAAGTGTCAAATGACAGACACTTGTTTCAAATATTCTATACCCACTGATCAAACTATAGTTTGTGATATGGATGTGGACAGCAGCACTGTAATCATCATTTCCTTTGCTACATGTAGCTTTTGCAATTATGCTTTGCAAATTGGCAGCTGCTAGACCATCATGTGATTGTGCTCTATTATGACCAAGAGGTGATCTGTTTGTTCACAACAGAATAGTCCATAATCTTCTTGTGCAATAGAGATAATCCCCCCTTCTGTTAAACATAGGGGGGACTGAGAATGCCATCTGGCACAAAAGGCTGCGCATTACCAGACATTTCCTCTTGCCTTTTCCTTTTGCCAAGAGTAATACTTATGCCTTAAATTTTTTCTAATATGCTATCTGAGACATTTTGCCATGGGCCACAATAGGCAACTGTGACCTCATACCCTCAAACAGGCACTCAAAGCCATCTTCTCTCGATCGAAACGCTGGCATATTCGAGTCCCCCCAAGACCTTTCTCACAATCCTTCATATGGTCTGATGTGATCTGTCTCGGAGAGGTAGGACTATTACAAACTTATTATGGATGATATTTGCCACAAACCTAACGGAACGACATGACATCACAGCACAGCTGTATGCAGACAAGTATTTTCCTACAACAGCTCACAGGAATTCATGCACGCAAGAAACTCCCGAGGAGAAATGACCAAAGTGAAGCAAGACCTACCATTAACATTTCGGCCAACCGTGGTATGTGTTGCAAGAGCACATATGATGACCTGATGTTTTCAATGACCTATTTGCTTTGCAAAAGCCAGCACAGTCACAGAACTTGGTACAGTGGTCCCTGTCTTGAGAGGCCACCCCAAGGGCAGGCCCTCAAGGGGCCTCTCAAGACAGGTGGCCTCTCATTAGAGGTACAATAACATGGACAATATAGCAGCAGAGACCTCCCAAAAGTGGCCTTTCAAGCCAGGTGGCCTTTCATTGGAGTGACCTCTCAAGACAGGGACCACTGTATTATGCAATGTTTGTACTGAATCATGGATTAAATAAGCAACAGCTGTTTATTTCTTTTCATAAAGGCCAGCTCTACAGGTTCATCCTTTCCATCCTACGTGTCAACTAACGGTTTTCTGCGTTAGTGAGCACCCCTGCCATACATGATTTCCATTACGTGTGGTTAAAGGGACAAATTTGAAAGTTGAAACAATTGTATAGTTTACGTGTCAGACAGCACAGAGACAGTGATTTCGTACCTTCAATAACCTTGTCTTTAGGCGGGCAATTGGTGCTGGTTGCATTACTGTAAATCCAATTAAGAGAAATATTTGACAGCTTAATTTGTATCTACAGGTCTCTATAACATTATTATACCATACAAAATAAAAGCAAATCATCACAACATGCAGTGCTATTGCTGCAACTTTATGGTTACAGTAATTAAGCCGGTCCTCTTGAAGCAAATGATCCTTCAGTAATACACAAGGTGTGAAGCCTGATAAGGAATTATATATTAGACAGTGGCAGTATATAAATACCAGTCTGTCTTTGAAGCCCCCACCTTGTTTCTCCATCTAGTTTTTTTCCTGCATAGTCTATCTTAACCTTTTCCCCTTTAAACTGGTCAAAACTGGCTGATGGCCAAGTGTCATCTGCTTCAGCATCACCAATAATATCACTCAAAATTTTGCAAAGTTTACCTTTGGGCTAATCCATAATTGGTGTAGATTTTGTGGTGGCATCGCAAGTTGTTATCACAATAAGATATTTAATGACATTGTGTTTTTTACTCCTATGATGTTAGTTTCAATTAAACCACAAGTGACCTTTTCATGCAAAAAAACATCATGCATCCCCCGAGCAGGCGCCTTTTACCAGAGGCTATCCCTCTAAGAGGGTCACCATTCTTCTGTAGAAATTAAGTTTGGCCTTGACTTTGATCTCAAGGTCACCTCTTAGCAAATTTAAGGGAAGTTTTACCTGGGTAAATAATGACCAAGTTTGATGGACTTCAATTATATTCAGTTGAAGATATGGTAAGGAAACCATTTTATTTTGCAAGGCATTGTGACCTTGACCTATGACCTGCTACGGTCATCTACAATAATATGAAAAAATTCCCCAAATTTATGGAGTGTCTGTATCAAAAGTTTCAAGTGACTATGGCTTACGGTTTTGAAGACTTCAAAATGTACACAAACATTGCAGACGCCATTGACTTACATGGTAATCAATAGCAATGCAGAAATCCCCCCCCCCCCCCCAAAAAAAATAATAATAAAAAAAATCATTGGAGTGGAGCATGACCATCAAAACACAGTTAGCAGATCTGGTCAATTGTTTTGGAGAAGTTAAAAAATGTTAATCGGCATCGCAATCTCCGTTGAAGTGAAATGTGATTAACAGGAATGAATGCAGTTTGACCTTTTAAGGTCACACAGATTTAAAATAAACCATACAAATTGAAAGCCCATAGGTACCTTCTAGAGCCTGACCGAATATGCATTTTGAAACCGAACCGGGTACTCGGTACTCGGTACACATTACCGATCCCAAAACGGGCACCATTCGGGTTCGGTATATGCAATTCAAACATGCCATAAATAAACTTAGACATCTTAGAATGCTCATTTAAAGCTTTATTTAATCAGGGTTTATAGCTGTTACCCTTTTGCACTGGGGCATTACTATTGTTATTGTTATTCAGGCAATTAATGCAACCCATGTGACGCACTTAATTGCAAAATAGCGTTTGTTGCATTGTTCAAAGTGTATACAAGTAAGAATAGTAACTTCAGTGACCTTCTTATTTAACTTTATTGCCAACATTGGCAATGATAACCGAACCCGAACGTTTAGTGACTGTAAAAGCCGAACCCGAGCCGGGCTTTCATCCTGAAACCCGGTAAGCTTGGGTTTGGTTGCTCGGGTTCAGTCAGGCTCTAGTACCTTCCTATCAAAGTTTAGCAGTAACCTTGGGCCTACGATGCACCATTCAGAAGGCATAAGTCAACATGTGAGAATTGCTGAGTCAGCAAAAAAAAAAATGCAACAAGGATTTAACCTTGGCCTTTCACATCAAGGCTATATATTATTATATGGGACAAATTTCCCACACACATGGATTTGCTGTACCAAATTAGGAGGCAATAGGTCCAGAGGGGACAGAAATATAAGAGAAATAAGAGACCATTGCTGAAATGGCAGAGGACTAGCTGGACTAAACACTCACTACATGTGCACATATACACCTACAGAGGACTAGCTGGACCAAACACTCACTATACATGTATGTGTTCCAATATGCAGTATGCATATTAATTTCCCGCCACAAAGCATGGGTTTTACGCCTGGCGATCACGGGGGATGTGTGGGTCACCAAGGAGGGATCGTGCACTCGCCTTGCTGTCACAGACAGGCCATATGCTCATTTTGCACAAAAATTGCATTTTTTGAGAGATTTAAGTTCACAAATGCCAAACTGGTATTCGTCTAGTACTTGCAGAGTCATGTATATATTTCCATATGGCTTTAATAAGTATCCTGTAATTCAAAAATATTAGTAATATCCTGCTTGTCCCCACAGATACCGACCCGTATCTCGCCATATCTAACCAAGCAAGACAAGACAATCAGGCATGCAGTTGGGGCTGGAACTTAATATGCACATCTCCTATTAACACCAGTGGCATGTACATGTACAACATATTACTCCACACAATTTAATCCATATCTTCCACAAAACTCAAGGTAGCATCACCAAATTTTGGCATAGTTCATCTTTTTGCCCAATCAACATTACCTGTACTACTAAGTTTTGTAATCACTCATGGAAAACTTTTTTGAAAAAGGCATTCTCAAATGCTTCACATTTTGTCCCTATATTACATAATACTATAGGTGGCATCACCATTATCGAACTTGGCTTTAATGAATTTTTATATTCTGCATACTGTGAATACATATATTTTCACGGTTTTGCATCTTGGACCTTTCACTGAAACTTTAAATTCAGTATTTTTGTTATAATTCCTATAAATGCTATGTTAAACATCTTTTTCAACGAGTTCTTATTTTTGCAGTTTTAAACAATTCACATGCAGTATATATGTTTTCACAATTTTGCATTACATGCAGCACTGCATTGGTACTATACGTTTACAATGGTAGAACTTACTACCACATGGTCCCAGAGCATTTTTTTTTATCCCATAACTTCATCAAAATTTAACACATTATTCCAGGAAACTTTCATTACTTTTGGTTAGATTATATTTTTAGTCTGGTAAAATTTCAAACAGTTTCTGCTCAGCCATTCTATAGATGAAGTTGAAAATAGCCTTAACACACAAAGATTAACATCAAAAAACAAACAAACAAACAAACAAACAAACCAAGAGGGCTGTGTGAACACCCCATGCTCAGCTGATCTTGACATTCATCACACTTGCAGCTCTATGAACTTGGGAAAGAATCAAGGTCACCAATGTTCTGGGTAAGTCTGACCTATATAGAAGAACACTAAGATGTGCAACATCAAGGTTCAAGTAGTTCTCAAGTTATAATGAAGAGTAAAATTCATGTATGTTGCACTGTGACCCAAGAAACGAGGTCAAGGTCATTCATGTACTGTCTAAGCATGCCCTTCATACAGAAATATTAACATGTGCAGCATCACCCTACTAACTAAAAACAGATCTCAAGTTATCAAGTAAACAGTAAATTTCGTGTCAGTGGTTCTGTGAATTAGCATTAGAATGCCCATCGACTTACATAGTAATCAATAGCAAAGCTGCATTGAACAATAAGTATCCGAATTGAAAATCCAAGGCAGTGCCACCTAGTAAACAATTTTGCTTGACCCTTCCACAAGAACATATCCATCACATTTCAGCTTAATCTGAGTGACGGTTCTGAGAACAAGTGAAACATAGCAAAACCATACAAAAAATTCCTAAAAAAATAAGAAAAAAATTGCAGCACCACCTGGTAAACAAATTGGGAACTAGGTGTCCCCGGGAGTGTCTATGTACGATATCAAAGCAATTGGGTGAGCGGTTTCAGAGGAGAAGAGTTTTTAAGGTTTGTCCCAAAAAAGAACAAAAAAATTCATAAAAAATCCAAAAATCAATAGAGCGTAACCATTTGAACAAACTTTGTAGACATTCACCCAAGGCACATCCCCACCAAGTTTGAAGTAAACCTGGCCAAAATTATTTAAGTTATAACCATTACAAGAAATTCCCATGTTAAACTTTCATATTAAAACTTTTGTACAAGATTTTTGAAAAAAAAAAATCATAAAAAATCCAAAATTCATTGGAACATGACCATTGGAACAACCCTGGTAGACATCCACCCAAGGTACATCCCCACCAAGTTTGAAGTAAATCTGGATGACAGTTTTGGAGAAGAAGTCGAAAATGTAAATTAGCATTCGAATGCCCATTGACTTTATACATGTATATGGTAATCAATAGGAAAGGTGCATTTTCCGAAAAGTACCCCAAATTGAAAAAATCGTTAAAAATCAGGAATCTGCAGCATTCCTACATAGTGAACAACTTTGTTTGACCCTTCCACAAGGAACATATCCACTACGTTTCAGCTTAATCTGAGTGAGGGTTCTGGAAAAGTCAAAAATAGCTATAACACACAAAAACTCATAAAAAAATTAGAAAAAAATGCAGTGCCACCTGGTGAACAAATTAAGAACAAGAAGTCCCTAGGTGTCTTCCTGTGTGATATCAAAGCAATTGGGTGAGCAGTTTCGGAGAAAAAGATTTTTTAAGGTTTGTCCAAAAAAAGAGCAAAAAAATTCATTAAAAATCAAAGAAAATCACTGGAGCATGACCATTTGAACAAGTAGCCGCTCAGGCTAGCCATATCCCCCGCCCACAGTAATCATGGTGGTAAATACACATGATGTACATTGGTATATTATAGTTGGTAAAATACGAAAGGTTTCTGTTGGTGGCAATATGGAAATAAGTACAGAGAGCCTTCAAATGCATTATGTGTCCCCCTTTTAACAAGTAGCCACTGAACCCTCCCTCCTTATGAGGGTGAACCAGTGCAGAAGGGGTTTGTTTCCTATTCACATCTTCCTTAACATGTAGGACTTAAAATATAGGTTGGCTGAAATGAGAAAGAAACAAGTTTACTTGAAAAAGATCCTGGAGTTCTTTGTTATCTGCAAAAAAAAAAAAAAATAATAATAATATAATATATTAGTGAAGGAAAGTAATAAGTCAAAAAAATTTCTGCCTATGCACACCTCCTACCTCTGGTCTACCAACGCTGAAAATCTTAAAGGGTTACCACTTTTAGTTGCAAAGTTATGCTTCACACAAAATTGTATTGCATCTTGAGCTTGCTTAATGAACTTTATTAATTAATTAATCAATGAAAGTAATTAGCCATGCAAAACAGTGCCTATGCACACCTACTACCTAAGGTCTACTTACCATAAAAAAATTCAAAGGGCTAGCATTAATAGTTTAGAAGATATGGCCCGGACAAAATTTGTCTTGCTTAACGAACTTTGTTAATTAATTAATTAATGCAAGTAATTAGCCACACAAAACAATGCCTATGCACACCTACTACCTAAGGTCTACCCACCATAAAAAATTCGAAGAGGTAGCATTAATAATGTAGAAGATATGGGCCGGACAAAATTTGTTTTGGATGGACGGACACATGGACGGTACCCATTACCATATCCCCTCCCCCACTTTGTGGGCGGGGGATAACAAACCTGGTAGAAACCTACCCAAGGTACATTAGCACTAAGTTTGAAGTTAATCTGGATTATGGTTTTGGAGAAGTCGAAAAATGTGAATTAGCATTAGAATGCTCATTGACTTCCATAGTAATCAATAGGAAAGCTGCATTGACCAATAAGTACCCAAATTGAAAAAATCGTTAAAAATCAGGACTCCGCAGCATTCCTACAGAGTGAAAAACTTTGTTTGACCCTTCTACAAGGAACATATCCACTTTGTTTCAGCTTAATCTGAGTGACGGTTCTGAAGAAGAAGTCGAAAATAGCTATAACACGAAAAAGTTCATAAAAAATTAGAAAAAATTTGCAATGGCACCTGGTGAACAAATTAAGAACAAGGAGTCCCGGGGAGTGTTCCTGTGTGATATCAAAGCAATTGGGTGAACGGTTTCAGAGAAGAAGATTTTTTGAGATTTGCCCAAATAAGAACGAAAAATTCATTGAAAATCCAAAAATCACTGGACCGTGACCATTTGGACAAACTTGGTAGACACCTACCCAAGGCACATCCCCATCAAGTTTGAAGTGGATCTGGCTCACAGTTTTGGAGAAGAAGTCGAAAATGTGAATTGTTGACGGATGACGGATGGACGAACGGAGGACCATAAGATAAGCTCAGCTGACTGACAAGTCATATGTACATGTACAAAATAACAGTATCTATTTCACTTCTAAAGTAAGGAGGCCATAAGCAGCTGAGCTTATCTTATGGCCAAAATAAGAACTTGTTAACACTATGTGTGTTTGTATCCAACATCAAAGCAATTGACCAAATAGATCCCAAGAAGAAGAAATTCTGACTTTTAGAGATATCATTAAAAAATTATCACATCCTCATCTCCTTTGCAAATACTACAGATGCCACATTTTTAACAATACATGCACTGTATTATTCTGTGACATATACAGTAAAACCTGTCCTTGTGGACACCTCTATAATGCGGACACCTGTATAATGTGTACACAAATGTCCAGGACCGAAAGGTCAATTTTCTTGTTAAAAACACCTGCCAACTGTGGACACATTTGCCAGTCCCAGAGGTGTCCACAATAGACAGGTTTCACTGTATATGTACCGTGGCAACATTATTTTAGCCAGATTGTGTTCTAAAATGTCAGACAATTCAGTGTAGCTGTCATAGAGGCACTTGAAAATAGATTTACATATACAAAAAATCATTGATAAAATATATATTCATCAAAAAGTTTGTAGTGCCACATGGTGGCCAAAATGTGAACTGCATGACCCCAGGTGAGCCTGTATGCAACATCAAAGCAATAGGCCAAGTGGTTCTTGAGAAGAAGAAATTTTGATTCTTTTCTTTTTTCCCCCTAAAAGAATTTGAAGTGCATAACCACCCCCCCCCCCCCACACACACACACCAAAAAGAAAAATCATTGCATCATCTCCTTCAAAGTCTTCCCAGAGGACCACCTGGGGAACATCCATGTGCAAAATCAAAACAATCCAGACAAAGGTTTTTGAGAAGTTGAACATGTGAAAAATCTAACAGATGGTTAATGACAGACATTAAGCTCTGCTGACTGAAAAGTCAGCAGAGCTAAAAATATATTCCAACAAATTTTTAGAGCAGATATATACAGTCTACCTCCTTACTTTAGAAGTGAAATAGATACTGTTAATCTGTACATGTACATATGACTTGTATGTTTACCAATCAGATAAGCTACAAAACAGTGTCCAATTTAAATCAAAACTGTAGTTTTCCCAATACGCTACATGAACCTGAGTGACAGTATAATCATAGTCGATCTGTAGAACACATGCATGGTGTTCATCTTCACAATCACCCACTCTACAAAAAAACATGCCATTTCCGTTATATCCACTATTTCTCTCCACACAGCCCACTCCGTGGACTCATGTGTACTGCTGTACCCTCCTTCAGACACACACCTCAGACACATCCAAACGTGGTCACACACTAAAAGCATGCCATCTCTCGATTAACAGAGACAAACAACGTGGAGAGAAATACACCCGGGACCCGATTAATGTGCTCTTAAAGATGGCAGGTGATTTCTCACGGGAGTGGTCTCTCAAACGAGGGACTACTGCACATAATGCTTCCATCTCTGTCGCAGGTGCAAATATCATTCCATTCTTGTCTTTTGATGAACACGAAGCCATATGAGTTTTCCTTGGCAGGTAGCCCTATAGAAAGTGGCTAAAGTTTGGTTACTGCATTCACTCATCATGCACATCTGTACAGCAAAGTATGTTACATGTACTTTGGTTAAAATGCACACAGTGTGAACAGCAAAGTCTATGTCACTTTGGTTCAGCTCTACGCTCGTTGCACACCAAAGTGTGAGTACATTTATATTCTTCCCAGACTCCCCCTTACCTGTGACAGAAAACTATATACTTTATACATACACATACATTTTAAACCTTTTCCCCCCTTGAATTTTGAATGAGTTTAAGACTGATTCCAAAGCTTTCATGGCTGCATACAAATTAAGGTCAATTACAATTCTAATGTAACCTGTTTTTTATTGCTGTTGAAATTTGTCAAAAACACTGAGGCAGATGACCTTTGACCACCAGCTGGTTATGGTTGAATAAAGAGTTAATATAGATAAAATATAACAGTTGAAACAATTAACCATAAGACCTCCTCAGCCAAGGTAAAAATACGGTGATCCCTGGTGACTTTGAAAATAGGTCAGGTCTCTCAATGTTGAACTCAGCGGTCGAGGCCTGCAGCCAAGTTTCCAAGGAGACACTTTACTGTACAAGTTTCATGATGGCAGCTAATGGAGAGACGAAAACATACACAACAAGAAGAATACACTGTCAGTCGATAAGGCCAAGGGCTAAAAAAAAAAAACGGGGGACATTTCAGAAAGGGACAACTCAATCTGCAGCTATGGCCATGCATCATCCTGTTTCCTGATGTCAACTTTCCGGGTGCACAACCACGCACAAAGACGACAATGCAGCCAGGAAAATATCTTACATATTTACCACAGTTTGAACGATTCTACGAGAAGCAATCAATTTGAGACAAATTGTTTGCAGGCACCAGGAAATATGGTATTATGTCAACAACTTTCCATGACATGCTTTGTGTGTGTTAAAGATATCGGATAAAACAGCTATGTACTCTATTGTTCTTACTTGGTGCCTGTTTACATTCACAATTTTCTGAAATCCGATCAAAGATATCTTCCATTTACATTTACAAGCTCTCTAAGCAGGTGCAGTTACAGTAATTGGGTAGTATACATGTGTAGGTTTTAGATTCCCTAAAATTACATTGCTCTGTGGGGGAAAAATCTCAACCAAGGTTCTGGTATAAATATTGATTCATATAAAGTTACTGTATTATCCCTTTTAAGCAGCCAGGGCACTTAAGAATTTTTTCTGCAGCAAGCATCAACTGCAAACCTTTTTTTTTTAAATGTGAATCCAATATTTATCAAAAATCGGGGTAAAATGAGGACAATCTAGTAATATTTCATAGTTTTTTAGCAAAAAACAAAGGGGGCCCTTAAGAGAGCAGGGGCGCTTAAAAGGGATAATACAGTATATGTTACACAGCAACAAGTACTGATCAGATATTAACTCTTTCAGTGCCAATCACGTCTTAAGTCGATTTACTTTAGTCAGACAAGTCTGAATTATCATGAGGATCCCAGATTTGTATTCCTCGTAAAAAGACCTTTCATTCAAGTACCAGCATGCCTATAGTTCCAGAGAGAATACCCCAGGTCAACTGCTTTTCTGGGCATGCATTGGGTGCAATGTGCCCAATGCATGCCAAGAAAAGGTGTTGCCTCTGTCCAAAATTTGGCACTGAAAGAGTTAAGTTCAATTCCAGTTATAGGAATGTTTATAAGCATAAATTCAGAAGGTGCAGTCATCGGTACATTTGTACCACACATGTAAGGAACAGACAATGCATAAGGATGTGCGCACAGGCTGTGACTTATCAACAAATGTGTAAACTTCTACTTCTTACACTTGCTATAATGTGAGAAACACTCATGGATTAACATGTCATAAACTGTAGGGCATATTTCATGATCTCACACTGGGAGAGCCAAAACGCCAAGAAAGGGCCACTCTCGGTGCTTTTTGCCGAGAAATGCAGAGGAAATTTGTACAGAAATCCTTTTCTCGGCATCTCTCGGCAATTTTGCCAAGAAGTCGAGGTCTGCTGCAATGCTACTCAGACCCCTCAGTGTTTCTCTGCAAAAATGCCGAGAAACGCCGTGGTACCTTTCTCTCTTATACCTACCTTGGCATTTCTCAGCAAAAATGGTGAGAAACACCGAGGTGCCTTTCACCCTACTCCACTGCTCGGTGTTTCTTGGCATTTTTGCCAAGAAAAGCAGAAGTAATGTCTGGAGTGAAACGGATCTCAGTAAAAATGCCAAGAAATGCCTAGGTGTGGATTGGAGACTGGAATACCTTGGCATTTTCCAACATTCTGGAAAGAAGATATGCATGGGAAGTATATTGGTAGGTATTTTTAGGGTATGCAAAACAAGACACACAGCATTTATTCATTGTCGAACATAAATGATTCTACTTTATTATTTATGAGAATCACTGATACCTCCTAGTGACATTTTAACCAAGTCAAGGAATGTGAGAGATGCAAACCTTTCATTCAAATTCCTTCAGCAACATTACATACTCTCCAGTATTATTAATAAACAAATAGTAAAGTACAAGCCTTTATGTTGTACAATGAATAAATGGTATCTGTCTTGTTTTGCATTACCCTACAAAATGACCACTCATAATTCTCACGTATATCTTCTTCCTAGAATGTTGAAAAACACCAAGGAATTTAAGTCTCCAATCCATACCTAGGTATTTCTTGGCAAAACTGCTGAGAAACGCCGAGATGCCTTTCACTCTAGCCATTACCTCAGCGAAAATGCTGTGAAACGACAAGCTACTGTAAGGAGTAGGGAGAAAAGTACCTTGCCGTTTCTCGGCATTTTTGTCGAGAAACAGCGAGGTAAGAATAAGGGAGAAAGGTACCTTGGTGTTTCTCAGCAAAAATGCCAAGGGGAAAGTAGCTTTGCAGTGAACCTAGGCTTTTCTCAGCAAAATTGCCGAGAGATGCCAAGAAAAGGATTTTTGTACAAATTTCCTTGGCATTTCTCAGCAAAAATCGCCGAGAGTGGCCCGTCCTCAGTGTTTTGGTTCTCCTAGTGTTAACTCTTTCCGTGCTAACTTAGAGACTAAGTCAACAGCTTTCCTTAGTGCGAGTTTGGTGTAGCGCATACCCAGGTAACCTGTTGAATAAAACCATTGTTGTATTTTCTTCCCCTGGAAAATAAACACAGACTGGAACTCAAACCAGCGGTCTTTTTTTATGAACAACTTGAAGCTGGAATCATTATAGCAATTCAGATGACTCCGACTTCTGTTGTAAACGGCACTATTAAAAGAGTTAAATGTGTTTGATGACATGTACGCCTATCAAACAGGATCACTCTAACACGACTGCAGCCTCTGCATCAAGATTAAATCACTGTAAATGGCTTTAATTTTGCTATACTCTTATTTTCACGTATTTCACTGAACTTAAAACTACAGTGAAACAAAAATACAAAAAATCATGAAAATTTTTTAAACATGCAAAATTGTGGCAATTCACAGTATTTTAACCCACTTGCCTCTTAAGCCAGCCAGCCAAAAAAACAGCTGGAGATAAAATGCATGTCATCTGCTTCTAGGATTTTTTGGAGCAGTTTTAGTATTAAAGAATATAAGAATTGGTGGAGATAAGCCCTATCAATAATAGCATGTCCCAGGTCAACAGCTTTCCTTTTGGTGCATTTGATGCTCACCCCCAAGGAATGCTGATGAGTCAGTCTTGATTCAAATGCAAAGAAGTTCCTTTGTGTGTGGGGTGACAAGCGATGCAGAATTGCCCCACAATGCAAAATTCAACTTGCCACAAATATTTACCTGAACAAGCGTCCCTTTTAATACCTATCTATGTGTATGCATGTGGAAACTGGTTTTGATGTATTTGACTGCATCTGGATGTAAAACAGCATGAAATCTTTTGTTTCTATACATGAAAATTTGACTTTGAACGAATGATTTGTTTACTTTGTGTCTTCTATTTTGAAGTGCGAAACACTCGAGCTACTACATGAACATGTAAATCAGGATGTTCACAGTTCTCAACCATCTCCTCTGCAGTAAGCATTTTTCCCCACAACCTAGCCAAAATAAAACAAATAAACAACAACAAAAAACCCTCCTGATGATATGCAGAGGAGCCCTATCAGAACAGCATGGCGGACACATAGGTCAACAGCTTTGCTCTAGGTGGCTAACACACATATACATGTAGGTGCTTTGAGCCTATCCCAACCCAAGGAAAGCTGTTGACTGAGTCAAATTCTTACGAGGAACATGTTGAACTAAATATCAAGCAATTGTTCTCCTTGGCCCACATACTTTACAATGTAACACAACAAGCTTTTCAACTCTGTCTCTCTACAGGTTATTAAGTCAAAGATCTGGCAAAGTTTGTCAATCTTCATGCACGCTGTCATACAATAGTGCTCGGTAATAAAGGTACAGGCCCAGTGTCCATTTAACTATGGGACCAGTAACTAAAGAGTTTATTTTACATGTACCAAAACACGGAAAGATGGGTAGAGATTTCAGAATCAGAATTTTTTGTGCCAAAAAAACTAGATGGCATAATTCTTACCATGAATTTCAAAGCACCAAATGCTGATTTTTTTCATAGTTTCTTAAGTTAAAATTACTGCGAATTCATTTCACTACGTTCTTATATCACTTGTTTTGCAAATGCTTCAAAACCATGATATTAAGAACAAACTTTTTAATGTGGTATTCACAGGAAATGCGATTGTAACTAAAATAATGAATTTTAAAAGTGTTCAGTAAATGGTTAAGATATAAACTCATGAAGATTAATGCCCTTCAAATTAAAAGTTTTCAGAATATTCACTCACCATTTGCCATTCTGTATCAGTCGCAGAGAGCTGAAAAGCATTGGGATTCCCTCATCCATTGTAACAACCCACGTCAGAGGTCATGTAGACTTGCGTCAGATAGTGACTGAAATGACAATAGGTAATAAAATGCAAAGATGCCTTATAATGCTTGGCCCAGCATCAACGCTTGCTCCTTACAGCTTAACAATGAACATTGATGGCTCATTTTACTGTTTTCATGTAGTATTCACATCTATGCAGTCTCACTATTGATCCTGATGTAAATATACTCTCAGCTGAGCTTATCTGCCCACCAGTAGTCAAAGAACCTGTGCCTGTCACTCAAAAAGGGCCCAGCTTGATCAGGAAAAGCTGTTAAGTGGGCAGGAATCTCTTCCCGATTCACAACTTCTACAAGAAAGATAGAAAACACGCACAGTTATCTTTCTGATCACATCTTGGATTCTTTCACTGACATTTTTACCCCCCAAAAATACAATCGCCAGTGAAGTTGTCACCCATTACAAAAATCCAAACTTCTATAAACATTTTGAGCATTTTGTGAGCACAGCCAGCAACATTATAATGGCGGGGACTGAGTGCACGTGGAAATACACTCATATACCTCCCATTTATCAAGACAAAGGTGAAGTCAGCTGCCACTTTCAGGCAACAACTTGTTTTAACCCCTTGAGCATGCAGGCCCAAAGAGTTCTCACATTTCGGCTCTGGTGTCATACGTCGTCAAAAGATCATAATTGAGTGGTACAGTGGTCCCTCTCTTAAGAGACCACTCTACTGAGAGACCACCTGTCTTTAAATACAGTTTGTACCACCTAGTCTTGATCTCTTTTTTCATTCTCAGTATGTTTTTTATCTTTTTGTACCTCCTATGAAATACCATCTGTCT
Source organism: Hermodice carunculata (assembly GCA_964020975.1). Classification (NCBI taxonomy): domain Eukaryota; kingdom Metazoa; phylum Annelida; class Polychaeta; order Eunicida; family Amphinomidae; genus Hermodice; species Hermodice carunculata. The sequence goes on from OZ026620.1 coordinate 37,897,808, forward strand.
TGAGAGACTTCATATTTAGTCATCCCAGGGGGTAGTTTTTTTAAGACAGGTTTAACAGTACATGTTATACCTGAAGCACATTGCAGTTGAAAGGTACCTACAATGTAATTACATCAGAATTGACTATTATGTTGTCACCTTGCACTTGCTTTTATAGGTACATGCAAGCATGCGCCTTAACATCAGATACGTGCATGTTGCACACTGATATAGCGTGCACCCACAAACTATATTAACAGTCTCTCATCAAGTTAGGCGATGTAACGAAACCAGTCAGACCAGATTTGAAGTGAGTTCACTGCTGTGGGCGTTGCCAAGTGTAATTTGCTTATCAAAGAGTATTACATGTGCATATTTGTTGCTCTTGCATGCGTGACCTTTAATATAGGTCAAGGTGACCCAAAATAACATATGCATGAAACTGTAAATTCATATCTCTACAGTGTGAACATCAAAACCTAGTGTGCAATCTCCACTGTCTCCTAAAGCATTAAGGAAGATGAAACAAAATAAATATACATGTATTTTTTGTTCCTGTGACTCGAAGAAAGGTCAGGGTCATCTCAAAATAATCCATGCACAAAACCTTTATTGGATGCTTTAATCTCTGTGTAAATATCCATACAACAGCATCCCTGGTTCTGGAAGCATCAAGCAAGATCAATGGCCCAAAATGCAAATGTACCTACAAGTTAAATTCCAGTGACTTTGAAAATAAGTAAAGTTTACCTTTAGCCCAACAAGTAATTGCACATGACGGTCATATGATGCTTCCATGCTGTAAACATAATATTTCTGTCTCAAATGATCCTCAAGATATCAAGCTGAACAGACAAATGAAGGACACACAGACAGACAGGCAGACAGATATCCCCTGACTTTTTTTCCATATCCCCTTAATGCCACCAAACTTAGTGGAAGGGGACAATAGACTGCAGCTGCTCTCAATGGACCATTTAAGGTCATGACCCCCAGAGGCCAGCACTTGATGGTAACATTTGCATATGATTTAATCATTTGCATTAAGAATAAAACCCTTTGAAGCTTACATGTATATTGTGTAAAATGGAAAATTTTATGCAAATGACCCCCTGAAGTGCTGCCATCTGGGGTTGCAAATTCCACCTATTACAGGTGTCAGAGCGAAAAACTTAACAGAAGTATGATGACTCGAATGTATCTACCTGCATCTCTGAGTTTTCCACAGGATGCTTGGTACAGCATGTATATTACTCTGGACCCTTTCCACACCAAGTTCCAGACTTTTGAAAAGTCAACAACTTTCCTCACCCTGCTTAAGCAAAGTGAAGAAAGCCTGTGATGAGAAGCATTCTGTTTTCAGAAACACAGAAAAAAAAACTTGCTGGTGTGTGACAGGAAGAGGTTTTTTTCGTGAGAAATTTCAATCTGGAATCACCATAGAACAAGTACTTCAGGTGAGCACCACGCTGGCTGCCACAGGTCCTGAGAAAGTTTACACCTGCAGACGTTATTAAGCTATTTGGTTGCAATTAAGACAGATGACAATGTCAATTCTTCTAGCTGGCACACATTGATGCATTAAACCTTTGTGGGCTGCCGTGGGCAGCATCTGAGCCAAATAACGGTAGTCCTGATTTCAACATGTTATCCTTAGCACAGCATGCTGGTGACATCCCTTTTAAAAACTCAGAACAAGAACTCTGTATTCCCATGTAATGAAACAGTTAATTTTCTGTGGAACCCTCATATCACTCATAGGTATGCACATTGAACAGAACAAAGATGTTATGTGCACCGGCTTTTGAAGTGGTCAGATTAAAACTTATACAATCTTCAAGCAAACTGAAACCATCATGAGTAGAATATTTTCCCCAGCTACAACACAGCAGTACCTGCAATTTGAGACCACTGTCAGGAGAGCCCACCAAGGCTTTTTTCATGTTTGTGGTGCATTAATGGTAGCATCTACTATGTGTAATATACCTGTATGTTGGCACATTTGACATATCATATTGTCACCACATTTGACAGATGGCTGGGTGCATGTCCTAAAATGGGAGGCACATGTACTACTTTATACACAATGCACCAATTACCTGCATTTACAAGAATTCATTTTTTTCTCTCTTCTTTTCTTTTCCTTTCCTTTGTAGTTTAACTCCAGCAGCGATTCACCAAAAAGCATTTTGAAACAAGAAACAACACCCGTAGGGTAACGTCGGGAGCTAATGGAAGTCAAACACCCACCTGAATTGCACACCTGGGGTCTTGGCGATACACACAGCAAATCATATTGTGCAAGTCACAGGGTGCAGCATGCAGTCACAAAAACGTTTGCAACAGAACAGCCCAAACACAAACCAATTACTTGCCATGCGAGGCAACCCATTTTCCACATCTTTACACTCGGAATCTTTGAAGATGTGATTACGGCAAATGGTGCGTACGTGTTCTATTCCACGGCTAAATATTTTTGACCGTCCCCTCCCAGCAGAGTGCATGCCATTAAGTAATGTTCGCTCCCAGGTGAGGCACATGAGGTAGATGTTTGGGTGTGTGTTTACACACACATCCTTGAGCTGCGTTTGATTTGTAGCGAGGCTGCCACGAAGGTCCAGCAGTGTGACACCTTGCACACTTGTTGAGAATCAATCACAGAAAACATGTTTTCCCTCACGTTACCTGACTTGACCCTTTCCTCCTTGCATTGACTCTTCCAGTGCCACATTTTTGTGCCGAGTCAACAGCTTTCCTCATTGCACTTTTTGGCTCAAAATACCTGAAGCACAAGAAGGAAAGCTGTTGACCAAGACTACCTTATTCTAAAGTAACTGCATGAATGGTACTTGAATGAAAGGTCCTTTCACAAGGAACATGAATCTAGCAACTGTATGATTAAGTCGGAGCAGTTTGCATAGGGTAGTTTGACTTTTGTCATAGTTGGCGCTGAAGGAGTCAATATACTTAAGAATTAAGAGACAACAGCTTTCCTTGGAGTTAGTTAAATAGCGCCAGACCTGCCCCCAAGGAAAGTTGTTGATCTGTGGCATGACACTCTGATTAATTATCTACAATTCTCATGCAAATTGGTTTTCATTCACACTATGATTATACAATATAAACGTGTACAGTTTTGTGGCTTTTACGTTACAGTAAATTAACTGCTGTTTTAACTTCACTACTTTGGACATCATGAACATGATTCCTTAAGAAACCTACCTTTAAAATCATTCCATTTTGATCTTATTTTCGTGGTTTTATGCAATTAATCAGCAAGAAAAAAAAGAAATTTAATAATGCAGAATAAAAATACAGCAAATGAAAGTAATTTACAATAATTAAAAATCACCTAGGCTGATATTTTACCGCGGCCAGTTTTGACTAGTTTAAGCCATTCCTGGTTAGAGTATGACTCAGTCAATAGCTTAACCAATCCAAGGAGAACTGTTGACCTAGGTATGCCATCATGAATGGTCTTACAAACTAATCTGAGCAAAAATGTATTCTAGTCATGAGATATTTAAGTAAAAATGTTAAGGCAGACGACAATTTACATCTGGGCACTTTTGAGCGATTTGGGTAGGAAAGGGTTGGGGGAGGGGGAGGGTCATACAATTCTTGCAGCATAAAACTTTTCAGTTGTCAGAGTGTACTATGCAGCCTTCAAATATATATGCACAGCCCAACTAGTTGATAGCTTCAACTTCGTGTCTATCTCCACCCGTTGGTAATTACAGGGTACAGGGACATGCCGCATTGCAGACACCGATGAAATGTTTGTGTGATATGCATGGCAACGTACCTGTCTCCTTGACGTAAATTTGGGAAGAAAATCGTGGCGTGGCATCCGAGCCAAGCACATGTTCAGTGCTTCTAAATTGGACCTTTGTGTAGGTTGACAGCTAGCTTTTCAGCACTAAGAATCAAAATTTGTATTCGCATGTTAACCCTTTGGGCAGTGTGTGAACAACTTTCCATGATGCACACAATAGGTCCAAAATATCCCAGAGTGCACCAAGTGCATCAACTGATGACATATTTATTGTAACGACAAAAGATGCAGGCGTTCAAGTTATTCAATGTGTCATCACTGCACAAAACGGAGTTCACAAAAGTGACCCAACAACCTTGAGAATTAGGTCAAGGTAGCCCCACTACAACCCCAACATTGGTCTCAGTGAGGCATATTTCTGCCACATTTCATACATGTACATGTAAGTTTTACTGAGTTCTTCAAGGTTTATCACATGGGCACAGAAAGAGTTCAACAACAGCTTGAACTTCAAGAAGCTGACAAAGTGGAAGAAATGACACTTTATAAGACAATACGCCTCCTCGGTTCCACAAGAAACATACTGCACATGTGGAAAAATCTCCAAAGATTTCCCATGAGAAGCTAGCTTTCTTTCCTTCTTGTCACTAATGTGTTGAGAAATACAGAAATAAATTACAAGGGCATCGACCACTGTTGGCTTAAAAATGGAGCTCTACCATCGATATCAATGCGCAAAAAAAAATAAAATAAAATAAAAAAAATAAAATAAAAAAACCCCACAGGATGTGTCAAGCATAACTTTAATGTGAACCTGATCAATTAAGATGAAAATCATGAACAGTGGGTGTTAATGAAGTTTGTCCAAGTGCACAAAGAATGTCAAAATCTGAAGAGGTCGGTGAATGAGCAGAAACACATGGATTTTCACCCATTCAAACTTTGGAATATCTCTGTGTCCCTTGACATATAAGGATATAATTGCATGACCTAGGTCATGTGTTATATAAGGATTAGTGACCTAGGTCACATGCCATATGAGGACAGGTGGCAATGTACCTGTATTAGGATCGAATATAGCTCAAAAGCAACTAATTATAAAAAATAAAATAAAATAAAAAATTGCCGGAGCGTGACCACTTCGACAAACTTGGCAGCAATCCACCGAAGGTAAATGCCTACCAAGTTTTAAGTGAATCTGGTTGATGGTTCCAAAATATGAATGAGCATTAGATCTAGAATGCCCTGTGACTTACATAGTAATCAATAAGAAGGGTGCATTTGTCTATAAGTACCCAAATTGAAAACATCAGGAATCCACAGCAGTGCCCCATACTGAACAACTTTCTTTGACCCTTCCACAAGGAACATATCCACCAAGTTTCAGCTCAATGTGAGTCACGTTTCAGGAGAAAAAGTCGAAAATGGCAATAACACATAAAAAAAAATAAACAAAAAATAGCAAAAAGTCGCAGCGCTACCTGGTGAATAAATTCAGAACAAGGAGTCCCTAGGAGTGTTCCTTCCTGACATCAAAGCAATTTGGTGAGTGGTTTCAGAGAAGAAGATTTTTCAAGATTTGCCACCTCTCCCCACCCCCCCAAAAAATCATTAAAAAAATCCAAAAAGCAATGGAGCATGACCATTTGAACAAATCTCCTAGAGACCGACCCTAGGTACATTGCCACCAAGTTTGAAGTCTATCTGACAGACGGTTTTGCAGGAGAAGTAAAAAATATGAATTAACGTTCGAATGCCCATTGACTTACATAGTCATCAATAGCAAAGTTGCATTTATCGGTGAGTACCCGAATTGAGAAAATCGTTAAAAATCAGGAATCCGCAGCATTGCCTCCTAGTGAACAACTTTGTTTGACCCTTCCGCAAGGAACATATCCCCATAGTTTCAGCTTAATCTCACTGACGGTTCTGGAGAAGAAGTCGAAAATATTCATAACACACAAAAATCATAAAAAAATAAGAGAAGACTTTTTAAAATTTGCCCCAAAAGAGAACCCCAAAAATCATTTGAATAACCCAAAAATCACTGGAGCATGACCGATTGAACAAACTTGGTAGAGACCCACCCAAGGTACATTGCCACCAAGTCTGAAGTGAATCTGGCTGACGGTTTTGGAGTAGAAGTCGATTGTTGACGACGGACGACGGACAAAGGACTATAAGAAAAGCTCAGCTACTGACAAGTCAGCTGAGCTAAAAAGCTGGTTGCAATACGGGAGTGGTCTCTTTACGGGGGATTTTAAATGAATATTCTACTGTTTTATTAGTACATACAATTATATGCATACCAAATAACAGTCCTTGAGGAACAAACGTATACAATATATATTATTTTGGTTTGAATTTCGCACCTGCTTGTATTTAAATTCATACAGTGTAAGTCACCTAAACTAGAAAATATTTTGAAATTGACAAAATCATCCAAAAGAGGAGGGCATTTACAGTAGAAACAATATGTAAGTTTGTCAGTGTAACATATTTTTTGTTTATCATTTGGCACAATTCAAAGTAAGAGATGTTGGGGTATAATGCAGTATATGCAAAGTTCCACCTTTGTCACGCTGGTAATTTCATGTTACCTGCATGGGCATTATAACAAGTTAACAATTGGATGCCTTTCAAGGTGATGTACACAAACAATGTTTTTAATGATAGCCTTCTTTGATATGTACACAAGGCCACATCATTTTTCTTTTTTCAATTTACGGGCCCTTCTATTTTCAAAATTTGCAAAAAATGGGGAAAATGAAATTTAAAATGGGGATTTTTTTCAACATTTTTTAAATCAGTACATAGACCTATAGAAAAGTCATTTAACATCCTGTTGATTTACACTTTTCTCAGATATAGCCGGCTCTTAACTGTTTCTTTCCAATACAAAAGCTTTAGAATACGATGTTTGTAAATTTACTCTATTTAACTAACTTGACAGAGCAAAAACAAAAGAACATGATTCTCGATCTTCATTATCTCTGACTTTTTTGGACTAGCTCCCTCCTGTTTTCAAATTTTGGTCATCTAGCCGAGAATTGATAATTTACCGAATGCATTTTTTATTTAATGAATTACATTAAAATGTTTATATCCATTACATAAAAATACTAAACAACTAATTGAATATTTCAGTCTCACGCTCTACCCTCCATGGTTACAGACTGTCAGCATGGACAATATGACAAGAATTCATTATGATTCTCATTTTTTCCAAATGTTGAATAAAATCTAAGATCAAACATTGTATATTCTCAGTGTAAGCACTACATATACCTCAATTGGCAACACTCAATGTCACATGAAAGATAGAAGAATGAAACATACATTTTGGAGTATAATGCAGTGATAGTATTTGCACTTGGTAATGTATATGAGCGGTCGGCTAGTCAGTATCACACAAAGGTTGCCATCACTGGCTTAAAATTTGATAATTTACTGTTTATGGCTGAAGATTGAGGATTAATATTATGGAAATTAGTGGTATAGATGTTTTGATATTGTACAAGAAAGGCAGAAATGTAGCTTTATCTACAGCACAAACTTTGACCACGTTGACATAGAGAAACACTTGTAATTGACATGTAAACTAGCTGAGAGTATTTTGATATTTCATAGTTGTGGTCAGATATTTTTTTTTAGAAATAAGCAGTCAAGTATGCATGTGCTCAAACTCTGTGTGAGTTGGCTGGGGGTGGGAAGTGAGGTTCATGTTCACACCATACCAAATCTCGACAAAAAAAGACCTGAAACTATGAAACAAGGGCCTGTTTTTTTTTTTTGTTTTTTGTTTTTTTAAGCTTTCTCCTTTGTGACACAGGAGGCTGATTACACTAAAACCAAAATAAAATTTTATCCATCGTAACATCATATTATGGTCATGCTAAGAAAGGCTGGTTTATATACAAGGACCAGATATGAAATACCCCTATTCCCTATCACCATATTGTTACTGAGTAGCAGCCTGAATCTATTTTCATTTATACATAATGGACAGTGTGTACATGGCTTAGATCAATGCATTACCAAGAATATAGGCAGAGGGATGCTTATTTTTACTCCATTCACAAGCACCTTTCATAGGATTTTTCATGGTACTTCATGTCTGCACTCAAAATTTATATTTATAATTGCAGAGAGTTTATGGGGTTTCTCCCGATACCTTTTTGGTGTGTGTGTGTGTGTGTGTGTGTGTGTGTGTGTGTGTGTGTGTGTAATATATGTAAACATAGATCTACTTTATTCATCTGTAGCTGTGTTCAACATCTGTCGGATCTCTCAGTATCCAACTTCTACAAATCTGAGATGCTGGTTATACATGTAAACTTTTCTGCATACAACATACGTACTGGACAGTGCTCTGTGGTCACCCAGTAAAGTAGCTTATGTGTGCCCCTGACCTAGGAACTAAATGTTATGCATCTATATGTAATATGTCAGGGAGCCGGGAATGTTTGTGTTACCACTAACATGTGTGCTGTTTTATTGCCATGATAGGACTACACTTTCAATTAGCAGTGGGCTCTTGTTTCAATGGTAGAATTTTGCAAGGGAAGGGGAAAATTCAGGGCTAGTGGTGTGACTCGTGGTGTGATACTGACTGATTGCAATGAGGGCGGGTGTCACTTTCACCTGGCTTGATCAAATTGCCATTTTGTGATGCACATGTGTGTGTGTGCACACACACACACACACACACACACACGTGTATCAACATTCCATGCCGATAACATGACATCCTATTGGGAACCACTGGCTGACACCAACTTGACAGCAAGAATGCATAAACAAGCGGATAGCAAGGGGGTACTCACAGAACAAAACCCTGCCAGAAAAAAGCATCTTCCTCAACAATCATAGTTTGTCCACTCCACTGTTTCCATCACTACAAATGATGATGTGAACACCTGGCAAAAGTCATATATTGCGATGAATCTCAAGACTTGTAGGCCTATGTACCAAATGAGAATGCATGGGTTGAACTTGACACCATGCATGTATGTGAACTGAATGGGGTTGGATGGGGGGGGGGGGGGGATCCCACGCAGTTCAAAGAGGATGTGTGCTGCATCATGAAAGTAAGTTGTATCTATCTGTCAAGGAATATTTTCACAAACACTGACGTACATGCATGTATGTGTGTTCTGTGTCATCTGAAATGAGTTGTTACAAGAATAATAATGCCACCAAAGCAAATAGCCTAATTTAGCTGATGCACAAAGAGTTTTTGTTGTTTGGACGCTGTTCATGCAAGAAGATTGAGTGTATGGGGGTAAGGCAGGTGGCTTCCAATTGTGCTAGTAGAGTAAATTATTTTCCCCCAATACAGAGTACAGAAAATAAAAATATTCCGAAATACTGGCCAGTAGGGAAAATTGGAGGCCTTCAGTATGATGTTGGTACTCAAAAAAGAATATGCCCCTGTGCCGCAGTGCAGAAATACACTGTACCCTTACCCTCAACCCCTCCAACCCCCAACATATTGCTGTATTTTATTCTTGAATTCACATAGTGATAAAAACACCAATAATTTCAAATTGGGATCTTCATCAGATTGAAATTACTTTGTACCATTGAGTATGTTCTATCATTTGCGTGCAGACTAAACATCAAATTTCCAATGTATCAAATGGAAATTTTCATTGATCTTCATTGGTTCATTTTGCCACTTACAATTCTGTACTCACTGGTTGGGCCTCTTCACACTCATACAACATGGTGGGCTGCTTTTTAGACCAAGCACGCATTCAGAGGAGTATTTACACACGTTGCGATGTGTTGTCTGAGATTTTTTATTTTTTTATTTATTTATTTTTTTTTTTTTGTTTGTTTATGTCAGCCTGGTCAAATTTTGTGCTGTAATAAAGCTACATTTTCTGTTTTTTTTGACAATATCAAAACATTCATACCACCAATTTCCATATTAACCCCTCAATCTTCAGCCATAAACAATGAATTATCAAAATTTTAAGCCATTGATGGCAACCTTTGTGTGATACTGACTAGCCGGCCGATCATATACATTACGAATTGCTCATATTTTAGATTCTGTCACTCCATATATGCAAACATGTATGTTTCATTCTTTTATCTTTCATGCGACGTTGACTGTTGCTAATTAAAATACATGCAGTGATAATGCTGAGAAAATACAAATCTTAGATTTCAATCAACATTTGGACAAAATGAGAATCAAAATGTACTCCTATCATTGCTCATTCAGACAGTCTGTAACCAAGGAAGGTAGAGAGAGAAACTGAAGTGTTGACTCAGTTGTACATGTAGTTTTTCATGTAATGGGTATGAAAGATTTTAATGTATTTCATTAAATAAAAATGCTTTCGTTAAATTATCAGTTCTGAACTTTTACATTGAGCATTGCTTTAAATTGAAATACAACCAACACTTTTACCATTAACATTGAAATCCCCCCCCCCCCCCCAAAAAAAAAGTCATGCAAACTACTAGCTGTAACCAGGGAAATGCCTCTCTGGCACTTCCCTGCCGTAACTATGTGATTTACCTTTTTCAAGTTATGTAATTTGGACAAATTTATAAACCCTGTATTCTTAAGCTTATGTATAATAGGAAGAAACAGCTAAAAGCTGCTTATTCCTGGGAAAAGTGTAAATTAACGAGATATTAAATGACTTATCTATGGGTCTATGTGCCTATTTTTTAAAAAAAGGAAGAAAAAATCAATTTTTGTTATTTAAAAAAATGATGTGGCTTTGTATACAGAAAGAAGGCTATCATTAAAAGCTTGGTTTGTGTAAGTCATCTTGAAAGGCATCCAATTGGTAACTTTTTATGATGCCCATGCAGGTAATATGAAATTACTAGTGTGACAAGGGGATACATTGCCTCTACTACATTCAACCCTGACATCTCTTAGCTTGAATTGTGCCAAATGATAAACAATAAATATGTAACACTGACAATTTAACATATTGTTTCTACTGTCAGTGAACTCCTCTTTTGAATGATTTTGTCAATTTCCAAATATTTTCTAGTTTTGGTGACTTACTGTCTATGAATTTAAAACGGGTGCAAAATTCAAACCAAAATAATATATCTTGTATACATTTGTTCCTCAATGACTGTTATTTAGCATGTATATAAATGTACATACCAATAATACAGTAAAATATTCATTTAAAATCCCCAATAAAGAGACCACTCCCCTCTTGCAACCAACTTTTTATAATCACGCTTCTGTTTACATTTGCACTCTGTCTGATCTAGTGTGACCACTAAAATGAAACCTTTTTGTCATTCAAAATAACTTCAATGTGAGTTACTGCTGCTATTGGCTTTGACCAAACCCCTATACCTATAACTTTTTGTTGGACCAAGAAAAAAAATTCCTTCATAAAAACTGCTAAAAATACTCAAATATGAGAAATTTTGAATTAAATAATAAAAACTTTGATTTCTAGCATACTTCAACATAAACCTAACGGTAGTGAATCATAAACTAACATCAACTCCTCTGAGGTTAGTGGTTCATCATTGCACAATTATTAGTTCTTTAGAAAAATTAAGTTTTGTTAAAAAACCAGTATTTTAAGTGGTCATTAGGAAGAAACTTTTGTGACGTTCAAAGAAAATCCACCCTAGTTTGTGTGGAAGTTTGTATGGTCATGTGGTATAACATACAATGTAATATTGAAATTGTTGTACATTATGGAATATTTAGGGTCATGGATCTCTTTAAGAGTTAAGACAGACTGTAGATCAGTTTTCCACATTAAAATCACTCCCAGTTAAATATTTATTTGATGCGTTGTAACATGTATCCTTACATGATCATGAATATGAGGAACATTTTTATCTCGGATACTCTAATTTAACACAAAATATATAGTAAAAGTCCTACTGATAGTGTTGATTTTTCAAGTTGAGTTGTGAATATTTCAGTTTCACAAAAATGAAGCTGGTTGCTCGTCAAAATTGAAACGGCAAAGTTCATTCTAATCCATTGTACCATTTCTTTATGAGATTATAAATATGTACATGTACAGTCACGAAATACTAAATCCATTCAATTAAAACCTCCCCATGCATAAGACAGAACATCATTTCGCAATCCTCTCTTTTTTATACTTAGTTTTTATTCATAGGTGTGTTTTGACTGGAGAGTTAGCAAACAACAATTGAATCTATGTTGTTACTACCAAATTATGTTAACACTACTGCGAACCCTTGTCATTATATGAATTCAAGTTGCACGTCATTCGTGGCCCTGCAGAATGTGTGTGTGTGTGTGTGTGTGTTTTTTAAATTCCATATTCTTGTGCATGAAATGTAAAGTTTATAATTAAAATATACCAATATGCAATAAAACACATATGCATGGAGATGAAGGATGTGATTCATAGTCCAGTCTGTGCAATATAGCTGATGGGGAGCGGGTGCAGGTAAAACTGCTGCTATATCTTTTATTTCTTTTTTAATCTATAATCCTACAACCGAAGGCTAGGTCTGAAGTTTAAAGTTTTTTTGCAGAAGTTCGAGTCTCAATTTCATGAGTCCATCATTTAAATCTTTAGTTGATTATTTTGCTCAGGATCATTAACTTTAGTGAATAGGCTATGTGCAAACCAGCAGAACATCGTATATAAATATAACTAAAAGGCAACCAGATATTGCGAGATCCATGCCCTTTCGCCTCATTTATAACCTTGCTAATTACAGGTCTCGTTTTAGAATGACTGTAGTCAATAAAAATAGGCTATCACTGTGACCAAGATACTTGACATACTGACCTACTTTTATGTATGACACACTATTGTGTCCAGATACACATGTGTGCAAAGTTTCATGATTCTCAGTCAAAGGACAACTGAATTATAACCCGGGCATGAAGTGTAATGTAGTTTTACATAATGTATCACCATGACCCAGATACTTGACCTACTGACCTACTATTGTTTCATGACACACTTTCAGGTCAAGATACATGTATGTGTGAAGTTTCATGAAATTAAGTTAAATAGTAAAGGATTTATAGCCCTGATACGATTTTACAAGAATATGTCACTGTGATCCAGATACTTGATCTAGTGACCGACTTTTGGTTCATGACACACCCTTATGCGTAGTTGCACCTGTGTGTAAAGGTTAAGTAATCTAACTATAAGAGCAGAATTACACTTCCGCCATGAAGTGTCATGTAGTTTTACATGATTTTGTCACCGTGACCCAGATACTTTATCTGGTGACCTACTTTCGGTACATGACACACCTTTATGTGTAGATACATCTGCGTAAAGTTTCATTAATCTAAGTCACATAAAGTAAAGGAGTTATATATAATCTGGACACGAAATACAAGAATCTGTCACTGTGACCCAGATACTTGACCTAGCGACATAATTTTGGTACATGATGCACCCTTATGTCAAAATTCACCTATGTTTAAAGTTTCATCAATTTAAGTTGAGGTATAAGCGAGTTATACAGCGGACACAATTGCGGACAGGGACGCATGGACATGCGGATGGATGAAATAAGTGATTTCTGTATGCCCCTCCTCCATTAGGAAAGGGGCATAACAATGAAAAATAATGAAATGGAGTCCATTTTAAAACTAATGCAATAGGATAATTTGGGATTTTCCAAGGATTAAAAAGACCAGCCGTGATTTTCAGACCTTCAAAGTTCATTTTTTTAATGGAACTTCCAAGTGTTTCTAGACAGTGTTTGAACCAATTATGCATCCAAGGTCTATTATCTGTTCTATTTATGTCTGTGTACCAACACAGGTATATTGTTTTTCTTTCTTTCTTTCTTTCTTTCTTTCTTTCTTTCTTTCTTTCTTTCTTTCTTTCTTTCTTTCTTTCTTTCTTTCTTTCTCTCTCTCTCTCTCTCTCTCTCTCTCTCTCTCTCTCTCTCTCTCTCCCCCTCCCTCCCTCCCTCCCTCCCTCCTTTCTTTCTTTCTTTCTTTCTTTCTTTCTTTCTTTCTTTCTTTCTTTCTTTCTTTCTTTCTTTCTTTCTTTCTTTCCAAGCAAATTTTTCAGACATTTCATTTGAAAACCATTATACGTAGAAACCCCAAAACTTGGCATAATTATACTTCCATACATGGAGTATTGAATTTTTGTAAAAAAAAGTTCAACGGTTTTGAAAATTATGCAAATTAGGGTCATTTGAAGATTTATATCTTGAATATCTCCAAAATTATTATAGATACAGAAAATCAATTCTTATTCCATGAATATATTTGTACCACTGCACATTTTGTAATTTACATGCAACCTGTAAAGGTAAAAAATCAAGGTCATTTGGACCTTTAAAATTTTCATCTAGCCATAACTCTGTCAATTTTCAACCAATTTTAACATGTTGGACCCCAGTTGTAGTTATTGCAACACTGCATATTTTTGTAATTTACAAATAAACTCTAAAGGTCGAAGGTCCAGGTCATTTGGACCTTTGAAATTTTCATGCAGGCATAACTCAGTCAATGTATATCCGATTTTGATCATGTTGGGCTCAAATTGTAGCTAATGTAACAGTACACATTTTGTGACTTACAAGTGACCTATATATTTCAAACATCAAGATCATTTGGACCTTTGAAATTCTCATGTAGCCATAATTCAATTTTTTATCCAAATTTAATCATGTTGGACTCAAATTGTAGCTATTGTAACACTGCAAATTTTACTTATTGTGGCCTCCAAGGATCAAAGGTCAAGGTTATCAGGACCTTTGAAAATTTCTTCCAGCCATGACTTGGTCAATTTTCATCCAATTTTAATCATGTTGGGCTCAACTTGTAGATATTACAAAACTGCGTGTTTTTGTAATAACAGGTAACTTGTAAAAATCAAAGGTCAATGTAATTCGGACCTTTGAAAGTTTCATCTTGTCGTACTAAACTTGGTCAACTTCTCTATGATTTGGTTCATGTTGGGCTTAAATTGTAGGTATTGTAACACTGTATATTTTTGTAATTTACATATGACCTTTAAATGTCAAGGTCATTTGTACCTTGAAATTTTCATGCAGCCATCAGCTTAATGGAATTTGAAGTACCCCAGGACAAAAGTTGTAGGTTTTATTATTTACAACTTTTGAAGGCACACAGACAGGTTTGCTTCAAAGCAAATCTTCTTTTCTAGTTGGCTCCTGCATCTTGTTCCTGTCATAGTGGTATCATATGACAATTGAGATACTAAATGAATACCCTGGGATATAAACTGTATATTAGGTACTACACATGTTTGTGTTTTACTTATTCTTTCGCACATGCAAATACATGTACCTCTGTTGAATTTATGTGTTTTTGTTTCAGATTTGGTGGGTACCTGTGGTTTTTAGTCCTTTGAGCAGGATCACAGAGAAACGTCCTCTTCTGTGTCACTGTGATATAAATATAGCCAGTGGTTTTGGTGCATTCCTACACTGGGTCCGGTTGCATCTTAGCCAGTCATAACAATCTCCAGCTGTCCATGTAAGCAGTGTTACACTGTTTAGCGATAAGGTAAAAAGCAGTGGTCCCAGGAGGGTGTGGAGGGTGTCTGATCTCCATACTCAATGTGAGGATGGAGTGACCCAGGAAATCGTATAGGTAATCATTTCTGTCTGATGACAGCTATAGAGGGACTATTGTATACCAATGTCCGATAGAGTTGAATTGGACAAAACTTAAAATTGACCTGAAAACTGCTTATTTTTTCTATCTGACACATATCACAATGCCAATACACACTTTTGTGATTTATTGTATGGGCTCGAGGTGGGGAATGGATTCAAGAAATCTGCATCAGGAATTATTATCTCATGGGGGGCGGGGGGGGGGGGGGTCATTTGATCATTTACCACCACCCCAAAGGTGGATGTTGAGTGGCCGGCTGATTTGATCACATGGTGGCAAACATTTTATAGACTGTCATGCTTCACATTTTGACCCAGCTTATAACACTCCCTGATGAGCGCCATACCTCATAGCCAAAACGTTTTGCTGGTTTGTTTTCAATTGTTTATCATGGGTGAATGTTAAAAAGTTTGGCTACAGTCATATACATGTAGTCAGTATTTCTTCGCTTTTGTGCTCATTTATATCTGTGGACTGGAAAAGAAATGTCCAAAACTAGAAAAGATGATTTGCTGCATAGCAAATCGGTGTGTGTGTCTTCAAAGCATATTGGTATGGCAATGTACAACTATTCCATAACACAGGAGTAGAAGTTGGAATGGCATCTCTATCTATTATAGCTTTTGAAGTTATTCACGATTTAAAATTTCTAATGGTGCTAATTAGCATAATTTGAATTGCTACAATTTTTGTTATACATTCAAGAGATACGCAATGGTAAAAAAGTTGGAATGACATCGCTATCTATCATACTTTTGAAGATATTCAAGATTTAAAATTCCAAATGCCCCTTATTTGCATAATTTTAAACATCTTCATTCCTGTGCATAGAAAGGTCAAACTCCTTGTATGGAAGTAAAATCCTGCCAAGTTTGGAGTTTCTAGGTAAAATGGTGTCAGAGAAAAGTGATGGACAAATTCACTGGTAAAGAAGGAAGGAAGGGCGGACGGACAGACGGACGGACAGACGCACTTTGTCTGGACAGACAGACAGACAGATAGAAAGAAAGAAAGAAAGAAAGAAAGAAAGAAAGAAAGAAAGAAAGAAAGAAAGAAAGAAAGAAAGAAAGAAAGAAAGAAAGAAAGAAAGAAAAGAGTGTGTTGACACACACACACTTTAAATATCAGATATGTCTTGGGTGTTTTCCTGCATCCCACTGCGGAACCTGTTAAGTAGTTTTTATGAAAAAAAACCCAGATCATTTGAATTTTTTTTATTGCGGGGTATGGGTGAAAGAAACCTCATGAAGGGTGTAGAGATTATGACTTTACGTATCACACATAATAAGCTGGACACAAACCGGAGTTGGGGAGCCAATTGGAGCCTAAATGGACTGTAGTTTTGAATGGAAAATATGGGAATGCTGGTCCTGTGCAGTCGTATTTGACAGAGGTTAAATACATGCACTTTGCTACGTTTTTAATGACACTTTCGTACACCACAGACTTTGCGTTGTAAAGAAAGGGCTTTCATGTGTTCTCGTCTTCTGACAAGGGCTTTCCAACAGTTTTTGAATGGAAAGCACATGATGAGTTTTACCCAATTCAGGGCAATTTTGCAGAAAAGCATATTTTTAACACCAGGAGACAAAGGCAATTATGTAAGAATTTTTGGCGATCAAAAGTCTATAGCAGGGGCAAATTTAGAGGGGAGTCAGACTGGTCCTGGACTCCCCTATTTTGGTGTCCACAAAAAAAAAAAAAAAGAAAAAGAAAAAAAAAGAAAGAGGAAAGGGAGACAGAAAAGATAAACGACGTGGGACTCATTAACAAGACCAGAAAGAAGTACATAGCCTTACATATTCAGTTTTAGTTGCAAACTGAGATAAGGAAATCGTACAACCCAGCAGCTAGCATACAGCATGTTTCAATACAACCACACTGCAGAGGTAGCCCAGAGAGGCAGTTGCATGTGAAACTACTTCCAGATGTGGAGATGGGTGCAGCACTTGACTTCCCGGCCAGTGTCCTGGGTTTGGTCAAATTTTAAATGCAAGGGTCAGTGAGTGTCATTCGGCCCAGATACTCCCTGCGGCCACCGGGCTTGCTCTTGTGAATGATGCATGTGAATGGAGTCATGACCTAACTTTGACACGTAATGATTTAATCCACACAGTGACATGTTTGCTTGCTTAATTTAATGTTGGGCTTAAAATAATTGGTATTTGCAATGAATATGGATCGTTTTCTTATAAAGAAGCCAAAACTTGAAAAGATAAGATCCAAAGAAACTATGGATGGACAAAAGGTAAGAACTATTATCATTACGTATACCAAATGCCATGAAGTGAAATGTGTATGCTTATCCCCCCTCCCAGCAGCAGGGAGGCCAAATGCAGTGGATTTTGTGTCTCAGAGAAATCAAATTATGCTATTAGAATACAGTCTCAAATGCCAGGAAAATGCATCTCAGAGCATCTATTTTTTTTTAAATCCCCCCTCCGCCGCTGTGGCCTTTGTCACTTTCACACGCGCGCTTTGGGCTTTGTTTAAGTCACTGATCCCCCTTTCCTGAAATCCTACATCCACCCCTGTATAGTTTGCCCTGTGTCGAGGATTCCCAAACAAACTTGGGTGTATCACACGGAAGAAAGATTTGGCGTGTACTGTAGTTATCCCTGTGTCGGTCCATGTCAGCAAGTAAAACTTCACTCATGAAGGTATACAGGTTTGGCACAAATGTTTATGCATTTTGTCATGGGTTCTAACAAATGAACGCCAACAGGACGCGGAAGATGACTAAGGGCCAAATAGGTCACCCTCCTCCCTTCCAGCGCCATGTTTGATGAACTGGCAATCTTTTGGCATGAATATTTTAAAAGTTTTTACCTAGCCCCAGACTCCACACTCCTCAACTGATACGCTACTTAAATCAAACGCCCCTAAAACCTCAAAATCCAGGGATCAAAATACGAACTCTGCTTTTGTATACGAGGGTACCAGTCAAATGTTCTACATTAAAAAAAAAAATTGAATATCATTTTATTCATTTCAATTTTTCATGGCATGTTGAAAAGGGTGAGTGGCTTCACTCTAATAAGATTAAAAACAAACAGCTCTGGTCTTTCAAGTGAGTGTTTTCCCTCCTTTTGACATGATTCGGGATCAACTGAGTGTCTCCACTCACCGGTCACCTTAAGCTTTTATGCAGCCACACAAGGGCTAATGAGTATTTTCCCTCGTGTGGGCCCCGCTTCGAATTTCTTGTGCCAGGTAGCCGAGTGTTTCCACTCACCAAAGCCTTGATGCAGCTAGTCTGAGTGAGTGGTTCCCCTCATTTGGGCCTCATTTGGGATATTTTGTACCGAATGAGGATTCCTACTCATCGATGGCATTGTGCAGCAGGTCCAAAGTGAGTGGATCCACTCAGTTGGAACCTTTTTTCCAAGGTTTTGTACAGAATGAGTGTTTCTACTCATACAAAATGTAGATCTGTAGACCTAACAGGCATCAGAATCCTAAATTCGCAGCAACATGTTCCCAATTTCCGTCAATTCAGCCAAAAAACAGAAAAATGGATTTTCTGTTTTTAAAATAAATTGTGTTAACAATAGCTGAATACTGTGCCTGTGTTGGGGTCATGCCCGGGCAAACTTTGGATAAACAGGAACAATTCAGTTCAAACTTTATTCTATGTCAGTTTTATGCTTAATAAACATTAGCTTAAAGCTATTTTCACACCAACTAATAAAATCAATATAATAATGAAACATACAAGAGACAATGAAATGACAATACATCAAGTAGACAATTTAAAAGTATCTAATAGGCCATACAAATGTACTTGTATGCAGCATTTGTAGGACTTAAAAATTAAACTGTTGGTTTCTGCATAGGTGGCACTTACACTGAGGGCCCTTGCAAGCACATATTTCACATTTAAAACTGGGTAAATCTGTAATTTCTTTCAGTTTATCTGGTAGCTCATTTGCATATTTTGGGCATTTGAAATTTTAGTGACCATGTTCCAAAATGGATAAATTTTACTGTGGGTATATTGAAATTGAGAGCCTGACGTGTACTGCACATGACTGAGTGTTTAGAGAGTAATCCATCTGAATACTGAGGGGCAAAGCCATTTTTTATTTTGAATGTTTCTTTAGCTATTGTGCGAAGTCTATCAGTTTCCAAAGGTTACCAGTCCACAAATTTCTAGTAATTTGGAGTAGGAAGAGGAATTATCATTGAACACAAAACTAATGCCCTGTTGAAGCAGTTTTTTTTTCCATCTTTTGCCTATTTTGACAAGAACAGAAATTATACACAATGCAACAGTGTCTGAAATGAGATAAAATATATGTTTTAGTATTGTTTAGTAGAAATATACCAGCAAGTTTTGCTGGTATATTTCCAGAATGTGTTTAAAATGCTTTAGTTTACATTGAGTTGAGCCAATACATGGTACAACTATATATAATTATGTACACTGATCTACAGAATTAAGATCTGTGCAAATGACTGCCTGTGTACGTGTACTGTATCCCTGGAGAATGATTGCACATTCCCCGTTTTCCATGGAAACCCATGATATGCGACGGCAGCCTATCAGTGAAGATACTTGGCATTACTTCTTTAATTGTCTTGCTTATGCTGTCCGACATCATCATACATAAATGTTATACAAGCACTTCACTCTTCAATTTCCTGCTGCGCTCTGTGCATTTCGCAGACAGTTTTCTTGTTGCCTGCAATATTCTTAAGAAATACATATATTGTGGTTTATTCAACAGAACACGAATTTTTATCTTATTCTGGTCACTTCAAACCAACAACCACTGGTTCATTCAAAGGAAAGTTAGTACAATTTGGTGTCTGTTATTGCTTATAGTTTATATTACATATATGTTTTGAGATGAACAGGTGTCTCCCATGAATTGACATAGTGCACTGCCCCCACTATCTGCCCTGTCATTGTGGTTGTCGTATCATTGGTTTGGTGCATCTAGTTTCTTCCTGTATTTGCCTTCTCTTACAAAAGGGATTTCAAAACAGCTTTGCCCTTTTCCCCCAATTGTTTAAACCAAACCTATGATACAGAATTACACATGTAAATATCTTCAGGAAGTACATTGTATATAGTAACCTGGAAACTCCATGGAAATCTGAAAAGAAATATCCACTGCCTTGAAGTACCAATTCCACCAATCTGCAGGGATACATGTACTTCAATATAATACACTGTGCATGGCTTTCCAGCAAATGTTAGGGCATTAATTATTTCATGCTGGCTGATTTATACATCATGTAATCCTCAATGTCTTAGAAAAGCATGAAGTCCTTCACAGATTCTGAATGGTGTTGGGTACATTTAGTTCAAAGTACATTCACTGAAGATATACATACAGGTAAAAGAGCATGAGGATCTCATTGGCCAAAGCCAATATGTAAATGTACATATTTAATCATTACATGTACATGTACCTACACTGTACATGTATGTTCACAGTCCTTGCATTTTTTAAGGAGTACGGTGACTGAGGTTTTAATTTCACCATTTTGGACTTATACATAAATGTAAAACCTATGTTAAAAATATATTTCATTGGGTTTTACTTTTTATTTTCAGTTTTGCACCACTAGCAAAATAAATAAAAATAAAAATACAATGAAATCAAGTGAATTAACAGCAATTAATGGAATGTGGGATCCCAGTGCACTGGTATGGGTAATAATTTTGCCCTAGCACAAAGTACGGAAATATGAAAATAATAAAGCAACTTAATTTTTGCATGGTATATTTCCCAAAATTTCCATATACATCTACCAGAAGACACTACAAATAGTGAAGTCAGGCTGGTGCAGCTTCCTGTGATGGCAAATCTATGGTCTCCGTGGCACAGACATAAAAATGTTGCCACAGTTTCTGTGGGTGATGACCCAATCTACTCCGAGAAGCTCCAAGGCCACAGGGATCTATCTAGACTTTTTTCCCTTTTATTCCACTTTCAAAATCCACAGGAAGAATATTTCTATGAACATGGCTGAATACTGAAGCAATATGCATAGTGTATTGTAATTTTGTAAATGTACTTATTTCCACAAATATAAATTTTCTGGTTTTAACATTTCAGGCATTTAACTGCAGTTTTCATACCACTTATTATCAACCCTCAAATGTTATTTTAATTGGGAGAGCCAGGTGAAAAGTGCATCAAGAAATTTGAAAATTTTTACTTAAATTGCCTATTTTTAACAACTTTTGGAGTCCCCAAATTGGAAGACTCATGCCAAAATTGAGAGTTGACAGGTGTGTCATGTATTTGGGACATAGTTCCTATCTTAAAAATTAATAATAAATCTAATTGTTTTCATTCTCTTGGTTTTTTGCAATCAGGAAAATAAGTGAAAAAAAAAGAGCATGCAGTATTTAATTTGAAGCAGATAACATCTGACCACCATCCACTTTAAATTGGCCACTTTAACCCTTTCCCTTTAAACCGGTCAAAACCAGCTGGTGGTCATATGTTGTCTGCTTCAGTGTTTTTTCAGCTGATTTCTACAATAATGAAAAGTAATTTGACTGAGAATTGTAGATGTATCAAGATCACATGCCCCAGGTCAACAGCTTTCCTTGGCATGGGTTGGGCACTAAATGCCCAACCCATGTCAAGGAAAGTTGTTGACTCAGTCTTAATTAACAGGGGAGAGGGTTAAGGGCAAAGGTTCAAACAGAGTAATGAAAGGTGGTTGGAAGCTGCACAGATGAAATCATGATCAACTCCAGCACTCTGAGTTTTATTCTAGCATCTGCACCCAGCTGATGGCATAGCCTGAACATACCTGATAAATGCTTTTTTTCTTCTTTTCTTTCTTTCTTTTTTTTTTTTTTTTTTTTTGCCTCAACCCAGCTAGATAATCAGCTTGGATTTTCACAATGTTTAGGCAAACTGAACATGTTCAATGTATTTGCCAATTCCAATGGTGTTAAACAGAAGAAAATTAAAGCAACTTGCACATTAACTTCATATCCTTTCCAAGCAATCACATGATGGGTTGCAGGGTTCTCAGTATAAAGTAAATTAGCATGGGTTTCAAACAGTCAATTATTGTGGGCATAATGATCTATGTTGGGGGGGGGGGGGGCAACATGGAAAAAGTGGTTTACAAAAGCGGACAATGCTTAAGTGCACAGTACAATTAATTGTTTGGTAATCTTTTTGTGATGCTTGGCAAATTGTTCCTCCATGCATATTCTCACAGGCTCCAGCCTGAGCCCATATTTAAACACCCATCTCATCAGCCACATTAAATCATTAGATAAACAAAAATAGATTGTGAGATATATGGAAAGAACTTCACCCGGGCATACATACATGAGTACACCTGTTAATTACACTTAATTTCCATCGATCATCTCCTTTTATCCCATGTTTGTGCTTGCACTCCGGCCAAACACCAATGTAATACAGCTAATATGTGATCTGCTTCCTCGTATTACATATTTGTTCATATGCAAATTAGCCATGTGTTGTTAGGGTAACAATCGAGCCTCACCATGAATAAAATACGGTTTGAAATCACTTTTTTGTGCATTTATTTCACTGTAAAACATGGGATAAACACAAACCATAGGTCGTTTGGGTATCTGGGCCCACAGAACAGAGCTCGTGCATTCTGTGGGCCCAGATACCCACACTTGCTAGTTTGTCTATCTACATCTGTCTGCAACTGTCCACCATGTCTCATGCTACATTGTTCCTACTAGGCCATCTAGGAACCTTCACAGAGAGTGAGACCCAAGTTCAGACCTCTGTTCTGAATATTTTAACCCTTTTTTTAAAAAAATTAATCGACAGCAAAAATTCACAATATTGATATTATTGAAGATTTAAATTTCCAAGTTATAACATGTGCAAAAAGGAGAGGCCCTTAAGTGACAAAAGCACCAGAAAGGAAGAGTACAGCAAGTGGAACTTCTTTTATCCTGAAATTGGTGGCAAGTTACATGTCCCCCCTCCCCCCCCAGCCCCCAGTGAATGCGCTAACAAATTATATGTGTTTGACACTTTTGCTTTCCATACTACAGCAGTCCCTCCTTTGAAAGACCACCCCTTTTGGAGACCACCTCCCATGAAAGACCACAGTTGTCAGGTCTTTCTGTAGTACTTTTCATGTTATTTATACCTCCTCTGAGGGACCACCTGCTTTATGTGACCACCTTTTGGGTGGCACTACGGACGGTCTCTCAAAGGAGGGACTACTGTAAAGGACAAATTTATTGAAACTGAATGAAAGACCCTTTATTTTCCATATTCCATACTAGCCATTACATTGTATTTCTAGATTTTCTTATTTTCCATACCTTATACTAGGGCAAAATTATTACCTGTACCAGCATACTCAGAGTCCCTTCGATAAAAGCAAGATCTTTATCAACTTTACCAGTACAGATGTCAATAAGTCAACATTTTTCTGCTCATACCAGATCACTGATTCCAGTATGCATCATCGATTGTCAGCCATGTTTGAAAACTTTACTTGATCATATCTGATACATGCATTTAAAATATATACACAGTAAAACCTGTTTTGAGAGACTGCCCCTATAGCAGGCCAAAATGTGGTCACATGAGGCAGGTGGTCTCTCAATAGAGGTGCAATAACGTGGAAAAGATGGGAAAAGGGACATGGTAAACATGGTGTCAAAAGACAGGTGGTCCTTCCTCGCAATGGTGTCTCAAAACAGGTTTCACTGTATGTGTTTTCCTCGTGTTTTATTCCACTGTTTCTGATGATCCCACGGTGCCGCACCACGATCATCATGTGCTAACTTTGGCCACAGTTAACAGGACAGTCCTACATAATCACAATGAAAGATGTATTCATTTGAACTATTCTAAAATTAATATATTTTCTTTCAGTTCTCAAGCTCTGCCGAGTCATATTTAGCTTCCACTTGTGTGATAGGTCTTTCCACAAGTTAACCTTTTCTTGCTCAAATTGCCCAAATGCGCCCGCATGTAAACTTTTTACGCACCCACCACTTTGCAATGCTCTTGACTCAGTTTCCAACTGAGCTGTGAAAGGGTTAATCACACTGAATGGTTAGAAGTGATTGGACATACACATGTAGCAGATACACCATTATATACAGTATCAGCACTTGCTGCATGGGTCACGACAGGATTTTTAACCAATGAATGAAGCTGTTTATCCCCAAAGTGTCTTCCCTTGCAACCTGTACATGTACATGAATACCAGGGCAAGGTTACCAGTGTACTGCTTCCCACTGCCAACATGACCATTGGGCCCTGGTACAGTTTAAGTCCAGTCATTTTGGACTACTTAATTTACCACTGCCACTAGGAGACATTCATATTTAACTGCGCTCCTGCTCATTTCCTGTGTTGCCGTGGCAATAGACTGATGCTTCCACCATGATCAGGGCAGATTTGTATTATATACTACATGAACATCCATAAATAACACCTTTTCAACCAAAAGAGAGTCCATTTCTAAACAATTCAGGCGTCCTTTATGTTTCAAATATATGTTAATACATTTTCTTAAGATTATTCCATGTTTGTGTTGTTCATTTTGTTGAGAAAGTACTTTTGATCATGCTAAATACATGGATCTGCCCTGATGCAGGTGGCTCCCTCTTTTGCTCAATAGGTGTTACAGTAGGGCTGCATTTAAATATGAATACATCCTATTGCTTTAGTTTTGTTGCATCTTTTTATTCTCCTTGCATTGTTTTGTGGCAAAGTAAATCTGCAAATTTCAAGATACCATAAAATTGAGGGACTAGCTGTTTGCATTGTTTTCCTGTCCATCATGAAACAAGGGATCATCACTTATACCTGTATGTATTTAAAACAGAGTTTGTTTTATGGATCATATTAATTTTCAAAAACTTGTATTCTCTTCTTGTAAAATTGTAGATTTAAGACCGAACTTGTCAATGTTTAAAACCATGGAATTAAAGCAGTTAGAGTGAGTTTGTTACACCTTAATGCTCGGTGATTTTTGCCCGCAAATCATGCTATTGCTTAGCCTTGAGTCATTTGTAAATTGGAGCAAGGAGCCTTGATCTATAAGGAGAAATTATTCCATTTCAGCGAAATGTAATAGACTGGGTGCCACTTACTTCCTTTGTATTGATCTTTTATATTGGTTATGTAAACAAGCTTACAAGTGCCGAGACAATGGGCTCCGTGCTCCTTGCAGAATGCAAAAAGTACAATTTGCATTTGTGGCTGCAAAATATGGGGATGCAGAATAATTTTCAAAGGAACATGTATTTATAGTCCAGGGGACTATGTACTCCAGCTGTAAATAATGAACATTTTACATTTGCGAAGTGTGATTTGTGATTTCCACCACGTGCACATGAATTTAACCCATTACTGGTCAGAGTACACTCAAGTCAATAGCTTTCCACGGCACAGGTTAGGCATAATGTGCCCAACCCGTACCAAGGAAAGCTATTGACCTAGAGAGTGCCATCCTGAATGCTTTCACTTAGAAATCTCAGCAAAAAATGTTTTCTATCAGCAAGAAATTTTAATAAAAATGTTAAGGTAAACGAATATTTACATTCGGGCGCTTTTCAGTGATTTGAGCAGAAAAGGGTTAATTAACACGGGAGGAAAGTTTGTAAAGAGACAAATATTCCACATCATGAATGTAATGTCTGCAGAGAGGAAAACAAGTTCTGAACTCAAACTTTTGTTATGATTAATGTTTTATCTGTTTGAGCCTTTGCACTTATTTCGCTGCTGCATAATGATTAACTAACACTTTAAAAATGTCAACAAACAATCATAGTATACTGTCTGCAAAACATGTACAGTAGTCCCTCTCTTGAAAGGCCCCTCTTTTGGGAGACCACCTACCTTTTGTGATAATTTTCATTGGGCAAAAACACCTTCTGATATTTTACCTGCTTTAGGAGACCACCTGCAAAACCTGACCACAAACACCCAAAACGACCCCAAAAGACCACTCATCTATCCAGAAAGTCCCCATTCCAGATAAGTAAAACCCACCTACTTTTCAGAAGATTGATGAAATGATTTGTCAAAATGAGTAAACACATGACTACAAGCAGCACTTAAAGTGAACATCAATTGTTTGAATTTAAATTATGGATGGGAATTCAAAGTAGTGGTTAGTTGTTAGGCACGTGGTGTAAGAGTCAAAACCTCCTTTGGAAGACCACCTGCTTTATGTGACTGCTGCTTGGCTGTCACTAGGGGTGGTTTCTCAAAGGAGGGATCACTGCAGTAGTCCCTCCTTTGAGAGACCGCCCCTAGTACCACCCAAAAGGCAGTCACATAAAGTAGGTGGTCTCTCAAAGGAGGTATAAATAACATGAAAAGTACTACAAAAAGACCTGACAACTGTGGTCTCTCAAAGGAGGTGGTCTCCCAAAGGAGTGGTCTTTCAAAGGAGGGATCACTGTACTAGTGGCTGCATTGTGTCCATGTCTGTGTTGTTTGTCAAAACCTAAAACCTCAAAATTTGTTGGGTCTGTTTGTAAGCATGGCACAGCACACCATATCTGGGGACAGCCTCAATGTATAAGTTTGCTCTCCTTTCATGCATATTTAGGCTCCTTGTTTAGAGTTACCTATTTACCTTGCGTTGTCATTTGGTTTTCCCCTTATGGTGGTGCAATGTCGTACAGCTCAGTGACCATTATTATAATATAAACATGTTTCAGTTGTTCGCATCAGAGACATTTGTACAGCAGAACACTTGGTACTGGCGTTCTTGAATTTGGTCTTTGACTTATCCCGTGCTCCTGGTGTGATTTAATTTAGCCTTCTGTATGTGGACGTTATTTTTGAGGTGTAATGTGATCTGGACATGCACTCAAGGCTTGTGATGACTGCAAATGCACTGTACTACATATAGAGTGCTTCCAGCGTTTTTGATATATCATGGGCTCTGGTGACCACCAGTTGATAGTTTTCGTACATTAAATCATAATCAGGCTCTTTTACACACAACTAGCCTACTTGGGAACATTTGCACGTAGTTTACTGAAGTAGTTTGTTTAATAGTATAAAATAACTTCTTGTCATTCAATGTGTGACCTTTTTCACCTTTTTTTTTGTTAACCCATTGTCGCTCGAAGCACCCAAAAGTGGCCAGATGTACAATGTACAAATGTAAATTGTTGTCTTCCTTAATGTTTTTACTGTAAATTCTCTCACAGGTCAACAGCTTTCCTTGGTGCAGCTTGGTGTAATGTGCCCAACCT
Source organism: Hermodice carunculata (assembly GCA_964020975.1). Taxonomy (NCBI): domain Eukaryota; kingdom Metazoa; phylum Annelida; class Polychaeta; order Eunicida; family Amphinomidae; genus Hermodice; species Hermodice carunculata. The sequence continues at coordinate 37,925,390 of OZ026620.1, forward strand.
GTGCCAACGAAACCTATTGATTAAGTCATACTCCGACCAGGAATGGATTAATTTTCATTGGGAGTCGAAGGGTGCACAAAAACATTAGGAGTTAGCCCTTTCCCTCTAAAACTGGTCACAACCACAGGTGGCTACCTGCCTGTAGAGTTCACAGTAGACCTCACAAAAAGGCAACATGCAGCTACTAAACATTCAGCTCTTGCTATTCAAGTAGCACCAGGTGATATGCTGCTGACAGGGGTCTGTCACGCAATTGAACTTTCTTATCAGCACTAGGTAAGAATTACGCTGTGAAATCAGCTGGTATGTTCATTAACTGTTAAAATGCCAAATTTCGGACTGAGTCAATAGCCTTTGCACCCAATGCATGTCGAGAAAAGCTACTGACCTCGTGTACTCTCTCTGGAACTACAGGCATACTGGTACTTAAATGAAAGGTCTTTTTACGAGAAATACAAATCTGGGATCCTAATGATAATTCAGACTAGTTTGACTTAAGTGGATAGACTTTATACGTGATTGGCACTGAGTTAATATGTGTAAATATCAACACTAGTCCCCTTATACACTCAGGTGTCTGGCCCGGCAGACTGAGGAGCTGCCATTTCTTGGGGATGGAATCTTGCTGTTGCTGGTGGTCGGATGTGGTCTGCTTCAGTGCCTTTGATTACTTTAATCCTTTCACCCTTAAACCGACCAAAAGCGGCTGGTAGTTTAATGTTATCTGCTTCAGTGTTCAACTAATTTCAACAATAATGAATAACAATTTGACCAAGAATTGTAGATGAGCCCTATCAAGATATCACATGCCCCAGTTCAACAGCTTTCCCTCTGCATGGGTTGGGCACTAAGTGGCCAACTCACGCCAAGGAAAGTTGTTGACTCAGTCTTAATACAAGGGGGTGGGTGGGTAAAACAACAAATAAAAAATTAATATGAATGAAAAATGTTGATCAGATCTATAAAGATATCATAATTGACCCATATTTCTTCTTTTTTAATACTTTATAAGTCAGATAGCAGTTCCAAATTTCAACCCTACACAGATCAAGCTGACCAATGCCACACTAGTCCAAAAATGAGCAAAAATATCCCACCAATTTGGGTTTCCCATTCCTTAAAGCCACCTCCATAATCGTTTTATTATACTGGCTACATCTCTCTGCCACGGTCTGCTACCCTTGATACAGATCATTATGTGGCACTTGCTAATTTTTTAATGTCATTTCACAGGCAGAAAGAGCATATTAAGGCACACTGGAAGAAGGGTTGATGATTTTTTTTTTCTTTCTTTCTTTTTCTTTTTTTTTTTTTTTATTATACTGGCTACATCTCTTTGCCACTTTCTGCTATCCTGGATGCAGATCATTATGTTGCAGATGCTAGTTTTTTAATGTCATTTCACAGTCAGAAAGAGCATATTAAGGCACACTGGAAGAAGGGTTGATGATTTTTTTCTTTCTTTTTTCTTTCTTTTTTTTTTTTGGGTGGGGGAGGTGAGCCAGTGACATTATGAAAATGTACTTGCCATATTTTACCTGTTACCTGTAGCTTTAGCCTGAGCTAACATCTTGACAGCAGGCTGTTCAGAGTGGTTCACGTGGTTGCTGAAAACAATTAAAGGCAAACACATGCAGACACTAAAGTGCAGATCCAGTCGGAAGTGTGGGCCCCGACATGGCAGGGTCGAGTTTAAAACGTTCACCATATGGGGCCAGCCACACGCGTACAGTTAATAGAGCTGCCAAAGAGGAATTTTCACTCCATGGACTTGCATGTATTTAGGTCAACAACCATACCCGTGTGTATAGGTTGACCATTATATTCACAAACAAAAGTTAAATTGATGAAGTGCACACCACTTTCAACATTGACAGCCTGCCGAAATCTATTTTTTTCTTTTTCTTTCTTTTTTTTTTTTAAACTTGAGATGCATACAGGTCACGGCATTGTCACAGGGTCTGAATGGTGGCACATACCTCAGATTGAGACCACCTCCCATCAGTGACCACTTGTCTTTTTAACCCTTCACTGGTCACATTATTACCAAATCCACAGCTTTCCTTAGTGTATTACAGGCACACTGGGCAGAAAACGTGCCAAGGAAAGCTGTTGACCTGGGCCATATCATTCTGTAGTCTATTTCTCACAAACTACATGGAAAAATTTTGATAGAACAAATGAAATTGCGGGATATAACAGGTGAATGACCTCGAGACCCATTGGCCACCATCTTGAGCTCTGGTGACCTTGAATATAGGTCAAGGTTGCTGAATATCAAACTCACCTGAGCTTTTCATGAGATGCTTCCAGAGTGCAAGTTTCATGGTGATAGCTCATTTTGTTCAAAAGTTATTGCATCTGCAAGGGTGATGACAGTACTGATAAAGCGAAGGGGTAACAAGAAGCCCATGGGCCTAATGCTCTGCTGACCACCATCACCAAAAAAATCATTTCCTGAAAAGTATCCCCTCCATGACCTTGAAAAATTGATCACAGTCATCCATATTATGCAATATCAAAGTTCCACATGATACACATTTGTGGTACATTTGGTATCATTCGTCTTATCATTTATCAAGATATTGAATTCAATGTCCTTTTTGATATCAAACTCGACCTAGATTTTCATACACTTGATAAGCCCTGAAAGTTATATACGCATTGTAGAACCAGGCAAGTGCCATGGAGGCAAATGTGCCGGTTTGTCTTCTGCTATTAAATAGCGATAGTCTGACCGGTTTTGTCCTCCACCGGGCTCATCAGAGACTCAATTTAACAAATCCCGTCCGCTCTTTTTATACCATCTGTAAATGTCGGTCCTAGTAACATTAGTTACGTAGGGTTAAAATGCTCAATAAAAAGTTGAGTCAATAACTGTCTTCTCCATAGAACAATGGACTAAGGTACACCTGAGTATAGCCAGGTGTAATGTCACGTGGCTGGAGTATTAAAGCTTGTAACCAAGGGCAGTGTAGGTTTGCCTTTGCTTCAAGTTCGATGGAGTTAACTCTTACTGGATGTTGTCCATATTGCAGGTGTCATGGACAGTGTTACTGTAAATCATTTATTGTGAATGTGTACCGGGGAGGTCACCTGTATAATAATCGTGCCCTCAACATCCAAGAGAAATGTTATTCATAATGGAAAAGGTGCAATCCGCTAACAAACAGAATAGGCATTCTGTTGTCTGTGTAACACATGCACACACACACACAGAAATAACTTTAAACGTAGATGATCTCTGGAGCAAAAATGCAACATAGGACACATTTTATCCAGAGGATAATTCCGCACGCTGCATGCATCTTTGGTAATTAACATAACATTTTTTACAGCAAATAAGATAAAAGCGGGAAAAGAAGGCATTCTACTGCAGTGAATCCAGCTGCAGGACATCTTGTTACACTGCATGCAAGGTTCACTTTCATAATTCCAAGGCAGCTTTTAGGCGGAAATGGCAGATGTGTGCGAGCGAAAGCAGCCTGTCAGATTATAATGTTGTATTTCTTGTCAAGTAGACCAGGCAAGCTCCGTATCGTCTCTATACACTACCCTTGCAGTGGAGTACAGAAAACATGCAGGCAGATAGGTCTGTTTATCAGGAAAGGACTGGTTGCAAAACTAAAAGCTTTTCGAACCTGTCGCAGAGGATGCGACTATAGTTCACCTCTTTTGAACATTTTGGCGATTGTTATTTCACAGGGTTCAATTGATTTTAGCCAAGAGTAAACTAACAGGCAGCAGTCACATGACACCATTATGACAATACATAATAGGTGATTACAGTCCCAGCAACATAGTAATGATTCTTCTGCTAGAGTTTCAAAGGCAAACCCAGGGTAGAGATGGAGGCTTTGATGTGCTACCTGAAGTGCTCATCCATATACTACATGTAATTAATTAGATCAGACCTGTTTCTCCCATGAGGATACCTGCTGTAAGCCTTAATTGTTCTCCAACCAAAGACGAAAAATAGCTTGAGATCCCCTTGTTCAGGTTGTGGAGGGGTATTACCACACATACCAAATCATTTCCATAAATATTATTACTATTCAACAGGATTAGGTAGTAGCTCCTATAGGTATACTGTAGTTCTGGAAATTTTAGCACACACTTTATTTAGCGCAAATGCAATTTTTGCCTAAAAATAAGAATTTTAGCGCATTTTAATTTAGTGCATATTGACGTCTGTATATTGTTTTATTATGAAATGTAAATATTTTAGCGCACTTTAATTTAGCACATGGAGTTACTGCGCTAATATCGCTAAATTAAATAGAGCGCTAAAATTTCTAGAACTACAGTAACTATCTCACACCGAAATGAGTTCCTGTCTGGCTCTTAGTTTCAAGCATGCTGTCTACCGAATAGTTGATACCTTAGAAACAGGGCTTTTTTTTCTTTTGCAACATAACAAGGTTAAAGGTGACACCAAGTGCATGCTCTGTTCTGTACCTCCTGGGTTACATTACAATTCTAACACTTACTTTTATCCTTTTTGTTTTTGGGTTAACTCTTCCACTGACAACTGCGACTAAAGTCAAAGTACTTTAGATGAACGCCTCTGAGTTGTCAGATGGATACTATATATTTGTAAAAAGAACTTTCATTCAAACACCAGCATGCCTACAGTCCAACAGAATATAATGGTACCGGTCAACAGGTTCACTTGGAGTACTTTGGGTGCATTGCACCAAAGCGCGCCAAGGAAAGCTGTTGACTCTATCCAAATCTGGCACTGAAAGCGTTAAAAGGAACTCTTTCAGTTCCAGGTCACGGCATATTTAATCAAATGAGACAAACAGCTGAAAGAGCACACTTTCCAGGGTCCTCAAGGGCACCATTCACAAACAAGCTTCCACTCTGGGATAGATGTGAACATCTATAATACTCAGCCAAATTCTGTTTGTTTGTTTTTTAATTTACATGTACACCAAAATATCATGGAAACATATGACATATTACCTGCAGCAAGATTTAACCAGTTCAAGGGGAAATGGGTTAATATGCCACCTGATTCATTTAGCATGTTTAATTACCATTTACATAAGAACCCACCGGTACTTTCGGACCTGTATCCACTATTGGAGCAACCTTCTCCCTTAAGCTCCATCTTTCACTCATCATGAGCACTTGCCAGGTGTGACCAGTGCTGCTACTTAATTCATAGCCAGGGAGGGGGGGGGGCGCGACTTCAGTGTCTGATACAAAATCCCTATTCTGGGGCCCAGCACTGCCTACAACTGGAAACTGTATGGCATTGTATTTATATTTTCAGGTAATGCTCACTCTGGAAAAGTTTCATTATATATTGTACATATACATTTACTCGACACATTAACCTTCCCTTAACACCAATCACACATATATTCTGGATACTACCTCTTTAAAATATCCAATTGGATAACACACAGGCACTTGACTGCCATTTTGAAAAATGTGAATTGCACACCCTATGGTTTGTAAATGAGGATGGTATTGGAATGATCTTGGGGGGTTTATAATATATGACAACAAAAGTTTATATTTTACAAATATTTCAGAGCATCAATAATGATATGATATTTACTGTGGCCGTGATTCACTTTGACAAATCAAATGTATTTTTGTGTGACTATCCTGCAATACATTGCACCATGTTCAAAATTGTGTGTGCTCATCTACCAATTTGCATGCTCGCATTTGGATTTGTAACAAATGATGACATTTGCTTCAGATATAACTGAGTGTGTAGATTAACGTCAAAATAGCAGGTAATGTTTTAAAAGTACTTTAACGAAGGTTTGTCCTGGTAACTCACAGAACAGGCACTGGAACTGAGCAAAATATAACAATAACAATCACCCATGGACCTATTAACGAGAGGTCCATGGATCACGAAACAACCAGGGCTATGCTGTAGCCTGTTTTACCCAACAACCATGGCTATGCACATGATGCAGCTGTGCGGTTTCCCCAGCAGAAGTTAACCCTCCAGACAAGCTGAAATAAAATGTTGTGTTCGAGTTGACTTTACAGCAGAATAATGGCACACTACGGCCACTTTCTTGATAAACTCTTTCAACTGGGGCTACGCCAATTCACCAAACAACTGTGGCTATGCAGCTATGCAGTTTTCTCGGCCCAAGTTAACCCTCCAGACAAGCTGAAACAAAATGCTGTGTTTGAGTTAACTTTACTGCAAAATAACAGCACATGACAGCCACTTTCTTGATAAAATCTTTCAGCCCGGGTCAATCAATTTTGATTAGGCAAACATGGCTTGAAACTATTTTTTTTTTCATGTTTCATAAAATTTATCTAGGGTCACGCCTTTTCAGTAAGGTGCGGTCAGGCTACCTGAAACCACAAATATATTTTTGTAAGGCCTTAGTTAATTTGGACATTTGTTGAAACATGTTTAAAATGTATATTCTTTCCCCTTTTACACATTACTTCTTTTGACGCCAGTTTAATTTGTTACCTGGGCACAGCCGGAGGTGCCTCTTTTTGATAAAAATTCACTTTATTGAATGAGCTTTATCATAAGGGTTTCATAAATATTGAACATTTTCACACATATATTGCTCTAAGATGTCGACCCTGTGACAGATGTTTAACAGCACGTTATAATTGGCACAGTGGGGTATGGTGGGTTACAGTGGAGTGCAGAAAGGAAAAGGTGATTGGACAGCAAGAAAGCATTACACGGTTTTCCCTGTGTGTAATCAAAAGAAAATAACTGTCTGCAAGTTGTTTTGATGGCCATGACACAGCAGCCAATGAATTTATGCCACTCAATGTCATATGTTGTACAGGTGTTGGCTAATGCTTATGTGAACATCATTATTTAGCACACAGAATATGTGTATACATATTGCATGTATGTAATATACAAAAACATACCTGGGATGTCAATGAACTTTATCTCGCTGTAGGTGTATTTCCACTTGCATTGTTTTGCTGAGAGTAGAACATCCTGAAAAGAAAAAACACAACGTTCAAAGTATTTTAAAACACACCGCTAATTTATAAGTTGAATATATTAATGGCTTTAATTCTATTTACACAAAAAAGTCAATTTATCAATCTTGTTTCATCCCACCCCACTTTCATCATTACATTATCGCTGTATGGTCCCACACTTTGGTTTTTATTGTGATGTTCTCTCTCTCCTGCCTATGAGAGGGGTTTTTTTTTTTGTTTTTAACAAGCAGAACTAATACATGTACATGGGGCTCTATCCTTTGTTCCACTGTTGAATAAAATATGTTTAAATCAAAACACACAAAAAAATATACTCATTCTATACAAAAGTAACAAACTCTTTGGTTGGTAGTTTTCCATTACTTGACCCTTTCCACCTGGAATTAAGACGGAGTCAACAGCTTTTGCCTGGTATGGATTGCACACTAAGTGTCCAATTCATGCCACGGAAAACTGTTGACTTGGGCCATGTGATCTTGATAAGTCTCATCTACAATTCTCAGTCAAATTGTTTTTCCGTATTACTGAAATTAGTTGCAAACACTGAAGCAGACGACATTTGCCCACCAGCCAGTTTTGGCCAGTTCTGGCCAGTTTAAAGGGGAAAGGGTAAAATGGTGCTGCTGCTGTCTCAATTGCCCAGCAATACCAAAATCAATGACAGTTTTGGCTTGTACAACACAAAAGCATTTTTGGGTAGCCACTACTTACTAATTGGCTCATAGACTAAAAGGTTTAATGTAAACGTTTATCATGTATTTCTTGAAAGGGGAAATGATCAGAAGATTTCAAACATGTGCCATAAAATTGAGTGTTTATTCAGGCTTGTCATTGATGAAAATTCACAATAAGTGAGTTAACTATATGGCTAACCCCTTGCAACTCAAAGGCATCGTGGCAATAGCAAATCCTCTGTCCCAAAGTGGTGGTCACTTCCTGATAACTCTCCCGAAATAGCACTATGTTCAGCGTATGTTGCTCCATGTTTGTCGCATGCAACATCAAAGAATTATGTGACAGTCTTGGGCCAACCAGGGAAGGTTAACCCATTTGTGGTCAGAGTATGATTGCATCAATAGCTTTCCGTGGCACAGGGTTGGGTGCAATGTACCCGACCCATGCCAAGGAAAGCTATTGACCTAGGGTGTGCCATCGTGACTGGTCTTACATACAAATATCAGCAAAATATATTATTAACAGTTGAAAGCGGAGTGCTTTCCGGTGATATGAGCGAAAAAGGGTTAATAAAACCAAGGATATAGCAAAATCATGTTGTGAACAAATTTAATTGCAGGAACCTTGTCCAGGTACATGTCCACTAAGTTTCAATAAAATACAGTTTGTGGTTTGGCAAAAGGAGAAAAAAATTACAGAAATGCACAAAGCTCCTGCATTAAAAATAGAAGAAAAAATACAGTACCATCTGTTTAACAAAGTGCAATTTCAAAGCAATTGGTAGTTCAGTTTTAGAGAAGCTGAAGTGTTTTGTTATATCTGGGATGTGTTATATTAGTAGCGGGTCCCTGGTTATATCTAATGTATTTCAAAGATTGATTTTTAATCATTAGCTAACACATTACTTCATTACCTTGTCCCTTCTTCATCTTAATTGTGGTCCTGTTTGTATATCTATCTGTGTACTGGTGCTTAGCAACTTCACTGTTGTGTTGTCTAATGTGTACAAGAGGCCCTAATATAGGCTGGTGAGTCTGTCAAACAATTGTTTTTCGAAAAAAACAAGTTTAAACCAAGCCTCCCAAATGCATCAAACGGTGATCGAAAAACAGTTAACAGTGTGAGCTGCTGAAGACACCAGGTAAAGACCCACCTTAGGTATATCCGTACAAACACTGACAGGTAACTGAGCAACAGGTATTGACAGGTAAAAATGTAATTTGGTGGGTGGAAAAACAGGGGGAAAACCCATGAAATGAGCTCAGCTGACAAGAACATAACACTGAGCTGACATGAATTGTAAGGAACGTAAATGTAAAGAATGTGTACTGGACAACAATAGCTTTTTTTTTTTTTTTTGGCAGGCAAAAATGAACTCTTAAAGAACTCATTTACAGAGTGGACGGGCAGCTTTCCTCAGCACAATTTGGGTGTAATATGGCCAAGAAACACTATTAACCCTTCCCCCCTTGAATTAAGACTGAGTCAACAGCTTTCCTCAGCATGGGCTGGGCACTGAGTGCCCAACCCATGCCAAGGAAAGCTGTTGACCTGGGGCACGTGATCTTGCCAGGTCTCATCTGCAATTCTCAGCCAAACTTTTGAAGGGGAAAGGGTTAAACATATGTGTTCATTTTTTTCTGGAGCCCATGAATTCAGCCCAGGCAACCTCTGGTACTTTGCTGAGAGGCCTTTACAACAGCAATTTGAAGGTAAAATGATCAAAATATTTTTCAGGGGAGTATGACTACTGTCAAGATAGGCACTTGGTGGGTTTACATGTTGGCCTGCATGTTCTCACCAAGGGGTTAACATATTGGCCTGCACGTCCTCACCAAGCAAATGTGACAGCTCTCTAAGCCTGGAAATGGAACCTTCCTGTAGGCAGGATTAACACTCTGCTTGTCGAATGGCACTAAGTCAACAGCTGTCTTCATGGCAGTGTCAGTGCCTATACACTTCCTACACCAGGTTAAGCTGTTGACCTGGGATATGCTGTTCTGAATAGTTCAATCTATAACTCTCACACAAAACTCTTTTGCATAATTAACAAAAAAAAATTCAAAATAATAAAATGAAATAAAGTGAAAAGATTGGGAGTAGATGGTCTGCGATTCACATGAGCACTGCTACTTTTGGATAATTTGGGTGTCAGAGAGTTAAAAAGAACTTTATCTTGCCAATGCCCAGAAATTGCTCTGGGGATCAAAGAAATGAAGTGGTTGCCTCTTGATTACTTCAGGCAGCAAATTTACAGGACATGCTAAGAAATCTGTTTACTTAGGTGGCATAGAATTTTTTGCCCGCTTAGAGTAGACTGAGTGTTGGGTCTTTTGTCAGGTGATGATGTGTCTTGTTTGTGAGGAAAAAAAAAGACTAAGTCAATGTTATCTGGCTATTAAGTGCCTCAATCAATGGCAATTAATGCATCCACATACATTCCGTGATCTGCCTGCTTAAACTCAGTCTTTTGACACATTGGCCATGTGGATATATAGCAACCTGTGCTTCAAGGTGCCCAATTTCTTTTGTTTCGGTTGAGTCTATTTTTCAAATAAAAATTTTTCATGCACTTGCTGCCACTTAGATGGACACTTACATATGGGATGAACAATTTACGTGACAGCTACCTAATAAAAAAAGAGTTCCCATCCAAACATAATCCCAGAAAAAAAAAACAAAGATACAAACAAAAGAAAATCCACAAACGTTCCATCCTGTACAGACTAAAATACATGTACATGTCACTTACTCATTCATAAATAGCTGAAAATGTGTCATATCTATACATGTATATATATCTTGTGAATGAACGTATCATAAAACTGACAAAGTTGGTCCCTGTGACCTTGAAAAAGTTACGGTTGCCGATATACAACCCCATGCTAGAGATATATTTGTAAGCAATTCCAAGCAACCACCTTGGCTGAGGTACATAGGTCCTTGCATTCTTTAAGTATTGTGATGAGAACAAGTGTGGACGGACCAATGGACAGACACACAGACGGACTGATGATAACAATATCCCACAGCCAAAGTTGCTCTGAGGGGTAAAAATAAAAATTGTTCAATACGAAAAAGAACAAAGTCAATTTCTTCCTGTATCTTCATGTCAGTTTGTGGTGCTGTTCGCTCTTGGGGGGGAAACCGACATCACAAAGTAATCAACATGTACTATGTGACCTTCACAATGAACAGAAAGACAACAACCTCTCTCTGTATAGACGTATGCCTATGTGTGAAGATGTACCAATCACGTGAAGCCATACATTCTGTGTGGGTGATATTCAGGCAATTACAGTGAAGGTCAAAACTGTTTTGATAGAAAGTGCCACTCTAAAGGCCCCAGACTGAACCAAACAACACAGATACGCCATTGCTATGAATGTGCTGGAGATCGAAGCTCGACTACAGTGTATCTCTGCAAGTGTAGATAGTCCAACATATACACTGTTCCCTGTCTTATAAGACACCCCCACCCCTAAAATGAGAGGTTACACCTCACATTGAGGCTACTTCTCAATCCAGCAAGTATGGTATTTTCTTTTCCCATTCAATACAGGCCACCTGGCATGGATTCAGAGGGGTGCAGGTGACACTGCCTGCACCCCCCACCCCCTTCCCCTACACCCACAAGTCTCCTTGCTTTTTCTCCTCAATGGACCATATGTTTGATAATGAGAAGACTATGATTATCCTGAGCTCTGCGGATTGGACTCTGTTGCTTCTGCAAGCATAGCCTGTACTGCTCTTTCCATGTAGCCATGTTGGTGCTTTCTAATAGTTGACAAAAAGTATAATATTGCCAAGATAAAAGCCAATGTGTCAGTTTAACCTTTGAAGGTAACAAAGCCAAAATTAACAGCACCAAAAAAAAAAAAAAAAAACCCCAGGGGCACTTTCCTACGTATATCTAATAGTGACTTTTTGCCTAGGGGCCACCGTTTACTGATGTATAAGCCAATACGTCGGTTTGACCTTCCAAGGTCACTCAAGGTCAAAATTAACAAAACCAAAAGAAAGCCCACAGGTACTAGACTTTCCTATCAATGTTTATTAGTAACTATAAGCCAATATACCTAATTTGCTGAGTCAGCAACATAACAAAAAGGCTTATTCTACTAAACCCTACATATGTCACTCCTGGCAGAGGATGCATAACTACTGCATCATCATTTCCTTCTCCAATTGGGTGAAAGTCCACCTGCAGAACATCTATATGTACATGTAAAAGAAATGCATTCCAGCACAACAGTTTCCACAATATTGCAATACTTCCACTGTATCACTTGTGCAGTAGCAGCACTTACCGACACATGGTTTCAAACTTTCATATCCCTGCAAAAAAGTGACATGATTTTCATCAACTTTTATCACCTTTAGTCAAATTGTATTCTGATAAAATTTCAAGTGATTTTGTTTGGTCGTTTTGAGATAAACTGAAATAAAGCCTCAACACACAAAAATTAACAAAAAAAAAAGAAAAAGAAAAAAAAGAAAAAGAGAAAGAAAAGAAAAAGAAAACAAGAAAAGAAAGAAAAAGGAAACTACATAAGTGTGACAGTCCTATGCTCAGCTGACTTTGGATGCACAGACTAAACTGGTCCTGTCATCTTTAAAATACCAACGAATCTTTTCTTTAAGACTATCATCTCTGTTTGCAATATGAAAGTCTTCACTCACAGTGCTGGAGTCATCATTTTTGAGCTGAAAAGTAATAGGATCCCCCCTTGCCAAGATGTGAGCCAATATGTTAGTTTGACCTTTCAAGTTTACTCAAGGTCAAAATTAACTAAGTGTACCCAAAAAGAAACCGAATACATACTTTCCTATTAGTATTTAGTAACCATGGATCCACAATTGCTGTGATACAAACCAGATATTATGTCAGTTGACCTTTCAAGGTCCCTCAAAGTTAAAATTAACAACACTAAAATCCTATAGGTACTTTCCTGTTGGGGTATAATAGTAACCATGGGCCTCTGTTCAACCATTACCCAGACATAAGCCATTAAGTCATATTTGCTGCTATACCATAACAATAATGCTAACATGTTGGTGTACATGACCGATATCTTCTGTCTCAAAAATACATAAAAAGTACCCCCCCCCCAAAAAAAAAGAAAAGAAAAAAGAAATACGAAACAAACAAAACTCTGCCACCTGTTCAACAAATTATGGTCCAGGGATCTCCAACAATGTGTACAATTTCAAAGCAACTAGCCAAATGGTACTGGAGAAAAAGAATTTTTAAGACTGCACTAGAAAGTGAACAAACAAAAATTCATTAAAAAATTTTTAAAAATCACTGCAGTATAACCTTTTGAACAAAGCTGGAAGAGACTCATTCAAGGTACATCCCATTCCCAAGGGTTTTAATTGACCTGTCCTAGAAGTAAAAAATGTGAACTGTGAATGAATGGCAATGGATGGATGGATGACAGACGCTGGATGACTGACCATCCTATAAGCCGAGCTGACTTGTAAGACAGCTGACTTATAAGACAGCTGAGCCAAAAACTTTAAAACCCATAAAAGAATAGAAAAATACTGAATCATTATTTTCTTTGAAAAACTTGGTGGCTCACCTGGAAAACATTCATGTGAAATATCACAGCATTCCATGCCGATCGAGGTTTTTGAGAAAAGTCATTTGGTCTAATTAGGCATCTGGTGTCAGAGAATATGTCCCCCCCCCCCCCCCCCCCATTTTGGTTCCCTCTGGAAAAAAATATTTGTTCCCCTTAGGAACAAATATTTTGGAAATTTGTTCCCATTACAAATATTTGTTCCCCAACCAAACACTTTGTATTATCAGTTAAGTTTATTTTTCGCATATGGTAGTCATACTTGGATACATTAGCATGACAAGCCTCTGCTCAGCTGAACTGTGTAAGCATAATTAAAGGAAGATGATCGAGACTGAACTTAAACTAAGCACCCAGAGCTGAGCTAAATTATGTAGGCTAAAATAGAATAAAATAAAATGAACATAAATCAGATGAAAAAAAAATTAGCAAACACAAAGTCAATGCTCACACATAAACTGTATCATTTCGTGGACTGCGGAAACAAATTTTTGTAGAACATCAGGTCCCCAGTTGAAGGAAGGGGAGAATATTCATGGGTGGGGAAGAATATTCATTACCCAGGGGAACACACATTTGCTGAATAATTATTCCTAGGCAGACAAATGTGGGGGGGGGGGATAAATATTCCTTTACACCAGTGCTGATGGATGGAAGGACAAATGGATGGATGGACCAGTGGACAGACAGACAATGGATACACATAGATTTTACAAGCTCAGTCAGCAGAGCTAAAGATTTACATATATTTCAAAAAAGATTTGAAGATATGGCCTGCAGCACAGTGTGAGGAACCATGAAATGGGTTTGAAAATGGTAAAATATGAGAAGATCTTCCGAAGGTTGGCCCGCTGGCCCCCAGGCCACCGGCCCACACTGTCAGCATCCCCCTTAACTCATTCCACCCTCACAGAAGACTGAGACAACAGCTTTCCTAGGTGCACCTAGGAAAGCTGCTGACAATGGGCATATAATTTGGAATGAGTTTCAATGCAAGTTTCATCCGAAGTTTTGAAAAACAATCCCTAAATTAATAAAATACAATCAGCAGACGACATTTAGATATTAGCGTGAAAAAGTGTCAGTAGAGTCGAATGAGTTAATAAATTTCTTGACCTGCCTGTCTAGGTCACAGGTAAGACCACATTTCTGGTGCACTTTGGGTGGCCTTGGTGTTAAGTGCTTCCAGGATACCTGTCTCGTGTCAGACCTTCAGCATTCTGCCCGTACTTTATTAGTTCTCGTGACCATATAGGCTTCTATCATAACCATCTTCTTGAGTGTACAATCTTACCGCTGTATAGAGTGGCCAACCTGTAAAGATTTTGAGCCGTTGGCAAGTGAGTTATGACACCAGTAAATTGTATTGGAGTCTGATATATGGGCCGCCAAGGAGAGCTTAATCAACTCTTTTATTAGGTCTAAAGATTAAATAACAAGGAGAAGCTAACAAAAGTCATCGCATCTCCCACTAAATTGGAGCATCCAGCCCATATACTCATGAAAGACTAGCTGCAGCTACATGTATTTGAGACATCTGGGCAGCCCCAAAATTCATTTTCATCACATGTCAACTCTTTCCGAGCCAATTGAAACAAAAGCTGTGCTCATCTAACTGTTTCAATTTTAACTCTTTCAGTGCCAATTACATATTGAGTCGATCTAAAGTTAAACTAGTCTGAATTATCATTAGGATCCCAGATTCATATTCCTTGTAAAAAGACCTTTCATTCACGTACCAGCATGGTTATAGTTCCAAAGAGAATATCCCAGGTCAACAGCTTTTCTCAGTGTGCATTGGGCACATTGCACCCAATGTTAGCCGAGGAAAGCTGTTGACTCCATGCAAAATTTGGCACTTAAAGAGTCAATTTCAGATTCACATCAGTCACAAAGAGATCTTAATTTTCTTCAAGTACAGCATGCTTAAAGCGTGCAACATTTCCTTGTACTGGTCTGCGGCTGTCCTCAGCATGATTTGGCCAAGCGAAATTAGTCTTTGTATATAAAGTTTTAAATGGTACAGTACTGCACCTGAATATATGAAAGAAATGTTTTGTCATGTACAGGATGTCCATAATGTGAACTTGCGGTCGGCTAGTAATAACAATCTTTACCTTCCTGGACCCAAAACAGAATATGTGAAAAGGACTGTGAGTTATAATGGTGCAGCCTTGTGGAATTAGTTACCATGTGAAGTGAAAAGTTCTGCTACATTGTCATCATTCAAGTGAAATTGTACAAAGTATATCATGTCATTACGTCAAGCAAACATATGATTTATTTTTGTTCCTGCTGTTGGGACTTTGTTTGTACATTGTATTTACACTTTCTGTATTTGATTATTTCAAGAGGGCCTCAGGGAAGATTACTATCTTGCTATACTAACTGAGTTACCCTCTTTAAATAAAGATCTCTATATATAATATATGTATATCCAAGGTTAAATAAGAGAAGGCAATCAAAGGTAAGCACATTTATCCCCATATGACAGTATATTCTTCTAGCCTGAGGCAGCAATATAATAAGGTGAAGCATATCATGTTAGTTTAAGATAGGTTATACCACCTAGTCCCAAAGGCTTTCACCTACGGGTAAAATGCTGGTTTGTATCATCCAATACATACTTTGATTTTCCATCAAGGCCTTAGTTATTTTATTAGATGCAATATGGTCTAGTTCACTTGTCTTCTCAAAAGGTGAACCTTATAAATATATCAAATTTTATTTGATACTTTAAAAAAAAAAAGACTTGTTTACTTCAAGCTCTTCATGCCAATTTTTTTTTCTTTGATATAAATACACGCAGCTGGAAAGTTTTAATTTTGTATTTCATATCATGCTGGCAACATCCCTTTAACTCATTCCATACTATGGTCACAGGCCTTGGTCAGTGGTTTTGGCACTGCCTGGCAAGTCATGCTGCAGCTGCCCTTGCGACTTAAGACTATAGACATGTTGGTATTTGAACAAAAGCTCTTTTCATGAAGAATTTAAATATGCAATTGTCTTCTTAAATTTAGGTAAATATACGGAAAAATCAGGGACTGGTACAGAACGAATTAAACCTTGCATTAAGAACTGTGTATTCTATACACAATACTTCATTCACCGAGGGACCTTTGTAGGACTGATAAACAGTAAATCTGATGATGCAAATACTGAAAAGAAACTGATTGAACAATGCATTTTTATTGTTCACTTGATTTGTCACAGAAACCAAGTGGCCCCTAACAAGACATGCTCGGAATTATACAAAACATAATGAGCGGTGTTTCTGGTTGGAACGAAATGATTCTGGCGTGGAAACCACGAGGCGCATCACAAGCAAATGATTGTTTGTATTTATCCTATATTATGTTGGATACTTTGCCTAAATATTGCATTTTAAAAAAATCTGATGCATTTGCAATGGGGAGAAACTTTAAAAAATCTGTTGATTACGGAACAGCATTATGTTCTGATGAATATCATCTTTCGGCCGACAAATGTCATTGTTTATGGCAGGCACGCATGCAAACGATATTTACTCTTTATTTATAATAATGACCTCGGTCAAAAAAAATAGAAAATAGTGTGGCACAAAGGTTCCAAATATGGAAGTGCCACTGCTTACGGGATAGCTGATGCAAGGGTGTAAATGATGGCTTTATTAGTCTCCCATATGCCCTTTCATAGGATAAAAAACATTACTTCCGTCACATACAATGCTTCTTTGTGCACATGCAACATTATTTCTAAGAGATCTTCAATCTTAATTTTTTTCTGTGATGTTCCATCCCCAAAGAGACACTGTAGGAAAAATACATTTATTTCATTGCATCAAAATGTATTTTTTCCCACAAACTAATCCACCAAATAATTATTTTGTAGGAATGGAACACATGTAAACTTCACAAAGGGGACAAAAAATTGTCACATGCTGATCAACATGGTTGCCATGGCAACTGCCCCAAATTATGTTTGATACAAGTGATGTATTTTGCAAAAATTAAAGGCATAAATGTATTTGTGATCTGACTTATCAAGATTCCAGCACTAGAAAGGTTTAGGAATACAACACTGACCTTGCTGAACCATTTCATGTTGTTAAACATTCGCTTTTTTGCAAAATATCAGAATATGAAACAATACTTTGGTTACCATGGCAACCAAGTGTAACACCTATCATTTTCAGTTTGCCACTTACAGAACCAGACAGCACTACTTCTACTCACCATGTTGATATATAGTTATGATAATTACATGTAGTTATATCATAGAGACAGAATAAATTGGGTCCAACATTTGGAATTTGGCCCAAAATCCCCTGACACAGGCTACATCTACATGAGCCACATAATGAAATAGCCCAGACTGGGAAGTGTTAAGAACTAGAAGTGTTTCTGTGTGATATTAAAGCAATTGGGTGAGTGGTTTTGGAGAAGATTTTTTAAAGATTCCCCCCGCCCCCACAAAAAAAAAGAATAATAATGAAAAAAAAAAAAACTTAAAAAATCCAAAATTATTGGAGCATGACCATTTTGAACAAACTTGGTAGAGACCCACCCAAGGTACATTGGCACCACGTTTGAAGTGAATCTGGCGGACAGTTTTGGAGAAGAAGTCGAAAATGAGAATTGTGAACAGACAGTCAATGGATAGACAAAGGAGCCTTCTAAAAGCTCAGCCTGACAAGCAAGTCAGCTGAGCTAAAAACTGTAGGTTCCAAATCATTATATGGATTAACAATTTATTTTGCATAAGGTATGAATCATATTCATACTATTTGAAGTTTAAAAGAAAGGTTTAGGCTTTATTAGCCATTATAAGATCAGGTCTTCGGTGGGGAAACAGCAGAACTTGTTTCAGTGCCATTAATTAGCTAATAACAATATGTAAAGACATTTGATATTTGATGGAATCTGTAGCATACAAAGTTTTAGAGCAATACTTTGCTTTTTTTCCTTGCCATTTTTGTGCCTCAATTAATGTTTTGTAATCCAACATGACAATATAGAGTCGTGAAAAATACAAATCAACTGTATTCATTATTTTTAAACTCTGCACAATTCCCTTTAGTTTTCATGCAAAAGTCCAGTTAATGTATAATTCATAATTGAAAGTAATATGCATTACCAGGGTCTTGTTACCATGTAGTAGACAGCAAGCTACAAGCTACTGTAACAACCAACAGTTCCTGAAGAGTGCAGGGTGAGATGAGACACACCTCAAATTTTGCAACAGGAACTTGCCTGAAAATTGTTTTCAGATGTGGGCTTCTCAGGCACCATGCAAGCACTTCCTCGGTGTATTCACTGTAAAGTAACTTAAGGCAGACGTAGGCTTCTCAGGCACCAAGCACTTGCTCGGTGTATTCACTATAAAGTAACTATGGCAGATGTAGGCTTCTCAGGCACCAAGCACTTGCTTAGTGTATTCATGTAAAGTAACCAAGGCAGATTTAGGCTCTAACATAAGTGTGGAACGATTTTAAAACCGAAATAAAATAAAAGAGAGAATCCTATTGGTTGTTGTTTTGTTTGTAAGCCAATCAGATTAGGTAAGATAGAAAAGAACTAGAACAGACTAATTTTCCAACAGAAAATCAAATGTCTCCCGGTGGAACACTTACGTCTCTGAATAAGCTATAGGTGATAACAAATTACAAATGACCAAGTTTGCTTGAAAATTACAATCCTATTTTAGCTCTCACCTAGATACATTACTCTAGCAATTTTCATCAAGTTCTTCAAGACTTGTTGCAGAGAAACCAACTTCACATAAATGACCCTGTGACCTTGAAAATTAGGTCAAGGTCATCCAAATACAATCCCAGCCTTGCTCTTACCTTGATACATAATCCTACCAAGTTTCATCAAATTCCATCAAGTTCTTCATGACTTATCGAACGGAAACCAATTTCACATAAGTGACCCTGTGACCTTGAGAACTCGCTCAAGGTCACCCAAATACAATCCCAACCTAGGTCTTGCCAAGATACATAATCCTACCAAGTTTCATCAAATTCCATCAAGTTCTTCAAGACTTATCGAACGGAAACCAATTTCACATAAGTGACCCTGTGACCTTGAAAATTAGGTCAAGGTCACCCAAATACAATCCCAACCTAGGTCTTGCTTAGATACATAATCCTACCAAGTTTCCTCAAATTCTGTCAAGTCCTTCAAGACTTATCGCACGGAAACCAAGTGTTGAAGAACCTGAACAACAACAACAACGACAAGAAGAAGAAGCGGAAGAAACGGGCACTAAAACAATATGTCCCCCGGCTTCCACCGGGAGACATAATAACTGAAAGTTCTTTCTTGAGTGATGTACCTTAGCAACTTAATGTTGAAAGTGAAAAAAAATGGAGTCGAAACGGCTGCTGCAAGCACGCTAAACCAAGTAGGTTCTTGACAAAAACATAGGATTTAACGTATGGGAGAAACAAAATTCCACATGGCCGTGTCATGGGGAATGGATTTAGACAGCACTCGTTTCAAACTGTTCACTGCTCCCCAAAGGTTCGCAGTGAACAGTTTTAAAACTTGTGCTGTCTAAATCCATTCCCCATGATACGGCCATGTGGAATTCTATATTTCTCTGGCACCTGAGGCTCTTGTTTGGCATTTTTATGTGAAGTAACAAAGGCAGAGACGTACATGTACAATGTAGGCTTCTCAGGCGCCAGGCACCTGCTTGGTGCATTCATGTAAAGGCCCTAATAAATGTACTTTATTGGGCCCAGGTGATCCCAGAAACTGAGACAAAGCCAGAAAAGCTGGCATGCTAGCTGTAGTGTTTTCTTGTGCGACGCATTTCGATCCCAGAAACTGCCAAATTTGTCTGTCCTCCATGTCCCCGGTTCCTCTGTCTCCCATATGTGAACATGGCGCTCAATTCACCAAGCACGTGTGCACCACTAATGACATAAAGAAAATGAGAAAGTGTAGCTAAAGAGTTAATTAACGCACTAGCATGGCATGCCAAGAAAGTCAGGCATGAATGGCAAATGCCAACAAAGATAAATGATGGCACACAGTCTTTTATTTGTCATGTGACTGATTAAAGTCTGCTGCTCTTTTGACTCGTCACCTGCTATTGTTTGAAGCCACGCCCCTTTGTAAATGCGAAGACCTGTTTGCCCGGTTGCACAAACTGGCGAGGTGTGCTCCACTGAGCCTCGTGATTTACGTTAAACATATCAAAAGCATGTGGCTTTGTTGACAGTTTTAACTGCAGCCTGATGGAACAAAACAGTCGACAAATTTGGGTCCCAAAATTGTAAACGTAAAGTGCGGAATAACAAAGGAAAAGGAACTAGTGAATGCCCAGCAGTTTGTTGTCTCTACACACAAGCAAGAGTGCGTACATTATCAGATTTATGCACAAAAGGGGTCCATCTATATTACAAACATTTCAAGTTACTAGCTATCATCCGTAAAGGCTAGGTTTATTATGTCCACAGATGACTTGCCATCTAGCATTCCGTTTTGTTCTTGCTGTATCGTTGATCCAATGCAGCAGTAGTCTTGCTTCCCGTGTTGACATGCCAGGATTAAGTAACATATCAATAACTTTTATCTATAGGTTTTCAGTGCTTTAGCTCCCTGCTCCTCCATTAAACTTCCAAACCCGGTCCCAACACTGACGAGAGGAGTTGGCCATTAGGTCAGCTGATCACATTTCACTTACATAATTGTCCCTGTCCATGAAAGTAATAATGTAACAGTAAGTCTTGTGTTTCTGGGATTGCATTGTAGTTCATCGCAGCAGATCACATTTCATTTATTTCAATAATGATGCTTAACCCATTCACCCCGAATTTATGAAAAATGTTATGATTATCAGAATTTGAATAAAAAAAAAACACGATTGTAATGACCTCAAGACTCCCTGGGCCAGGGTGAAAATATTATGACCCCTAATGAAAACAGGTCAGGATTGCTGAATGTCAATTAACTTACCACAGTTTCAATGAGATTATAACTTCCACAGTACAAGTTTCATGATAGTAGCTCATTTTTTTCAAAAGTTATTGCATCTGGAAGGGTACTGACAGATAGACTGATGGATGCACGCATGCAGACATGATGACAATAACCTGTCAGCCAGGAAGGCCGAGGGGGTAAAGAAAGATCATTGAGTCACTGCATGCAATAACCTACAAAAATGGCCTCTCATTAGAGCTTTGAACCATTACATGTTCATTTGAAAACAATGTAGACAGATCAGTGACACAGCTATGGGCACAAAAGTGGCCCCGACTCCTGTGCCAACATATTCATGTTGGAATTGGAACAAAACAAGCTCCTTAAATTTCCTCTACAACCAATGGTTTGGAGGAGGTACATAGATGATATCTTCTGTACGTGGACATTTGGTGATGAACCCTTGTTAGAGTTTGTAACTCACCTAAATGCCTGTCATCTCACCATTAAATTCTCTGTAGATTATACTCGTCCACAGAGATTCCATCCCTTCCTCGACACAACAGTCAAGGTCGGAAATGATAGAAAGCCCTACATTAGCTTCCCTATATATACCAAACCAACGGATACACATTTGTATCTACACTATAGGTCTGCCCACACAAAACATTGCAAACAAGGGGGCCCTATGGCTAATTACTCAGAGTCAAGAGAATATGTACTCTTGAAGGCGACTTGTAGATCAATTCTCAAAAAATCCTTAGCTATTTTAGAGCACAAGGCTATCCATCAAGTGACCAGAAGGAAGCACTCGACAAAGTGCACCTCCTAGACAGAAATTACAGCTTCTATCACCAACCAGGCCAGCACTCTCTGAGGAAATGGACAATCTGTTCCTCATTGCAACTTACAATCTAGCACTGCCACCTTTGAAAGAGATTGTTCAAAGGAACTGGGGCCCCAAACAGGGTGCTCTTATAAGACCCCTGCTGGAGGTTCATGTGAACACAACAATTTGATTTACCTCCTCACATGCAAGGTGTGCCAAAAACAATATGTAGGCCAGACAGGCCATCCCCTGATAGACTGAATGCGGGAGCACTTCTATTGCATAACAAGAAAAGATCTGACCCAACCATTAGGGAGACACTCTGCTCCCCCACCATGAATCTTCCGATTTGACTTTTCAAATCTTGGACCATATACACACACCTATGGCCTTAGAAAAGACTCTAAGGCTGAGACTTGGCAGAGAATCCTTTTGGATATACCAGTTGCGTACCACGGAAATGTTTGGTCTGAATGTCATGGGTAGATGAATTTTCTTGTTCAGTATAATGCTAAAACTTTATTTCTAAGATCATCTACCCTATGACCATGTTTGAATTCACGAAAAGTGCAATCAATTCATGAGTCAATGGCTCCTAGACTACTATGTTTTGAGAGTTAAGCTATCAGTAGATACATCTTCTCCTTCTTTAAAAAAAAAAAAAAAGTGGTATGTTTTCCAGTTTCTTAAAAAACTTGGCATATAAAACGCTCAAGTCTATTAATTTTCTCTTGCCTAGCAACAAGCCAGATTCACGTGTAAAGGACCACAATAGCCAACTACACGGTCTCATTCACGTCAAAGTCCTTCAACATTAGAAAACGCTCACTTTTACAAGGCTCAGGTGAATGTTTACCCTGGTATATAAGCACATACCAGCACCCATTACCTTCAGTCTCTGGTGAGATGCGTCAGCATCGAAACCGGTAAGACTTTACATGCCTTGGTAGATTGAATCGTTGTTTCATCTGGTCTTGCCCAGTCGTATTTTCTCATTACAGCTTCGACAGATATGCAGACAGTACACTGGCCCCGTCTCCCTGGCCACAATTAAGTCTGCAGTTACACAATACATCTTCCTTCAATTAACCACAGACTTGCTCACCAGACTGACTCAGCAAATACATGTTTACACGATATATTCTTTGGAAATTTTTTTCTTTTATAACAGTAAGTTTTGTATGTCTGTGATTGCGTTACAATTAATTGTTGCAGTCAGACATTACATCTATTTCAATAATAAAGCTTAACTCTTTCCCCCCTAATTAATAAAAATGCCAGGATTTGACCTGGGGTTGTCATCTCTATAGGTCTCACAGACAATTCTCCCTCGAACTGTTATTCATTGAAGCTTGAATCGGTCAAAAAACTGAAAAAAACACTATTATATCACAAGCCAGTTGAAGCCAATTTGAGGGCAAGTGGGGGGGGAGGGTAGGGGGACACTGTCATTTAAGAGGGTATATGCAGCAATAATAGTCATTGCCCTCCAACTGGATACCCTCAGTTTTATACACACAAGGGCCCTGTGACCTTCAAAATGACGTCAAGGTGATTAGAATGTATAATGAAGCCAAGAAATAGTGTCAAAGCATACAATGTACATGCAATTGAAGTAGACTTGAGTTTGATGTGACTCGTGAATCATCAGATATTTTGTTCATAAGAATTCTGAAACAGTAGGACAGCACAACAGATGGTCAGACAGGAGGCTGAAACCAGTATCATGAGCATATCCCGAAACTTTCTATACGGCGGTTATAAAGATAGGCTATACATAGTAAAGCAACTGCAGACACCACATATATTTAAAGAAATATATACACATACATAGACTCTTTTTTAACTACCCTGCTGATTACCATGCACAATTGAACAAGTACTATAGAGGCTGCCTGCATGGTGATTAGATTCTTGTATTGTAAAAAAAAAAGACATGGCTGTAGCATTTGTACATAAAGCTTATATTATA
Organism: Hermodice carunculata; assembly: GCA_964020975.1. NCBI lineage: Eukaryota > Metazoa > Annelida > Polychaeta > Eunicida > Amphinomidae > Hermodice > Hermodice carunculata. The sequence goes on from OZ026620.1 coordinate 37,949,339, forward strand.
ATATGGTTGATGGTGTGAAAATGAGGCTGCCGTGATATAACATCTTATATATCACAGTCACTCTTTTTTTGTTGTACTTACCCCCCACTGAATTACCACCCCATATGAGCCCTGGATTTCTATTTCACCATCGTGAATAAAATATAAGTGTATGATTTTTACTTCATCTCACACAGTAATTACACCAAATGTTCACAAAATATTCCACAACAATGCAATGTTTACTTTTGGTTCAGTATTCCTATATGGGATAATAGATGACGTGGTAATTCAAGTACATACATGTAATTATGTACTCCACACCCAAAATAATCTTTGCTAAGTACTGTCATAACTGTTGCATGAGCCTTGCACTCAAGAAACCTTTGTCCCATAAATATAATCCAAATAGAACAACTTGCAACTTATGAAGAAGTATAATCTTGTATGATATGAAAAATGCTACCTTTAAAGCTTTCAAAGTTACCATCAGAAAATATTGGCAGACATATTGGATCTATGACATTGAAAATGAGGTCCAGGTCACCAAAACATAATGAGGCCAAGACATGGTGCAATTGGGTACCACTTAGGGAAAATTAAGGATGGTGCAGCCTGCCAGTTACAAGATATTTTGCTTGAAAGGACTGTGCTACAGACGGACAGTCAAACAAGCCAGTATTTTTCCCAAACTTACGGACAGTCAAACAAGCCAGTATTTTTCCCAAACTTACGGACAGTCAAACAAGCCAGTATTTTTCCCAAACTTCTCCTTTGGGGTGGGGTGGATATAAATCGCTGTCTCATTTGTAGCTGAAGAACAGGTGATCTTGACAGACCACTTTGTTCTGGTCATTATCAGGCACAACACGCTTGCACTCCCGCATTCCATAGTAACCCTCCCCCCCTTTCCCCTAAACTGGCCGATACTGGCTGATGGCAATTTGAATGCTTTCTGCTTCAATAGCTTTTTTTTATCAGTTAATTTTAGGGTCGATGAAAAATTTAACTGCACGGCTTTGAAATGCAGTCATTGCCTTGTCAGAAGGGCGGCCCTCTAGTCAACAGCTTTCCCTTATTAACACTAATCTCATTTCAATAGCAAAGGGTTAAATCTCTTTGCGTTGCATGCCTTCACCTTCATCATATACTTCTTAAGTGTCTAATATTACTTTAATTCACCAACATTTCTCCTCATGTTTATTAACCAATGCATACATTCCTTTTACTTGATCCAGCAATGTATTTGCTCAAAGAGCCTATTACTGAAATTCATTACAACTCCCTTCTTCTGCATCATTTACTTTTTTTTTTCAGCCATGGTTAAATTTGTGGAGGCTTCTTGGTTTAATATTCCCCAAGCCTCTTTCTTTCTTAATACTAATCCACAGAACACTCAGTATAATTGACAGACCTGTGTACATGTATGAGAAAATATAAACCCATGGTGATGATAAATGAAGATGACTGTACGGCAACCCCCTGTGTGACATACCTCCACCACAAGTAATTCAAAACCCCAGGGATTTCTTGGGTTTATTTATTTATTAATTTGTACAAAACCACAGAAAACTGGAAAATCTGTAAAAAAAAATTTTTTGTTCAATTCCAGCTTCCAGTATCAGTATCTCTTGCCCTACTATCACATGTTTTTATCAACTTAAATCTCTCACTCCCCCCCCCCCCCCCCCATGGTCCTCCTCTTATAAGACTATCCCAAATGCACCAGAATTGTGGCCTCTTTTGAGGAAGTTAAATGCTATAAAAATGCCATCACTACTTCAGAGATCGAGAAGTGGCCTTTCCAGAAGAGGTGGCCTCTCTTCAGAAGGGTCTTTCAAGAGGGGGACCACTCTGCATATACAGTGGTACCTGCTGTATGTGGCCAACCCTTCTGCCAAGAAAAAGTGGCCACATACAGCAGGTGACCTGTCACTGAAGGTAAATTTTATGAAGAAATTTACTCCTATGTCCCAGCCTACTGACCACAAATAGCAATGTGGCTGCTCACTGCAGTGGTTGCATACAGCAGGTACCACTGTACATGTATATACATGTATCAGGCACAATCAACCTACATGTAGCTAATTCCACCAATATGAGATTCGCTCCCTATTATGTCCAAATGAACATGGAAGCATCTATCCTTTTCAATGATTACATAATTACATTGCTACTCACAAAGTCAATTATTCTATTTCCCTGTCAGGACAAATCTGTTCAGATTCTACGATTTTACTGATGTAGCATACATTTTGTTACATAATGCAACGTGCAGTCTCCTTAAATCCATCGCCAATTTCATGCCAGACACATCTTGCATCTAAGGGGCCTATTTTTTTCCCCCAAATATAATTACACAAGGAAGAACCTGTCTCCTCCCTGCAGGAAGTTAATCAATTTTCAAAACTGAACATTACAGAAAATTACAGACAGGTCTTAAGAGTTGATACATGTAGTTTACAACTGTGCATTTTTATGCAAGCCACTGAGGCTCAGTGTCTCTATACAATGCTAATCACTTAGCTGCATACATACAGGCTTCATGTCATTCCCATTTTTGTATGCTTACTTTAGATGTTTGCATTGTTCCAATACAAAGTTCACATTTACTTTATCATCATCTACTTACAAAATAAGCAAGCCAATCATGTCATTGTAAATCTTGCTTGTTTTTTCATTAAACATTTAGTCTTAAACAGGAGTTGCTGAGCATTTTTCTAACTTTTCTATATGTGCATCATACATGGACATGGTTTCGAAATTAAAGGTGATGGCCATAACTGCCTATGTATGGCCAACATCGAATGATTAATTTTTAACCTTACAAACAAGTTATGTTTCTCACAGAATTACATATTAAACTTTAAGCTCCCTTTCACAGCTATGCCTTCCCTGCCCCCTGGTGTCACATTCCTCAACTTCCCTGCTTCATGCATTCATCTAAAATTTGGTACAGGAAATCTCCCGTGAAATCCTTAACATGCAGGAAGCAGAGAGCATAATGCCAGGTAGTCATGACGTTGCACTTGCAGACAACAATCCAAAACTTTCAAATTGTGAGTTTAATTTGGATTTTTGACCAGTTCAAGTGATATTTTGCAACTGACTTTCAAACCATATCACAGAAAGTATGTCAGAGATTCTCTAGACTGATTTCGTTGATATTATTAGGTATTAGAGAAGGTAATATATAGACAGCCCATAATTGGAAGCCCATTTCTGCATGTACATGTAGTTGACCTGTCCTCAAAACAAAAAATGATTTGTGGCCATATGGGGAGCATTGGGACACTAAATTGGGGGAGGATTGGGACACTGTCCCTATATGCTCCCCAAGTGTCCTGATCTCCCTACATTAAGTGTCTCACTACTCCCCAATTATAACAGTATTGAACATGCCCCAATGCTCCCCATTATTGCGTACATTGCTTGATGCTTCCAGTGTTTCTGTTAACCCCCAAATGGGGGTATGTTGCCCTTTCAAAACCTGAAATACCCTCTGAGAAAATCCTAAAAGGTCACAAGGCTTGTTCATTTACATGTACAATTGGTGAAAATCTGGTCATCACCCCTGAATTTCCCTTCATGTGACCCTCTGAAAAAATTCCTAACAGAAACACTGGCTTCTTTTTGCAGTGCATAGACCTGCAACGTGCCAGTCATCTGGAAAAGGAAATCGGAAACTCATGGGAAAACAACAGAGGAGGAAATGAGACGCGGTGTGAAAATGGTATTGACAGAGGGTCCCAGTATCAGGGAAACATTCTGCAACAGTCCTGAATGTTTCCAAATCATGTCTTCAAAGGTCCATTAAGAAGTCGAGAATCGAAGGAACCATGAACATTGGAAAGAAGCCAAACTACCCTAGCAGCCACATTTTCAGTGAAGAAGAAGAAACTGATCTGCAAATATTATGTATTGCAGGGATCTAAAATATGCCATGGCCTCACTACCATTGCTACCAGAAACCTGGTGTTTGAGTATGGAAAAAGAATGGCAAATCTCTACCAAATAGCTGGGAGCAAAACAAGAAAGCAGGAAAAGACTAGTTTGTGAGTTTTATGTCACTTCATCACTGCCGTCTTTCTGTGAGAAAACCAGAAGCAACTAGTCTCAGTAGAGCTAGAAGTTTCAACAAGACGACCGTTGGTGAATTTTTTAACAATTTGGAGCCAGAAATGCGAAAACACCCTTTTGAGCCAATATGAACTTACAACTGTGATGAAAGGGGCCTAACAACTGTACAGATGCCTCCAAATGTTATAGCAGACAGAAAGGCAAAGCAAGTTGGCCAGACCGGTGCACATCACATCAGGGGAACGGTGTAGTCTCCTAACATTGTGTACTGCCTTTAATGCCCAAGGAAATTCAGTACCACCCTTTATAATCTTCCCAAGAGTACACTACAGGGATTGTATGATCAAGGGCTCTCCACCTCAGGGATGATTGGTGCAGCATACCACACTGGTTGGATGGTGAGTGACAATTTTGAAGTTCGGCTAGACCACTTCATTATGCATACCCACTGCTCCAAAGATCGATCCTGTACTCCACAGGGATAATCATGAAGCACATCTGTCCATCAAAGAGAAGGACAATGGAATCCATGTCGTGACTTTCCCCCCTCACTGTAGTCATAAACTACAACTTTTGGATCGCACGGTTTATGGTCCTCTAAAGAGGTATTTCAATGATGCTTCAAACTCATGGCTGATGCGGAATCTAGGACGCACTAATTGACCGTCTACGAAATGGCTGAACTGCATGGTGGGAGAAGCTTTTCCAAGGTATTTGTGCCTGAAAATATCACATCAGGATTTCGAATCATGGGGATTTACACATGTTGTGATACGTGCATGTATGCCTGCAAAAATTTGAACACAATTAGTACTTATAAGTTTAAATTCATTGCCTTTGTTTTCATATCAGTACTTGGTGTTATGGATGTTGCAAAGGTTACAGGATTCAGTTTTGAAAGCTTTGTTCTGGATCAATGATGTTGTAACTGATCGCCAAATTGCTATCATCCTATAACAGTAATAAGTACAGTGTACAGTTAAACTTACCTTTTGACTGTCACTGCCACTAGTTAAAAATCTAATGCCTTTGATTGGGTTCATATCAGGACTTTGAGTTATGGATGTTACTGTGTTCATTCTGAAGGAGATAGTGTTGCTTAGGTTACCTTTATTAAAATTTTGTGATGACATTTGGATCAAAGATACTGCTATGACTTTGGTTCTACCATGTGTTGTAGATGTAAAAAAAAAAAAAATAGAATGATGTTACCAGAGGGAAGGAATATTTCATATATTGATCTAAAATTTGTCATGGACAAGTTTTTATTAAGATTTACTAATTTACTATCATAAAAGTTAAAATTTGTTAAGATGTGTTCTGGATCAGTGATGCTGTAAATGATGGCCAATTTGCTATCGTCCTATAAGAGCAGAAAGTGCTTTAAAACATAACTTTCAACGGACACTACCATTGCGTAGGTAAGTTTATTTCTATATTTGATACTGAAAATAAATTATTTTTGATATTATTCTCTGTGTCTTTCCATCCATGCACATAGGTATAGTTATACAGTAGTGTGCAGGAAGGGAGGGAGGGAGGAATATAGGCTGGTACATGCAGGTGGGCTGGCAGAGGGAAGTTTAAGAGTGGATTTAATATTGGTTATTTCCCTGTCGCTACAGTTCCCTGATCACATCGCAAGGTACAGGGGTTTAGTTCCAAGGCAATAATAAAGATTGCATATATCTCAACACTACATATATGTAGATGACTAAAGTTCAATTAAAAAAAAAAATTGTATATTATATGTTTTGAATATGACAAGGCAACATTATCATGTTCGTCACTGTAGGAGATGCTGGTCTGGGTCCATGAAGGATGCAGGAGAAATGTCAGAAACTCCTAAGGGCAAAAAGTTAAACATCTGCAACAGATCAAACAACTATATACAATAATAGATACCTAACAACAAACCTAAGTTTCAGCCCCTTCCACACAAGCTCTTGCGGGATTGTTGTTGATGGGAAAAATCACTCATGGCCGCATAGTAACTTGCATATAGACCCAGACTGCCTGATTCATAGCAGGACATTATCCAAAGAAATCATCCAACAAGGTGGAATCTGCAAAAATGAGCATGACAAGAACTATGGAAGACCACGGAAATCATACATTGATCAACTACATGTATGTGTGTGTATGGACTTGCACACATAATAATTAACATGATATCAGGTTGACCTTGGTGACCTTGGTGACCTTTGTGCTCCTTACACCACATCAGGGCACTGTCACATTATTTTCTCTGTTTTCTAAGATTGATGGCATGTGGATAAAGATTCTATATTACATGATTGATGATATGGGTTAAATATTACACTTTAACTTTGATGACAGCGTTGATCCCCCCAGTGTTTGGTATTATTGTCTGTATCATGTGAAAATGATGAATAAAGATGGAGTATGACACACAAATGCTCGCTCTATGGTCTGTCCTGGTTCTGGATTATAGCTTTGCAGTTTACTTGAAGTCTTCTAGGAGATTTACATGTTTGGCAACCAGGTTTCACTTGCTGTAGTTTTGATGAATATTTGGCCAATTTTTTCACCAAAATGTCATTTGATTGAGTGGGTGGGAAAGTATATGCCAACATCTGTGCCATGGAGAGTGATTACTATAGGTTTGGCCTGTTTTGTTATCCATGTAAAAGACTTGCGTCCATACTTTTTTCTTTTTATTTGACTGAGAGGATTTTTAAGAAAGTATCATTTTGATCATAAAGAAATACCACATATTCTTTCATCCATTATTCCTTTTTTTGTGAAGTTTTGTGAAGGCACAGCCTTGTAAAAACATGAAAATCCAACAATTCGTGATCCCAACGTTATCATCAATGGGCTACCCATATTGGATTCTCTATATCTGAAGTGTAACAAAGAAGCCAGTGGTCTCGTGATAAATACATGTACAATATGAAGAAATCAGTATGTATGTGTGTTCCACCCAGGAGCTGGAAATCAGCAAATTGCCCGAGATTTACTTAAAGAGTTGTGTACTTGGATATGTGGAAAGTTACCGATATCTTAAAGCATTTCTTGTTGAAGATTTAAGGGACAATGCAGATATACATGTAGAGCGTCATGTACAGAACAGCCAATGTGCTTGCCAGGAAATTCAGTCATTGTTCTCATGAAACTAAGTTTACAGTTGTTCAAAGCATATTTTGGTAATGCATATATACTGCAGTAAATTATCGGTTGAGGGTCTACAGTTTAACAATTGTTTGCCATTATTCCTGTCAAATTGTTCTTAGGCTAGCCACCATGATGCAGTGCCAGCAAGACGTTTGTGACAAACTAAATATATATCATGAAAGAGGTGTACAATTTTTGGGATAGAGAGTCAGATTCAGTTTGATCCTGTTATTAAGGGCTTGACATCTTTATGATCAGGTTCTATATTGCATTCTAAACTTATGATAGATGGGCCAAGATGCTGTATTCTTCCCAGAGTACAGTAGCTTGATCTGTCTTCCACTCAGGCATAAGGTGTGTAATTTTATTGAAGAGTGCTGGATTGAGAAGACCCCATTATGAATAGGTTGATATCTCACTAGTAGGCCTAATGACATTGTAAACTGTACTTCACTTTCTATGTTGCCCTGTTTTGTATCTACATTTAGATGTATGTACATGTATATGTGTTGTTATTGACCAATATGTCTGAAAAAAAAATCATCTTATATCTTCTCTTATTAACCATTTCCCCCAATACTGGACAAAAACCTGACTGGAGGTCAAAATGTCATCTGTTCAATGTTTCTGACTAATTACATGAGTAAACGGTAATCATTTTATATGAGAAGTGTGCATAAGACCAATCATGACATGCACCATGCCAAAAAAGCTGCTTATAACTCTGTCTTGATTCAAAGGAGCAGATTATTTGAAGAAGCCTAATGCATGCATGTACCAAAGACATGTTGTCAATTAATACTTACGTAATCTCATGGTTTTTAAACAAACCCCAAGTGTCCCAAACAAGACTTTAGGATGTTCTTTTGTCTATAGAATATAGTCAAACTGTTTCAGGTGCATTCTTTGCAAAACTTCGTCAGCCATAAGCACACCCTCTCAGACCTTGCAGGCACGGCCGCTATTTCTAGCCTTGTCACTCTACCTCGTGAATTTCACCTTTCATCAGATTGACAGAGCCAGCTGATGGGACCACTCTCTGCAGTTTTAACTAATAGTGGGCACTAGAGACACCAGAGGCCACTATTCTTCAGTCTATCATGCCCTAATTGTGACCAATGAGATTAGCTGTAGGCACTGGATCCCACAGGTGGTGCTATTCACTAATTCCTCAAGGCAGATTCCATTGGGACCTTGGGTTTTGATAACAACTGAAGTCACTCGTGGCACCCGACAGGAAAGCATTCTTTCTCCCAAAATGTTCAGTATTTTAATTGATGGTCTCTGCAGGAAGCCAATCATGGAATCCGCATAGGTGACACTAAATTGAATAGCGTGGCCCATACTGATGACACCACACTTTTATCATGTAGCCATGCACTGTTTCTGGTCTCCAAGAACTTTATGTACTAAATCTAAATGTATAGCGGCTGGCTGAAATTGTCCTTTTTATCGCACTAAAAGCATTTCATCTTTTCAATGGACTCTTGGCCCTGATCTTATTGATATTGTAGACAAGATTGAAATTCTGGGAGTCACATATTCTGCTAGAGGATCATTTGATACACACGTAAATAATAGGCGCGCTGCCACCAGATGTGCTATTTATAGGTTGGGCAGTGCTTGCATGGCGTATCCACCAGATGTGCTATTTATAGGTTGGGCAGTGCTGGCATGGCGTGTCCAGGACTGGGCACTCAGGTCAAAACTTATTTGTGGAAAACAGTTGCTGTATTGAGTATTACATATGGGATGAATTGTATTGATTTATCTAATAATGACTGGACACAGTTAAAATCCACCCGGGGAACTCTTCTTAAAGCTTGCTTGGGCCTTGGGAAGCGCCATTGCCATGGGCATCTTCTCAAGGCCCTTAATATTTCCTCTAGCTGTTTTTAATTGTTTGAAACAAGGCGTCACCTCCTTTGTTTATAGAATCAGACAGATTCACTCTCCTGCTCCATCTATATTTTTCCTAATTTATCTAAATATATTCTGAACGATAGTCCATTGCAGGATTGTTGTGCCAGCCCTTGTACAGCTATGATATCCCCTTGAATTGTCTGTTCCGTCAGGGCTTCTCGTTTACTTCTATGCCACTAGATGGCATTACCGACTTGCTGGGTTACTTGATTAACCACCCAGATTATAATAGCAGCTAGGGGTTCATTGGAGCATATATTTGCTTTGCTGCTCCCTCAAGCTTTTTAGCTTGGGTGGGTGGCGGGGTCAGTTGGTGCTGAAATTCTATTTTTTATGTAATTTGTTTTACATTTATATGAGTTTATAATAATGTATGGGTAATTTTGATTTGAGATCGTACATGGTTTTATAATTTGTTGTGTATAAATATATGATTTTGATTCATCTATTTATATGTATTTCCTTGATATCAGGGGTTTTAATAAAGTTATTACTATTATTGCACATTAGCACTATCAATTGATCCCTGGAAAAAGTCTTAAAGGGAGTTACCAATTACACAGTCAGACTTGTACCCAATTGCAAGCTCTAAGTACATAATACTGTCTTCAACGTACATTATTTGCAAATCGGCATCCTTTCAGCCTTCAGTATAAATGACATTCCTGAAATGTGCACCTTCAACAAATGAGCTACCATGTTATACCAGATTACACCCACAATGGCGGACAAACAGAAGACTGATGTGAGGTCTCACAAATTGCGCTTTAATTATTATTCCTCATCTGACACATTGACAGTTATGTGTGTGGTCCAGTGTGGCACTGATGGCTTCGATGACAGCAATGTTACTATTTCTCAACAAGTGCCAGGCAGGCATATTCTATATCCATTCAAAGCAGACCAAACCAAATTTTTTTTTTTTGCATTGTTTTTTTTTTTTTTTCCAGAACCTTATCTTCACAAAAACAGCAAAAATATGAGGGGGAAATGTAATAAACCTGTGCAAATGGGTCGTTCAAGCTTGTAACTTCCACCTGAAAATTAATATAAATTTTCTGGACTACATGTAGTTTTGAATGTAATTTGATGACAATTTTGCGCAGATCAATTTCACTTTTATATGGTGCGAAACAGTTCATGGGTTTAAAGTGGCAGCAGGGGGCGAGTGAGTCAGCTTAACCTTTTGTTCAGCCATTCCTCCTGAAGCTGGTCAAAACCGGCCGGTGATGAAATGTCCGTTTCTATGACGTTGACTCATTTCAGTGGTAACAACAACAGCAATAACAAAAGGAGAGAAAAAAAAAGAAAAATTTGCATGAGAATTCCAGGTGAGACTTGTCAAGATAACCATAGCATAACCCATGCCAAGGAAAGCTGTTCATATTTATAGTCTTTATTCAAGGGAGCAAAGGGTCAAACTACTCTCTGCATTCAGTCAATTAATCCATTTTACTCAAAGTGCCCAAAAATTGTCACATGTTGTCAGTCTAAATGTCTCTATGTACAGTTCTCATGTTCTCATACACAAACACACACACACACACACAAAAACACGGACAAAGATGAATGTCAATTGTATATGACATCAACTGTTCTTGAAAAGAATGCATCGCCCACTTCATCCCTTCCCCTGCTAGTTAAGGGCCCACACCAGAAGCTTGTCAACTTCTTATACAGGGACTCCTGCAGGTTCAAATATCTCTGACCAGGCACTCATTAATATTTGATGTAAACTGTTTAACAGTTAAAAGTTGATGTGGCCATTCTCAAAAATTATTTTCTGATAACATTTTGGTAAGAGTGAAAAAGATATTCTCCCATAGTTACCCATGTGGAAACACAATCGTTCCCAACACATGTGTGAAACGATTTTACAAGCAAAATGAAATAAAAGGGAGAATCCTATTGGTTGTCGTTTTATTTGTGAGCCAGTCAGATTACGTAAGATAGAAAAGAGTCACTGAAAATTCTTTCTTAAGTGACGTACCTTAGCAACGCAATGTAGAAAGTGAACAAAATGGAGTCAAAATGGCTGCTGCAAACACGCTAAACCAATAGGTTTTTGACAAAGACACAGGATTTAACACTCTATGGGAGAAAAAAAAACCCACATGGCCGTGTCATAGGGAATGGATTTAGACAGCACTCGTTCCAAACCGTTCATTGGTCGCCAAAGGCTCGCAGTGAACAGTTTTGAAACTGATGCTTTCTAAATCCATTACCAATGATACGGCCATGTGGAATTCTATATTTATTTCATGCTCATGTATTTGTATAATAGATCACAGCAGTGGGTAGTGACTGGAATGGACTTGGACAGAAGCTGGCAAACAGATTTTGGGTATTGATGATGTGGAAGTGTCTCAAAGCATTTTACGTTTTGTGATAAATAGGATTAATGAAGATTTAATTTTGCTGTAAATTATCTTCACGTTTTCTTCAAAAGCAAAATGCACTTTCTCACTCCAGATCTAAACATCTGCCCTTTATGCAGTTTACCTTCATGCAAATTCATTCAATTGGCCTCAATATCATTGTCAAGAGAACAAGAGCTTTATCATTCTACATATAAATCTTTACTGTCTTAGCTCTCTTTCCTTTGATAAGCTACAGTTGTGTGAACACAGCAGTACGTGTCCTAAAAGATATTAAAACTGACATTTTATCACTCTTAGGACAGCTAGACGTTTTCCTGTTCCCCTTCGACCGCAGACAGGAACAGAACCACCCACAGTTCCCTGCTTGTTTTATGCAGTGGTTGCATGGCCATCTAACCAGGCCAGTTAATTCATATTTGGACATACAGTGACTGTTTGCTAAAATAGAGCTGGATGGGAATCTACTGGATTATGGATGCAAGGTCAAGCTATATATACCAGTTTACATATACAATTGAGGGTGCTCATGTTAACCATTTCAGCCCCAAATGCAACAAAAGCCGAACTACTTAAAATGAACAGCTCCTAATTATAATATGGACGCAA